>OY744616.1:18883590-19031090 GCA_963556255.1 Allolobophora icterica
TAAATAATAATAATCTTCGTTTAATATCTTCAAACTGACAATTACGCAGTATGATTACAAATCAGTATGAACGGATGATCACAAGTTATTACAGGAGTCGAATTTAACTGTACACGGCAGCCGTGCAAGGCGCCCATCACGTCCTACATCTCATTTTATCAAACGCGCCATCTCGCGAATGAAAGGCTGAGTGGACCTAAATTTGGGGAGGTAGCGGGAAGCGATCCCGCTACCGCTTGCTCTTCACGCCAGTGATGTTACCACTACTCTGTGGACCCATAGATGAGATGTCCATTATCTTATAATCAGTGTCCTACGCCTTCTCCAGTGTAATGTCGCCTAATATAACGACCGCTCCGAAGAAAAAGTTTTTGTCTTTGCATAGGTCTATAGGTTTAACGTGCAGCCGTAGATTGAGGGTTCATAGCGCAGCGTTATTATTTATTTTATGGGCTAATGGGTGCGAATTCATATGGGTGTGTTTACTGTTGTTGTGTGTCGTGCAAATGTCCGTATGGACGTCGCTTCCTCATAAGGATGACTGATGGCCTGCTTCTAAAAGTTTCTTCTTTCTTAGACTATACTCCAAATTTCTGCATAATCGTATATAAGACATAACGGAATACTCACTGTAGTCCTACGCATTAGTCCGAACGGTGAGTCCGTGACGACTCCCTCGGTATAAGTCGCGGAAGCAGCGTTAACATATCCTCTGGGAGTCTTCCCATCCAATTTAGTAGGGATAAGTTATGGGATGGAGCGAATGGCCGATGTGGCTGAGAGGAGGCGGGCGGCTCCCTACTTAACTCGCGTCGTCTCCGCGATCAGCGTGAGACTCCGGCGAAGAAACCCGATTTCAGGGTTACAAAGCCACTCACGGTAAGCACACAACCAAGAGCAGCCAGCGAGTCGAAATCTGCCGAAGACAGTCGAAATCTGCCGAAGACATCCGAAATCTGCCGAAGACAGCCGAAATCTGCCGAAGACAGCCGAATTCTGCCGAAGACATCCGAAATCTGCCGAAGACAGCCGAAATCTGCCGAAGACAGCCGAAATCTGCCGAAGACATCCGAAATCTGCCGAAGACAGCCGAAATCTGCCGAAGACATCCGAAATCTGCCGAAGACAGCCGAAATCTGCCGAAGACAGCCGAATTCTGCCGAAGACATCCGAAATCTGCCGAAGACAGCCGAAATCTGCCGAAGACAGCCGAAATCTGCCGAAGACATCCGAAATCTGCCGAAGACAGCCGAAATCTGCCGAAGACATCCGAAATCTGCCGAAGACAGCCGAAATCTGCCGAAGACAGCCGAATTCTGCCGAAGACATCCGAAATCTGCCGAAGACAGCCGAAATCTGCCGAAGACAGCCGAAATCTGCCGAAGACAGCCGAAATCTGCCGAAGACAGCCGATGCCGAAGACAGCCGAAATCTGCCGACAGCCACAGTCAGGAGACGACACTCAAAGACAGTTGAACAAACCAGAGTCTTACGCTTCCGCACAAAAGATTTAGACTTGGCGAAGGTTACGACGGTGTTTGGTTGCCTAAGTCTACGTCTAGACGGCTAATTAGTCATTCGGTAAGTAGCATATAATTCTGCATCACAGGCCAATGAGCCTTTAGGCCCCTAATGCATTTTCAATATAGATCTAAGTAGGCCTACAGATAAAGTACCCAATTTCTCCGCGCATTATAAAAGTCCAGATACATACATAAATAGTTGACGAGCAACAATGACGAGCAACACTCTTTGTTTTCAACCACAGTGTTGCGACTATTTCTACACTACTTTAGGTTTTTAAAATAATTACAGGCTCATGTCAGTATGCATTTGTAGTGATAATCAGTGGTTTTCACATTTTTATCTGCCAACCAGCCGCGGCATCCCTGGAGCAGGTTCATGGCACCTTGGGTTGTGATACGTTGGTGTAGGTTATCCTGGTTCTCAGCCTTTAATGGACTCAAAATCACACTTCCTTCCTTGCTTTATTTAACTTGAAAATGTAAATGCACACGTTTTTGTATAGCGACATAGGCGTAATCTACGGTGGGTACGAGGGGTACCCGTACCCCCACCTTTTGGATTGGAGGGTTCCGTAACCCCCACTTTTCATCTTTTCATACCCATTGTTTTTGCCCATTATTATTTTATATGAGGAGGCCCTTAAGATTCAAAACAATTAGCCCTACCGAGCATTATCATCCGTGTGATCACCAGCATCATAACTCTCATTGTTATTATTATTATTATTATTATTATTATTATTATTATTATTATTATTATTATTATTATTATTATTATTGTCGCTATTATTATTATTATCAAATTTATTCTTCATGCACCACAATAAACTCATGTGCAGACGAATTACGTTAACTGTTTGCGGTCACTATATTCCTAGGCCGTCATTCAGTCTGGCTGTACGGTCTTCCTATTGTTCCAATCCGAGGTGCCTAGAACAGCTAGAGAGTTTCCAATCTGAAGGGCGACTGACAAACGCTGTAGCAGATGGCTGGTCTCATGTTGGTCACCTGTCGCTGCTTTTATTTTGCCTCACAGTTCTTGAACAAAGTCCATTGACTCGGTGTGCCAGCTTCCTGCGGTTTCGACTGCAACAGGGATGAAATGGTGGGACTGTGAGATGGCAGCATATTTGCTTTCCTTATTATTATTATTATTATTATTATTATTATTATTATTATTATTATTATTATTATTATTATTATTATTATTATTATTATTTTGTCCCGAGGTAAACATGATCCCTCGGGAGTCAAAAAAATTTGTCAGGAGACAAAAGAAAACTAGTTATTCTGGAATGGTTGCATCTCCTCCGGGTCGGGCTCGACTAAAGTGCCATGAAAAGCCACCGAGTTAAAACGTTGAATGGTGATTGAGAGGCGTTGCAGCAAGAAGCAGGTCTCCCTATTGTCTCCTGTTGTCAGTGTCAGATTGCGACCCAAGTCTGTCAAAAAGTCCAGGCCTATGTTGCCAATCGGACCTAAAGTCTCAAAAGCCAAGGGCACGAAGAAGTGTGTGTTCAAAAGAGCGCTGTATTTGGACTTTTTTCTCTCTGTGGCTAGCTCGGCTCCAGCACCCGCTGTCGCCGCTGTGGCTTGAATATACGACGGTGCAAGGGTGTCAGCCACCGTCGCGTCCCAATAATAATAATAATAATTATTATTATTATTATTATTATTTTCATCATCATCATCAGCAGCAGCAGCAGCAGCATCACTAAGCCTATGATTATTATTATGCTTGTAAAACAAACGATATCATCATAATTATCTAACGTCGCGAAGATAAAACAATGTTAAATTTGGTACCCCACTTTCAAGACCAAAGTTATGCTCCTGGAATAAAGGCGCATTGTTACATCATTTCAATTATGAAAAACGTTTTTGTCAGTAAATTTAAATTTGAAGAATAAAAGCCCTTGTTACGTCACTTTAATTATTAAACACGTTGATTGTGTAAGTTTTAATTTTATAACCAAAGGCCCATTGTTACGTCACTTCAATAATGAAACACAGTATTTAGTCATGTTTAGTTTTACAACATAAAGGCCTTTTGTTACGTCACTTCAATTATGGAATAGTGTATTTTCATTAGGCTATAAGTTTAGCCTACACTTAGGGAATCAAGCTTAAGGCCTTTGTTACGTCACTTCAGCTATGAAGAGTCTACTGATATTAACTTTAAAGTTAGAAGATAGAGGCTTATCGTTACGTCATTCCAATTGTTAAAACGTCTATTATTTTTAATCTCGGATAAATAAAGGCCTTGGTTACCTTACTTAAAAATATGAAAAATCTATTGTTATTAAGGTTAAAGTTAGAGAAGAAAAGACTATCAACTGTTACGTACGTCATTTCGATTATGGAACACGTCTATAATTAGTAATTTTAGATTTAGAGAATGAGGGCCTTTCTTACGTCACTCTGGAAAAGTCTATTGGTAGCCTATTAGGTTTAAATCTGGGGAATAAAGGCAATTGTTACGCCACTTCAATTATGATCGACACACGTCTCTTCAATAATGAAACACGTCTGTTGCTAGTAATTTTAAATTATTATTATTTTTATTGTCATTATTATTATATTATTATTATTATTGTAATTATTATATTCATTATTACGCTTATTATCATTATTATTTTTATTGTTATTATTATTATCAGCATCATTATCATTATGATTCGGCATTGCGCATAATTGGTATACAAAGGCGCCAAATAGGCCATAGATTCACTGGGCGCCATTATAATTATTTAAGAGTCCTGAAGGGGAAACGATGCGAAATTTGGTAGCCTACCCCTCACTTTCTAGACCAAAGTTACGCCGGGGGAATCTGTTTCGAAATAGAGTCTTTGACGGGAGACTGGAATAGACTGTGTCGCGGGACACCTGCCCTGAGCTCAAGAACTGCGTGTTCAACCATGTTGTATTACATTGTTGTATCACACAAGATTCCAATGCGCAATCTACAGTTAGTGCCAAAGACTGCATGGTTACCTATATTACAAGTTATTTTTCTTAGATTTTCGGCACACTATAGTCAGGACTTCACCTGAGTTGAGCTCCCCGACAGAACCAGAGGATGTCTGCCAACAAATCGCTCAAACTCTTTGCTACACTCTCAGGTGAGTAGGCCTATAGCTATTAGCCTGGCTATTTGTCTAACTATAGTCTTGCTACTGGCCTTCTATTCTCCTTGCTATTGACTTTGCTATAGGCCTGGCTATTGTCCTTGCTATTGGTCTATCGCAAGTGTAGGCCCTAATCTCAGGGTTCTTTCAGTGCGAACAATGCAAAGTCGTGAGAGCCAGCTATTTGGCGGCGCTCAGTCGAAGACACAATCAATGAGGCTTAGGTCAAATCCGGTGTTTGGAATTGAATCGAACGGCGAGATAAAGGGGAATGAATTAAGATCGGCTTTTTCAATGGTGCGCCTACTCCTTTCAGAGAATGGATGCAAAATGATAAATTAATATAGGATAAATTAAGATGGGAATTTTCAATGGTGTTCCTATTCCTTTGAGAAAATTAATGCAAAACGATAAGTATAGAATAAATTAAGATAGGAATTTTCAATGGTGTTCCTATTCCTTTCAGAAAATGAATGCAAAACGATAAATATAGAATAAATTAAGACAGGATTTTTTGATGGTACGGCTTTCTATCTCAAATGAAAAGCTTGCGCAGAAACTGCAAGACGATTATACGTGGAACACGGTATCCGATTGGCTAGAGCGCTCGCCTTGCAACGCAGAGAGCATGGGTTCGAGTTTCCTCCTCTGAAACGGCTACTGTGTAGAGACCTTGAGCAAAGTCCTTCACTCACAATTGCTCAGCGTCGTCGACAGATGCTTGGTCATTAGATTGTGGCGTTTAATAAATGCATAGCCATAATAAAAAATAATTAGAGTTGACGAGCCTATTTCCTTACTTATTTGATTGGTATAACTTAACCTCCGAAAATTGACATAACCAGCGTGTTTTGTCTATCGTCTGCAGCCATTTCTCTGCTCTTCAACCTGTCAACGCGCCTTCTTTCGTCCGCTAGAGGTCACTGCGAGTGTGCCACCTGTGGGGCCTCTCTGTGCAAAGTGGCCTGCGATTACGACTGCTCCCAGTGCTGTCGCTGCTGCATCTACTTCGAGGTAGGCCCTAAACGCCTATCAGGGGCGTAACTTTGGTCTAAAAAGTGGGGGGGTACCAATTTCGTACATACACAAAGGAAGGCGGAGACTGCGGTCTCTGGGAAGGCACAATGATAAAATATTGATTGGCATTGTTCAAAAAGTGGGGGGTACGGTACCCCCAGTCCAAAAAGTGGGGGTACGGGTACCCCTCGTACCCCCCACAAATTACGCCTATGACGCCTATGATTACGAATTTACGGTACAGTAAGAAGAGGAAGCTTTGTATACTGTGTCTTTCCTCTGTCTCGCTCTAGTAAAAATCATTGACCTACTTACTTACACTTGGATTAAGTAACGCGTCGAGAGTAAGCAAAGACATTAGGAACCCCTCAACGTCTTAGCGAGGTTGTTAAAAGGCTATAGGGCCTATTCCATAGCATGGACTATAACCATAGACTATATGTAGAAATTCATACGTAGGCCTACTTCTATATCTACATAGGCCTACCTAACTATACATACAGGGGTGTAACTTTGGTCTAGAAAGTGGGGAGTACCAAATTTCGCATTGTTTCAGCTTCGGGGCTGCTAAACGCTATCGTTTGTATTACAAGCATAATAATAATTATAGGCTAAATGATGATGATGATGATGATGATGATGATGATGATGATGATGATGATGATGATGATGATGATGATGATGATGATGATGATGATGATGATGATGATGATGATGATGATGATGATGATGATGATGATGATGATGATGATGATGATGATGATGATGATGATGATGACGACGACGACGACGATTGTACAAATAATAATAATGATCATAATAATAATAATAATAATAATAATAATAATAATAATAATAATAATAATAATAATAATAATAATAATAATAATAATAATAATAATAATAATAATAATAATAATAATAATAATAATAGGGCAGAAACTCAAAACTGTTACGGGGGACGTTCGTGAAACGTCTTTCTTGTTTCAACGCCTTGCGCTCACGATTCAACGTTTCAACGCGGTGGCCTTTATGGGTACCTTCAACAACTTAAACCTGGACGAATAGGGCCCATTCCGGACAAATCTACTCTGTAAATAATGTTGAAGTCCCTGAGGGATCCTGTATACCTCGGGGCAAAAAAAAAAATAATAATAATAATAATAATAATAATAATAACAATAGCGGCAATAATTAATTCACCATTAATTCAGCAACTACCCAACCAACGATAGTTTAAGCAAAAGCTACGGTCTGCCATGTTCGAGGATTATGTTTCCGTAGCAACCTCGTAATAATTGCATTGTAGGCCTAATTTCATAGAGAACATGTTGCCGTAGCAACGATTGTCAAAACTCTGGAATAATTGCATTGTGATTTCATAGAGGATATATTGCCTTAGCAACGTCTTGCAATAATTGCATTGTGATTTCATACAAACTATATTTCCGTAGAAACGTCTTGTAATAATTGCATTGTGATTTCATATAATAGAGAGCACGTTTCCGTAGCAACCTCTTTTAACTTCTGGGAGCAATTGCATTGTGATTACATTTTCACAGATTATGTATTGCAGTAGGCATAGCAGCCTCTTGTAATAATTGCATCGTGATTTCGTACAGAATATACTGTCATGGCAATTTCTTGTTATAATCGCATTGTGATGTCATACAGGGCATATTTCCAAATAGCAACATCTTGTAACAGCTTGTAATAACTGCATTGTGATTTCACAGGTAATATATTGCCGCCTCTTTTAGTAAAAAAAAACAATAATAATAACAATGAGAGTGATGACGATGTTGATTACACTGATGAAAATGTTTGGTAATTGTTTTGAATCTTGAGGGCTTCCTCAGATAAAATAATAATAGGCATAAACAATGGGTATGAAAAGTGGGGGGTACGTACGTACGGTACCTTCCAGTCCAAAAAGTGGGGGTACGGATACCCCTCGTGCCCCCCGTAAATTACGCCTATGCACATACCTATAGACTTATACGCATAGGTCTATATAGGCCTACCCTCTGTGGGAATTGCAGAAAAAAGAGCATTTTATCCGTAATTTCCAAACTGATGTCAACGAAATTTGAAAGCAGCTGATTTCAACGCTAGAAGTTTTGCAAGTCAGACTCGAATCAAAATCAATTCCTTTGTTGAGAAAATAAAAAAATGCATACAAGATACACCATGGACATTTCTTTTCTTTATCAGAGGCTCAGAGTCATATCACACTAACACAGCTTATAAGGGGTTGGAAACGACTCCCTGGGGTGTGCAATGAAGACTTAACTGTGGGGTCCTAAGACAGTAGGGGGGGGTTGAACCCAAATCCTTCCGACAATTCCACCTAAACCTACCTGCCTGCCTATCTACACACATACATACACTAATTAAATAACTATTTAATTATTTAATAATTAATTATCTATATACATGCAAACCTGCCTACATACCTAGGTCCGCGTTGGCCGGGCAGCCTTCCCTCCCTCGGCCGTTCTGGGTCCTGCGGTCGACGTTGGAGCCTCGCACGCAGCGATCGGTGTCGCCTCCGATGAGCAACGTATGTACCTGCCCGACATCCAGACAAACGACGACGGTTCGAAACCTGGTAGAGACAAGATGGAAGCTGTCGTCATGAACGGAGGCTCTTCCGGTGGTCAAGCGCAACTGCAGTCGACGGGAGAGGTCTGGCCGCCATCCAAGGCTCTTCTTCTGAATCGATTTCTTCAGTATCTTTACGAACCGAATCACGAACAGCATTAATTGATATTTTCATTCTTTAAGAGGAATCAAACTGCTTGCATGTATATCACGTTAATATATGACATACAACTCTGTCAGTCCTGTTCGGTTGGCTAAGATTTGTAGTATTTAAGGCTTACGTTCAGTACGATAGGCATACTTTGCAGCATGGGCGGCGATCACGGGGGGCGGGGGGTCGAGGGGGACATGACCCCACCTTTAAGAGTGCCATACATTTGTCCACCCCCCCCCCCCGAATTTTGAAGAAACACCCAAAAAGGCCAACAAATGTAATTGCGCGTTGAGGGTTTTCACTGCCTTTTTGACCAGATGAGGTAAAAACCCTTTTTTGAGCAGAAGTGGCCCCCCGAAAATTCTCAGAAAGCAAGAAGAAATTTTTTGGGAGATGAATTCCTAAAAAAAGGTCATCAATTTTTGGGGGGAGATGAATTAATTCCTAAAGAATGGTCAACCAGAATATGGTCGACTTTGTCCCAGTACATGTCCCCCCCCCCACCTGTGAAACAAGATCGCCGCCACTGCTTTGCAAATCAGATCTATCCCTATTTCTCTTCTTCCTCGTTACCAATTCGGTTTTTGTCCATTCAAGGACTCTACCTGAATAGGCCTAATTAAGTGTGCTTTCGCATTGAAAATCGTGTTGGGCTGTTGTAGTAATCATAATAATCAAAAGATTTTATTTTTGTAAAATATTTGCAAAATCCAGGGGGGAAATACCCCTTGCCCTCCCCTCCGAACGCTCATGGTACTACAACAGACTTAAAATCGTGAGCCTATATCCACTGGCGGCGATCTTGTTTGACAAGTGGCGGGGGAGGGACAAGGAACAAGAGATGAAAAGAGGTTTTCGTGCTCACACATAAAAAAATTTGTTGAATTTTTTTGGTGTTTCTTCAAAATTTGGGGGACAACTGTATACTGTGTCCCCCACTGTTGAAGGTGGGGGTCTTGTTCCCCTGGACTCCCCGGGATCACCGCTCATGAGCCTAACAAAAAAGTAATGTCCGGTATGTGTGTAGATAGGTTACAGGTTAGGCCTACAGGTAGGTAGGTAGGTAGGTAGGTAGGCTTATGTAGGTAGGCCTATATAGAGTATAGACCTATGCGTATAGATTAGGCAGATACGTCTCTACGATGATGCTTCATTACCCAGAGATCCCTGCACGGGGTTAAGGAAAAGAGTGGTCAACGCCAGAGGGTAATTTGTTAGGGACATCAATTGCAGACAAGCCCACTTCAGGCAGTTCAGACAATCTCCCGTTGCAAGCAGTTTCTCATACATATCGCTCCAGCCCATCATAGATCTGACCTTTACTTGACCTAACGGAATTTGTCCAGTACCTCACTACAATTAAGTGACCATCTACTGATATGGGCGCTATAGAAGTCATTAGATTCTTTTTAACTTCTGGCAGTAGGGGCCTATATCCTCCCTTTTGTCATCAGTATATTACATTACATTTTCGTTTAGTATAAACCTGGCATTCTCCAGTGACTTGGCATACTGTTAGTCTAACAATAATTATTATGCAAAAGGGGAATGGAAAGGAAGAAATTGGTACCCTAGTTTATAACCCAAAGTTATGCTCCTAGTATTAGTCAATTGAATAATCCCTGTTATTACGTCACTCGGTTAATACCGATACCCAGGAAAACAATACAACTAGATTAGAGGACATGCATGAAGGACGTTTGCAGAGAGGGGGATGGAGGGGTCAATTAGATACGGACAAATGCCGACAAGAGGAGGGTCTATGCCCCATGAGGAGGTCCACAACTAACTTTGGTATATATATAGCTGCTTCAGTCCAGCGGCTCCAGCCCTTACCTTAACATTTTAACAATGAGCTGCATTGGTTTCCCAGTCGCTCATAGTACACTCTCCTTGTTAAAGTGTTAAACACCAACTTCAGAAGAAACCAAACAGTATTGCATTGTACCTAGAGTCTCACTGCTGGACGTGAGAGCATCAAAATGCTCCACCACGCAGCAGGGCATACCCCTTATTTATTTTAAATATTTCTGTCACCTATTCTCTTGTACCTGGTTGCAGTGTGCCAACCAGTTTTGCCTAATAAACGAATAAATACAGCACAGCTAGCCCTGCAAGATCAACAGGGTAGACAAAATCTAAGTTTTAGTACTCTACTGCTGGAGAGTGGACATCTGCAAAGAGGAATGGGAAGGGTAATGCCAAATGCTGACAACGGAAGGCAGAGGTCCAGTAGGTCATTTTTATGGATGTTCTTTAACTATCTGTCAAAAAGCCAAAACAACCAAACCAAAATCTGATTTCAGCTTCATTTCAGTTTCCATACAGCGACATTTTGAGATTGTTTTTACACAAGTATAAGATACACAAAACAGACAATTGATGAGAACAACACAATAAACCTACCACCCAAATACGCAAAACAACACACAACAACCAAAATCTGCCTTTACCACAGACACGGTGCAGACAGGCAATTCAACATCCAAAACATATGCACTACCCACAGCAACATACAAACAGAATAAGTCTAATCAGTAATTCACACACATTCGAAACCAAATAACATAACTTCTGACATCAGTTCTGCACTTCCCTTTACTGCCTCACTTACTGTTGTCATCTGGTAAAACTTAGTGAAATTTTAATCAAGAAAACAAGCGAAGTTGTACGTGTTTAGCATGAAGCAAATTGTTTAAAAAGTTACATAAGGATTTTGGGAATGTTGTTTATAAGTTATAAGAGGAAAATTAATTTTTATTTATGGGAAATGGAAAAAAGCATGTCATAAATGTGTTTAGAAGAAAAAAAGAAGCTACAGAAGTAGTAAAGATTAAGTAAAAGCAAAAAGTTAAATTAGACGTTAAAACTGTTAAATCTTTAAAAGAAGGAAACTAGACTTTTCACACATTGTTTTACAGCAAATAAAAGCTTGGTAAATGGCACATTTCAAAAGCGGATATGAATCAGACACAAATGCAGAAACGTTTGGCTACGTATGAGCTGAATAAGTCGACGACTTTTACAAAAGCAGAAAAATACAGGAGACACCATTGTTATTAGCCAGATTAGGAGTTATCCAAAAAACAAACAGTTTTAATAAGTATATACAAGAAAAACACTAAATCCTCACTATAACATGCATCTGTTTTAAACAGTTCCTCAAGCTCACCCAACAGGCTGTCATGAATATGAAGTGTTAGCAATTTCATTTCATGACCAGAGGGCAGCTAGCCACAGTCTCCATCAAACCCTGTTCTGCTATCAACAGTACACAGTCAGTTGTAGTTATATCCAAGTTCACCAAAAACCTCAAGAGCAGCAGAACTCTCAAACATCTTTCAGCCGTGGTAGGGATTTGAACTCCTGTCCCCTTGGTTGACAGCCCACCAAACTAACTAGAAGACTCTTGTGCAACGCTATCGCTTGCATCATGATTATACAAATTCTGACATAATTTCACAGAAACATATCAGAAATTTAATTCAGTTTTAGAACATAATCATACTAAATCACAAACCTTGTATAATGTGCGATACATGATATGGATTTCAGTTTTATATCATGAGCATTTAACCGAAAACTTACAACTGTCAAAGTAAACAGTTGAAATTGTCTATAAACGAAAATACACAAACTTCTAAGTCAGCATCAATCCAGTGTCCGAATTATTACAAACCTACATGGTGTTGCAGGCTTCCAGTAATTCTAACACGTTTTAAATAGTTTGTTGCAAGGGCTACACAGGTGTAATACTTCACTTTCAAGATTAAAAGAAGAAAAATTTGAGACAGATTGTCTCTAACAGAGACAATTTCATGATTTAGTTAATCAAACACAAGTCACCAAATTCAACCTACGGCATCTCATGACCTGCAAAACACTCGGGACATCTTATCGCCGCAAAGCAGGAGCCCTATTATTCTATTTCTTGCTCACCTACTGTAAGTATGTATCTATCGATCTAGATACTTCATGTACTTCATATTTCTGAGAAGGTTTGCTGTGCAGGGTCGAACGCAATAGTACGTAAATGCAACGGAAGACTGTTCCACGAGGAGGGTCCTATTGGGCAACACAAATGCCAGACATTGCAGCTTCCTGAATGATTTTGCAACTTAACTTATATACTTAAATATAAACTTTTATGAAATTACTAACTCAAGGGTAATCGACATCTAACCAAATCGTCTAACACACCAACTTCCAGCAGCAAAAAGCACTACAGAAGTTGTTAGCTTTCACGTACATTTATGGCATGGGCAACTGCAAGGGCCTTGGCAAAAATCTTCAACAGGTGGATGTATGGATCCACAGTTTAACGATATCTTATGGCAAAAAAGGCCGTTTACCTCGACAGAAATTAGTTCGTAACGGTTCTCACCATTTGCATTATCTTTCAACAGGGGACCCACTCAGAGCACGATAATGAAAGAAGGGACCCATAAATAAATCTGTTGGAAGTTACTATTACTGATAATTTTACCTGCTATACTAGGGTTATTACAAGGTTATTCTTGAGCTTAATTTAAAACTTCAGCTCATCCTTTCAGGGCCCCATTCTGAACGCAAAAGCCACCACAATGACATAAACGCAGCTTGTCACAGAAGATCAAACAGCAGCAGTAGCAACAAAATCATTTACTTGCAGATGACTATGAAACAAGCATCGGATCAACACAGACTAGAACCCACGATAAACCACATGCAGCCCCTGCACTGCACTGATCACTGTCAGTAAAACATACCCAAAAATAAATTAAAAGCTGTTTAACAAACATCCAGTCATCATTTCAATAATTAATTTAAAACCAAGCGATATTTCATCATACATGTATATAGCAAAGCATATTTCAACTGGAAAAAATTTCAATACATCAAAATTCTACATAAAAGTCGTAAGTTATTGAATGAAATACAACAGCATGACCAAATAACAAATATCTTTACCTACCAATATTTTTTGGTAAATTTGTATAAATAACGATGCTGTGATGTGGTCAACAAAAGCATCCAAATCACTAGTAGTACCGGTAATCAAATCAGCCCTTTAGAAGAAATCTGATGTCAAAGACGGGACTTTCACTTTACTGTCACGCAAGAAATGACTAAAGCAGTAATTTCTTCGACTGCTTCAGAACCCCTAAGCAAAACTTGAGCTACGTGAAAAACCATCATCATCAACGCGTGCTCATCAGTTAAGCAAAGTAACAGAGCTCATGTAACAGTACAGTCAATTCATTCATAACAGCAGCTGATAAAGGGACAAGAACTAAGTTGTCTGGTAACAAATAAATCTGCTGTGACCAGTAATGAGACATTTTGTGACTACCATAGAAAGCCATACCGAGTGTTTGGGCTCAATTAGCACATTTAGTGCAAAATAAAATAAGAATATCAGGACTAGCTATAATCAGTATATGCAGTTATAAGATACAGTTATAAGATACAATTTTTATCCACAAGCAATGCTATAATTGTTTTCAGACACATTAAAAATAATTATAAACACCATCTGCATTTATATTCTTCTGGTAATACCTGGTAAACGATCTCCTGGATAACAATAGCATATTCTATTATTACCAATACTGGAATGCCAGACAAGATAATGAAGCAATTCAATTTTTTACCTAGCATAAAATTAGACATTCAGTAAAAATGTGTCTGCCAATTAAATTCTTTAACACAAACCACAAATGAAATGTACTTGAAAGAAGCTCTCGCCGCAAGCAGCTTCAGCGCAGACATAAACGAATTAAACAATAACTTGTGTAAATAATTTATTAAATTTATGGTAAATGAAGAAAACACCTCTGAATTTATGTAAATTCACGAACGAAGTCTTTCGAAAGAAAACTGACTCACTCCCAACACCAACTACAACCATTAAGCTTTTCACAAACATACTTAAACAAATTCGAATTTTTTAAAGGCTATCCAATAAAAAGATGAATTTTGAGTAAAAGGATATAACTGGGACATGTGATAATGGTTCGTGATCAGAAGATGTTACACGCGACTTCAGAATTAACCAAAAGTCAAGAATTCCTGCCTGCAGACACAAAAGAAACACTTAATACTGCTTTACCTCTAATTTACTGCAACGACAAACTACATCAGCAACATTCTAATTTGTAAATGGTATACAGCACTTAGAGAGTTAACAACAGAGTCATGCACTGCCACCTAATAACAACACATAAATATACACATTCTTACTCATGTCAAACTAATATTATCAAAGCATGCAACCTTTAAGCACAATGGCAAACAGATTCCGTTCTTAGAAACTTGTTTACAGTTGAAATTACAGACAGCTATGTACTGATGACTCAAAATGGTCATATAAATGTTGCAAATCACCTGCCTTGTGAAAACTTAAGAAACGTTCCCATGACAAGTAACAGTCAGATATACAGTAGCTTTATTTAGAAGTGTAATAGTATGACTTGTAGCAGGATTCAAAACATGTCAATGACACCTTTAAAATGCCATACAATACATGGAGCTTTCACCAAGTTTTACACCAACATACACCACTGCTATGAGAATATGCAAACTGTGTCTTAGTCCGCAAACGACAAAACCGCGCAGATGAGAAAAGTGAAACATATAACTGTCGCTGAAAAGAAACACAAATGTGATGCTTCTGCATACCGGATGACAAAATTAAATTTAGAAAATAAAAGAGCAGCATTTAACAACGCAGCTTGTAAGAAAAGCGTAGTTTTCTAAGCACATTTAATACACTGATAAATAAACACAAGCTGTGCTAAGCTTTCACTTTACACAAGTCATTCCCTCACACAACATGTGCATTCAATACTACACTATGTTAATGTATCGTGTTGTTACAACAATTTTAAATTGACTCAAAGTCTAAAAGAATTACTAGATTCTCTCTTCACTAGAAAATAATACGTAAGGTCACATTTCACAAATATGAACATAATCCTGGATACATAAATCTGTAATGTATGTATATTTTTTATACAAATGTATGCATCTCAGCATCTTTTGTTTTAATAACCGCTCACATGAGAGGTATCTTGGTAATGTAAAGTATTCAACACATTACAGTGACTGGAAAGAATAATACTAAAATAGCAACAATGCTTATACTTAAATTTCCTGACAATACATGTCAGTTAGTGTGGCCCCCATTCCTCAAAGTGGTCATTTGTAGTTAGCTCACAAAACTTTAGGCCACAGTGCTCTGACTTTATACAAGTCAATTTATGCATATAAGACACACTAATTAAAAGCAATAATTTAGGCCCTGCAGATCAGACTTCATCCCAAATATACCAAAAACTCAAACACAACACACACTACAGAACTCACTCCAACATACTCCACAATAAAAAAGAAAAATCAAAATAACATTTGAAATAATAATAAATAATAAATATCTCCAAGGCCAGTTCAGTTTCTAGAAGAACATATCAAACACAATCAGAAAGATACTTCTAGTGAAATATGCCGACTACAAAGCTGTCAAGAGCCGTTTGAAACAGACTTTAGATTAGTTGAGTCATATTGCACTTGAATTAAACTGAAGTAAATGACAAACAAAATGACTTGAATTGTTACTTGGTATGCAATACACACATTTTCAGATAATCAACCTGACTGAACTTCAGATTTAATGACAAGTAATTAATAAAGCTTCAGGTAGCAACATATTATGCAAAGAAATTACAAACTGCACATAGAACTTGTGAAACTAATATAAACCAAGGAACAAACTCTACGATCGAGACTTAGACATCATGCTCTTTCATCTGCAAAGAATGGGGCAAGCAAATGCAGTTGGTGGTGGTCATGGAAGGCAGTTGATATGAATGCAATATTGATTTTACCAGAAGACAGGCTGATACTGGAGAATCTGGCTTTAATCCTTTAACGACGAGGCGACATTAACAGCTACAGTTGGGAAAACAGCACGGCTCGTCGTTAAAGTGATAAACACAATACAAAGACATTTTATTGGGTTATTTCAGAAAAACTGCTTAGCAGAATGGAATCGGATGTACGAGTGGGAGTCCTAGCAATGGAAAGAGACAGACAACCATCCAGAACAGTTGGTCAGTTGGACCGATGTCTGTCGATCAGCATCAGGAAAAGGCAGATAGAGAAGCAGAGAAGTCCTTTAAAACAGACTCCGAAAAAGAGTTGTGAATTGAAATAGATGTGTCTAATAATCCAACTCCCAACAGTTCACTTCTTCCGAGTCCGACCGTGATTATAGAAAAGCGCTTGGGTTCGCCCGTGGATCCTTCTGATTTCGATATCTGAACGCCAACCAGACACCAACAATCTGCAAGAAAACAACAACGGCAATTTAATGCAACATAACAAGGCATTTACATGGAACCTTCTACATACTGCCTGAAGGCCTTTACATGGAACCTTCGACGAACTGTCTAAAGGCATTTACACGGACCCTTCCACATACTGCCTGAAGACATTTATGTGGAACCTTCCACGTAGTGCCTTGAAGCACACAAAAGTGAAAACACTTCAAAACTCACCATAGCCACCTGCCTATTCACCTGCATGACCTTTGTATCTGGACATGGCACTGAACCTGATCATATCACGTTTTTGACTAAGCGTCTGTTGATAAGACAGCTTTTGGGCACTGAAGAAAATCCTGAATAATTATAATTGTTATTGAAAATGTAAGCATCAGCGCAACCACAAGTGTAAACATTAACATTACAGAAGTTAATGTTTACACTTGCATTGTATCAGAGTTCAATGGAGACCTCTTGTGCTATCATTTCTGAAGTTGATGCAAAAGTGCTTCTTATCATAAATCTAACGTCATCCAATGGCTCAAACTGTTCAATATAAGCCAGTGATTTTATCTTATCAAACAGGCGAAATGATGCAATCCAAATTATTTCCATGCATTATTATTTCACAGTGCATGCATTATTGCTTCAACCTTTTAAAAGGCTTACGAGCACTTCAATCTTTTCATAGAAGTACCACTTTCCCTAATTTTGCATTTGTTTTTCATGCAAATTCCTTCCCGCATACATGTTTTGCACATCACCATACTTTTCCTGCTACAGGACTGCTGAACCCATCAACTATGGTTTCGAGCCCCTCTAAGGCATGTGCCGCACAACAACTTCTGGCAATTATCTAATTAACAACGGCCATTGTCATCACACAACATCATATGAAAGAACTGAGCATATTCTCATGAAAACCATGTATGCCCACTTTCTGTCATGATATAAATGGAGCAACTGAAGTTTATCATTAAATAATTAGCTTCCTTCATTCAATACATTCAAAAGAAGTCAGAGGAGAAGAAACTTTGCGCACAAATCTTGAGTATCACTAAAACTGTACACACATGTATTTACAACTCGTTGGTAGCATGTTTGCAGTGCACGTGATAGGTTCTTAGACAGTGCTACTCATATATAAATGTTCACATATACACATAAATAAACAGTATGTTGTGGCAACATAGCTGGGTGCTTCAGGATGGTTACTAAAGAAGAAACACTAATGTTGTCTGTTAGCAAGCCACAGTAAATGCCACGGAAGAAAGCACTTCTTATAAACACAAGGGCTTGCGTAAGCTTTAATGTACTGCTTTAACGCATGAAAAGCTACGAAGCTGAAAAATCACAGCTGCCAATGATTCATCTTAAATAATGTCCCTTCACCAACCATAAACAAAGTGTAAATCACACCAAACAGTTTCATGCACCACCACCTGCAAATTTTTTTAGAAATGCTTAGAAGGTGTTTATATAACTTGTCCTACTTTACATTCTGAATGACTCAACTTAAAATACTACTACTCCTTTCAGAATTTGTAGCTCAAATAGGAATTTCATCTTCACCTGAAATGCAACAAAAGAAGGACTGAATCTAATAGGGCATATAGTCTGGATTTGCTTCTTTTAATGCTCTACATCCCACCTTTTAATTCCATTTTTGTGTACCGGAAGAGGAAGGCAGAGATACTTAACCATGACGCCCAGAGGTCTACTGATCACAGAGCTTAGCTTGTAGCACAGAAAGTAAAGGCTCGAGTCTCCCCCGAGGTGGTTACTACATAGGGGGCTTGAGCAAATCTTCATGTACAACTGCTAGGCACCACTGATGCCCTGCTGCATGGTCGTATAAACATTTATGAACTTAGAAGCAAGGGCAATGTCAAACACAGTTGTATTTTAATTTGTATTAGAAGAAGCTGGGCTTGGCTTTGACAGATTCTGTGAACAGCACAATGGTTAGACAAAAAACCTGTTCAACTTAGAAAAAACACATAGATCTGGCTATTAAGTTGAGCACATCTAACTATGACTTGCAGTCTGCGAATGACCATCTGAATAAAAGCCAAGCTGACATTACCGGTACATGCAATTACGGTACTGTTCAAGAAAATCCACAGCTTCATGGGAAAGTCATAGCTTCATCCAAATCTCCATCGCAGTGGCATGCCCTCGCACCGAAATCAGGCCCTTAGACAGCCACCCGTCCACCCTTTCTTTGGACGGGTGAAAATTATTTTGGATGGGCATAAATTGTGCATGATTCTATGCCAGCACCATCCAGTTTCTTCTCTAGAGCTCAGGCTTGGGTTTATTTGGGGGTCCATCTGGTTGCAATATCGAACTGTGTACGAAACAGCGTTCAGATGACAGTTCTGTAAGGAGCAGGGATTGATATTAGGCTCTGTAAACAGCATAGGGGCACTGCAGTCAGACTCATACGGCGGCAGGACTTCAGGTGGTTGCTACTTCCTACGCTCACGGCGTCGAGCGGTCACGACTTCAAATGCATTTGGACGGGCAGCTCTGTATTTCTGGCTAAGGGCCTGACCCAAATGCGGTTTATTGTTCAAATCCTGATCAACACCAGTTCTCAGCAACTAGGGGCTTTCTTCTATGATCAGCAAAAAACCTGAATCATGACTACTATTTACATTGACTGATCATCATAATGATACAGCGGTCAAAAGAATTTGCATGGTGGGTGATCTCAGTGTTGTGAATTTCTTAATTGCTGAAGCTTAATTAGGAGGAGAAGAAATGCAACAGTTGTAAAATAAAGCAATAAATATAGAAGCAGATAGCCAAGTAACGTCCTGTGTTCGAATAATACTGACCAAAACCACAAACAGCTACAGAATGAAACCCAGAACCACAAACCATCACTCCAAATACATACTAACACCACTGCTTTCAACCACTTAATACTAACACCATTGTGTCAAAACACTAACAACCCATCACAAAACACTTTGAACCTCAGAAACAGCAAGCAATATAGCCAGCAATAGACAGCAGTAACAGCTGAAAGCGACTAGAAAATTCCTCAGAAACTGTTGAAAGCCAGCAGAAAGCATTACCTAATAGAAACAAGCCCAAATAAACCCAGACAGCGCAGCGGCAATACCTCCTGAGTGCTATCGTTTACAAGAAAATGCTTGGGCTTATCTGGGGGTCCTTCTGGTTGCGATATCGAACTGTGTACGAAACAGCCAGCAGCTGAAACAGGTCACGACATTTTTACAAACTCATAAAAAATGCTCTGCTTAAGACAAAAGTGTGTGTTTTCATAGACAGAACCTCTTAACAACTATTCTCATGTGCTCACAATCTACCAATGCTTGATAGTTTCTTCAGGTTCATTATAAAGAATTAAACCTCTGACATATAAGTAGATATGCACAGGAAGAAGCCACAACTTGCACCAGATTTTTTAAAGGGGCAACGTAAATTGATCCAGTGCTGAAATTCTGCAGCTCCTTATGTATGAAACCTTTTCCATTTGTGCTAGATTCAAAATGCCAATTTCTCAACACATGATGTTGGATATGAACAAATTACAAAAATATACCTCTACCAATTACCCATAAATAACGCATACCCTAGTAAATACGAAAACAGGGCTAGAAATTTATTACTTAAGCCACTAGTTCTGCATCACAAAAATTCAGTAATGCTAAAATGCATTATGCGCTTAACATAAAAATAATTGAGGCAATATATACTGACAAATGATGAAGAACTAAAATATTTCACAAACTGCATCATCAGAAAATAAGAAACTCAAAAGAGCTAAAATGTAAAATCTCAACAGACTAATGGAATCATCAGAAATTAGCAGGATAAATGCAGTCTCAAGCAGCTAATTATTTGAAATAAAAGCTGCTGTGCAAACAAAGAAACCATAAGACCAGGAACTGAGATACATTGGCATTTACAAAGTCAGGAATATAAAATTTGCTTAGCCAAGTTTTCAGTCACAGGACATAACAAACAATGAGGACAGTTAATACTCAATTTTAACAGTTTATTTAAAGTCTGGAAAATTTGCGATAATATGAAAAACAAATTTAGCAACAGCTGGAAGACAGTTAAATCAGTAGAATATGGTCCATAAAAAAATTTTGCAGCAGACTATGCAAGATTAAGGTTAAAGTATAGTAAACAAGTTCAACGGCTACTACAGGTGTCTGCTTATTATTTTCCCTGTGATCGCGACAATATCTGTGAAATTCAGACTAGGTGAAACTTTTCCAGATACTCAGTTATTGTACTGTTGGTCACAACGATTTGTGACCAACAGTACATTTCAACAACTGGTACTTAACAATGAACAAAGACTATTTCATCCATTCCATGGCATGTAACAAGTTTACCAAACGCATGTATGTAACAAATGTATGCATCAAGACAATAAATATAGCCCCTTTCTAGTTATATAATAATTAATTATCCACTCTTGGCTGCTACATACCTCTGTGAAGCTGAAGAACAGGCCCAATCCACCAACAATTTTAACCGCTTGGTGTAGTATGGGTTCAATTACCTCCCAGCACGGCCGCAGTGGACAATGGTCACCGAGACTTTCCTCTGGGAGACAGCACGTAGCATTTGGCTCATTTTTGCATCCATCCAACTGTGATTCAAAAGACAAGAACACAAATCAATGTCTATCAGACAACAACAGATTAATCATAAAAAGAACATAGATTTCTGCATTGGATGTTTGTAAATTGATGCATTGAAATTCTGACGTGGAAAAAGATGGTACTTACAGTATCAACTTCATCAAGCTTAAGATCCAAACATCAGACCACTAAGAAAGAACCTAATTTAAATTATATGATAGCCACAAAATGTCCTACCAACCAGCATCGCAACCGTAATGCCAGCCTCAAGATTAAAACTTTAAGTTATTGACAAAGGCCAAGGAACAATACTATCACGAGCAATGAACATAGCCCACTTGTTACTCTGTTACAACCATTTGCTAATTTACCAAAAATATTCAATTAAATCCAAGACACAGCCCCATCACAATTTAATTTCCCATGTCAAGTCAGAACTCAACCAGCTGATCAAACCAGGTTCGATACATATGGGCATTTAATTTCTGTTGTTTTACACATAATTAAAACTCATCATTAGGCTGCAGAGTTCTGCACATTAATTACTTGTTATCAAATACTCTGCCATCTTACCTCCATACAAGAGGGATGACCAAGAAGAGAGGAGCTGGTGGTATTCAGGTTCTGTGTTTTCGAGTCATATCCGCAACATTTGAAGAAGTTCTGTGTCCTGCTTTTGAGTTCTGTTGCAGAACTTTGCCATCCGACTTTGAAGAGATCCCTTTGCTGCGTATCACTCAGAGCCAAGCAGGCGCAGGCTACAGCAAACTGGACCAGGAACAGCAGAAACAAAATGATCATATACTTGAATCATGGTCAAGGACGGCAACTTTCCTTTCTGTTCATCTCTCCTTGATAGGGAGTAATTGATTCTTGATCCGAAAACCGGGATAGCACCGGATACTACAGTAATCCGATTAATTGGAATCAGCATTTCATTCAATAACTGATTCAAATTTGGAAAAATCATCATTTTTAACCCCTTGCCTGGGGAAGACGTATACATAATTTATATATACATCCAAAATTGGGCTTAACACATATAAATTTCCTAGGCAAGGGGCCGTGCATTTCTTGATATTTGCTATAATTAATCTAAGCATCCAAATGAATTCAAGGAATATTCTGAAACAACTTAAAAACACGTAATGAAATGCCAGAAATTTTTAATATATCTGTACATACAATGTCACAAGCTCAACAAACATTTCCGATTATTCGGATCCGGAATTGGCAAAAAACGTTCTAACTAATCGAAATCAGTACCTGGCGGAATAAAGCTAATCGGTTACTCCCTACTCCTTGACTCTCCACAGATGCACATCCCTCTGTGTCCATATCTGCATTTCTTCCTCTCCCTGTCCCTGTCTATCAACCTCTATCATTCTGCCATCTTTGTTCAAGCCGCAACTGAGATAGTAAGTAAAACTGATTTACAGCCGGTTACCATCAACTTGTCACACTTAATCTCAAGTAGCAAAGCCCAACTAAATATTTAAGTACTTGAATGATGATCATCCATGGAATGTTAAGGCCATCTGGTGTCCAATTGCTGAACTGATTTGCTGTGGCAATGTTTACATTGCACTTGGCCTCTGGATTAGACACTGTCCAACTGCCCACGTAAACCATCTACTATTAAAACAATTTGCACAACCTCAGCTGGACATCCCTGGGTAATCTTTTCCAATCTACAATCTTCTATACAAATGGTGCACAACCTTTTACGGCCAAGGGCTACTAATTCTTAAACCCTTCGGGGGCCAACCAAGTGCGATGGCTTGGCTTAATTCAGATAAATGCATGCATGCCAAAATGTATGAAGATGGTGTGTACAGTAAAACACATATAAAAGTAAACACACAGAGTTATACAGAAAGGGGACTCATAGTACTTCTATATTACAACAATACTGATAGTTTTTCCAATGACCACAGTGCACAAGTCACATAGACTTAATGTCTGTGCCATCTCTCAAATAGTTGCTTTTCCTGTTGGACATCGCGGGCCACCTGAGGACTCATTGTGGGCCAGGGTGTGGCTCGTGGGCAGATCGTTGTGCACTAGTGTTCTAGACAATTAAAGCTGAAGTTACAATGTAGCAACTTTCTTGGATCCCGTCTCTTGTAATAAGAAACAGGCCATTGAAAATTGAAATTTTAGTCACTTAAAATCGTTCAGATCTTTCTCTCCTGAACAAGAATTGATGAAATAATCATCCATATGGGTTAACGACATAAATTCCACAGAAGGCTGAAGTTTACTTTTAACGAGAACAACAATAAAATAATACCAAAAACAACAAAAGGAACCACTGTCTATTGTCTATCACAATAAGAATACCTGCCTGTCAAATGATTTATTTTGCCTGGGCAAACAATCTAAGCAGGCCGTTTTTAAACTCTTCAAAACCTTCATCAAACATTTTTATCAACTACCAACTCTTAATAAACAATTAAGTAGGCGTAGAGTCCACCTTGACTTCTTCATTTACATTCACAACAGTCTGCCACAGCTCAACTGTAGAATCTCAAGGACCACAACCATTTTCCACTCGACATCAATTAAACGTTCTTAATTACAGATCAAAGGCCACAAGCCGAACTTCCTACATATAAGTAGATGACTGGCTCAGGAACCAGTCTGTTGAGTAGATGACTGGCTCAGAAACCTGTCTATTGTATAGATGACTGGCTCAGGAACCAGTTCATTGTGTAGATGACTGGCTCAGGAACCAGTCTACTGTGTAGATGACTGGCTCAGGAATTAGTCTATTGTGTAAATGACTGGCTCAGGAACCAGTGTATTGCATAGTTTAAATTACAGCCAATAATTCTGCAGCAAAGGATACAAAAAAGAGAAGGACTTGGTGATGCTTGATGGCTCCAATCAGCCCAACGACAGCAATCAGGAACAGAAAGACACCGCAGGCAATAATCCCTCCCATCACATGGATGGTTGCGATGATAGCCACTGCCTTTCCATATGCAGCCACTCCAATCAGCACAAAAGCTACCACCTGAAACAGCCACAGCAACACGGTTTTACCAGACTATAATAAACCCGGTTTTACAAAGTTCTAACCTAACGTCTTCTGTTATCAAATTCAAATTTATAGAAAACTCAAGAATTGGGAGTGTTTACTTTCGTACATTTGGGGTCAGTTCATGAAATTGCAATACAAGATGAAGACATCCTACCCTAAGCCTTTGCCTCCTAACCTAATCCTTCACCTTCCAAGCATTCTCATTATTCAGTGAAACCCCCCTTTGCAAATCCTTTTCCTCCCCTGGTCTCTTTGGTAACTGGATTCGGAGCATCCCTTGACCATCCCTGGACAACCCCTTTGATCTGACACAGTGCTCGCGAGTAAGCTGGTGCTCTGCGCTTACCTTCAGAGTAGTGCTTTAGAAATTTTTTGAGGTCATGATTAGGATTGCAAAGCCAATCTGAGAGCCCAAATGCTGACCATGTTGCATCAGAATTTATGTCATAATGATGCAAGACACTAAGACATACAACTCTTCACACACCTCGTGATCAGGCCTCTATAGAAGCTCCTCAGGTAAAAGAAAAGGCAGTCATATAAGTCAGCTTATCTATAACCATTGAAAACTGAACTTTCTTGAGAGATCTTGGGAACCGCTACAAAGCCCTTTCATTACCGCATGCTGCAATCAAAGAGGTTTCTGGCGATCTGCAAAGGCTCAGCAGCAGTCACCAACTCACAACTCATTTACACACCTCTATAAAAGCTTTTCAGAAGCACAAAAGGGGGGACAGGCTGGCAGCTGACTAACCACGCCTCAGATTCGCATTTCTGTGTGACTTTGAGCGTGTTGAAAATGTTCGTAATAATAATAATAACAGGTAAAAGTAACACAACTGTTTATACACCTCGACAGAAATACGCTATAAGGAGGTTAAAGTATATAGTCATCAGCCCAATAATAGCACTAACATCAAATGACAAAGGAAAATTAAATGCTATTATGTCGGTATGCTCAAGGCTCCTACAAAGAGTATGTCTCGGGAGGTTTCAAGTCACACTCCGTTACAAGGCAAACACTCGAGCTGTCAAGTCACCGTGTCAAACACAAGTGGTATCACAAAACCTTGCTGAAGTTTCCTAATGGTAAGGACACCAGTGCTGTCCCTGCGGACATCAATAGAGCTTTTACGAGGAAGTTTTGAGAAATTGGCTTTTGAGGGCAGGCCCTACATTTGTTTTGACCAAGACAAAGCCTTCTGAACTACCTCAAAGCCACTCTTTAAGCTAAGACGCAATACAGCAAGACATACTATATATAGATATTTATAATTATCACAGCACTTCAAAAAAGGCAACAAGACGCAATATCCCTACGCAGTAACTGCCTCTGGCGAGACTCGAACCCGTACTCTTTTATGAATGCATGCAAATGACGCTTCATTGCTTTACCAGATCTAAAACCTAGGAGCTCTTTAAGAACTGTACAATGATAAGGTAAGTTGGTTATTTATAACGCGCAATAATAAGGAAATACTACACGAGTGTTCAGACTCTATGCGTCAGAAAATGATGATGGAGAGAATCGGTCAAGATGAGTAACTAAGCATGTAGTTGCCAGCTGGTGGACTTACTATGTACATGACATTCAACAACGCCAAGACATTCCGCGAGCACGAAAATCCACCACAAGCCATTGCTTATAAACTATCCGATTCTTTCAGTTAACGTTAGATAATGGGTATTTTAACAGATATTTATTTTAAAGAAAATTTAGCACGGAAACGAACGCAACGCAGTGCAAGTCACACCGGATGCACGCCAGGTGTCACTACGATTTTGTAAGCCGCTTAACACAGATAACAAATTTACATAGAGATGCGACACACCATATAATGACGTCATTCGAAGCTAGCTAATGATGAACTGGAAATCCATTTTAAAAGTTTTAGCAAAGATCTTAGAGTCGTGGTTTTAGTATGCAAGCAGATCAGATTTCTCTTAAGGAAATTTGGTTGTCACAGTGACACCTAATGCCTTACATCATAAGATTAACAAAAGTTGACATAAACATATATTCACATACAAATGATACAAGCACACACATAGCATCCATATGTTATTATTATTATGCGTTCATTAAGTCCAACTATCTAATGACCAAGCATCAATAGATGGTGCTGAGCAACAGTGGCGTAGCCAGGTTTTAACACCAGGGGGAGCGAGCACATAAAAAAGGCCCCAACTTCCAAAATTAATAATTTCAATTAATTACAGTCATTATGATTATAAGTATTTATTTTTTATTTTAAATAGAAACACTGAAACACTCAAAAGGTGGCAAAAGTAATATGTATAGCAAATGCTCAAATCTTTTAGTTGTGCTATTTGTTCATTCATTCATTCGGGTATTTATATAGCACCTCTTCCATGGGGCTACTCAGATCTATGCTTCCGATTCCAGCACAGCCAAACAAGACAGTTTTTCAATCGAGTATAGAACCTACACGTATCAGAGAGAGTTCTGAGGAACAGGCGCGGATCCGGGGGAAGCCTTTCCATGCCGTCGGGTCACCACTGAAAAGGCGGTTCTGCATGGTGGCTGTCCGGCAAAAGGCACAATGAGTACCCCTTTGCCTGAAGATCCGAGGCGACGACTACCCTGAACTCCCAGCATCGGGCGGCAAAGGACCCGCAGATAAGCTGGAGCGCATCCCAGCAAGCACCTCCAGACCAGGGAAACAACTCATATACTACACGCTGGCTGACAGTTGGCTGGAGCCAATGCAGGACCTCCAGCATATAACCAGAGACCTGACCAAATTTTTGTATTGAACCAAAAAGGCGTGCCGCAGAGCGTTGCAATCGATTGAGGCACGCCAAACGACTAGAAGGTAGGCCATCAGAGGTTAAAGTGGAGTGGGAACGGCGTTCCCACTGCTCTCGAAATTCTTTGCTTGCGTTCCCACTGCTCACGCATGCGTTCCAATGAAACTCTTCTTTGAAATGAATTTAAATCTGAGTTTGAACGGATTGAGAATGAAGCAACCGAGCTGGCTAAAAAAATGTGATATTACTACTGACTATAAGCCACATAGAGTTCGAAAAAGAAAGAGATTCCATAAGGAAATGTTCATTTAGGTGACATGGGACTAGAACTGTGAGATATCATACGTTATGATATGTGCTTGTATGATTGGCTTGAATTATAATTATGATAATTTGCAGTCATAATTAGCTTAAACCAATGCAAATAAGTGCACCTAAAGTTCAACCTACTGCTCACCCAAACCACTCTAACCACTGTAGGAGTGTAGGCCATAGCAGAGTGAGGAACAGTAGGCCTAGTCAAGTCAAGATTTATGACACAATCTAGTAGGCCTAACAGTATTTAGGTTTCAACCATGAATCATATTTCATCATCCACTGACATTTCGTCATGGAATCTCTTTTTTTCTAACTCTATGTGGCTTATAGTCAGTAGTAATATCACATTTTTGAGCCAGCTCGAGCCAGCTCGCTTGCTTCATTCTCAATCCGTTCAAACTCAGATTTAAATTCATTTCGCATGTTTTTAATATCGTTTTCAAATAGTTGAATAAAGAAGCTGTTACCAAATCAATGCTACTTCTCTGTTAATATGTGGATAAACTGAAAGAGTTCTCTAGCACTTCGAACGTACCAAGTAATACAAGCACACCATTTGCCTCAGTTCGCTGTTTCTCAGTGCAGCTTTTAATCTCACAATCCACGATTCTATGCAGGGCAACTATTAGCGATGACAAATTCTGCAAGAGTATATGTACTGCTGATTTCCTGAATGCCCATCTAGTATCGCAAAGTCTTTTCAGAGTCAACCGCGACTCAACCCGAAAGATAGGCCTAGCCTACTATAAGATTGCAATGTTCTTCTTTTAATATTGAAGGACGAGGTAAACTGCCAGAAAAAATTTATAGATACTTTCTAGAGTTCCAGAAAACAAAATATGTCGTTCGAACAATTGGAATAAATATATTTTGAACGATTGGATTAAATAAACTGAAAAGGCCCCACATCTTGGAAAATGGTCTCAGGGGGAGCGGCCGCTCCCCTGCTCCCCCCCTAGCTACGCCTCTGCTGAGCAATTGTGCGTGAAGGATTTACTCAAGTAAACACAGTGACCATCTCAGAGGAACGTCAAACCCATATTCTTCGCATGTGTCCAGTCTTGTTGTCAAGACCTTAGAACTCAAGACCAAGACTTTGAACCTTGAGACCAAGACTTTGAACCTCAAGACCAAGACCAAGACCAAGGCCCAAAAAATCACATTCAGGCCAAGACTTCTTTTCCTTACAAAAAAACTGTCAAGTCGGACTACTCGCTATTTTAACGAAAACGTGTTTTTTATTTTATTCAAGCAAATTAACTTTAAATCCAGACAGAAGAGAATTCCGAATTCATATTTACAAAAGTCCTCCATGTGAAACGTTATTCCAAATGCCTTTTGTATTTTATAAAAACCAATTCGCTCAGAATTTTCTGACCAATTTTGTGGGGCCTCATAAAGATTTTGCCATGTGAAAAAATACTTTCCTTAGGTGCTGAAGTCGCTGGCACAAGCAGTAGCTTATCAAGCACTGGATTTAAACGTACAAATCATGAGCCTTTTTTAAATCCTCCCATGCTTTATCAGAAAAAACCTCGGCAGGGCTTCCAAATACAGCATAACTTAGTTGCTGCTGCCGTTGGATTTTCCTGACCAACAAGACTTTATCCATCCGTAGGTATTTTGTCGTAGGCTGTGATGCAAACAGGCTTGATAAATTTTTAATTCTTGAGTTTTGTTAAATGACTGTTCATATTGACAGCCGGTCTTGGTCTTGTGAGACCAAGACTTTGAACCTCAAGACCAAGACTTTGAACTTCAAGACTTTTAAAAACGAACTCGAGTGCACCTCTTGCTGGCTGGCCCCTCTATGTAGAATGGGCTTCAACCTGCTTTGCACTTATCTCTGCAAGGTAGCTCAACTTTCTACCACCTCCTTAAGTCTTCTCTGTTTAACCGTCGATGAACTGGGAGGCCTGTAAGTAGCTTCTTGAAGAGAAGCTATATAAATTATGAAAATGAATGAAGTGTAGTCCCAAGATCAATGTCCATTTGAGGTTGTAGCAACCAGAGAGGCAGAGCATTTTTTACAACAGTTTCGTTGAGGACGAGAGAGCTTGGAAGGCAGAGGATAGGTTGGATTAGGGTACAAATTCTCAAGAGGTGAGACTTCACTTTGGTTATGGAAAGCCTGTGGGGTGACGAGTGGCACTGAGCATTTAAACTTCAGTTTTGTTTCGAATTTATAAATATAGATCAAACAAAGCAACAGGTAAGAAAAACAGAAAAACAAGTAAAACATTGTATTGTTGAGATTGCTTGCATCATATTTGTTGAAAAGTTCAGATAACCTTTTTTGTCATTATGACTATCTGGAATAAAGCCTTATGACTCATTTGTCTTTTTCGCTTTGCCCAGTTTAATTTATAAACAACTCGGCACACTCTCTAATGACACATGGTCACCAGCAGGTAGATTTGTCACCCACACATCCTCTAATGAAACATGGTTCCAGCAGGTGAATTACTCTTCAGACTTTTACTGATTAATTCATTCATTACCTTTCCTTCCCATCAGACATCACATGATGTTATCCAAACCATAAATAAAGCATGACACACTTTAACCCTTAGGATCAATAAACGAGGTGACGGATGATTGGGAAAAGCACTATTCTACTACTTGTTTTTCTACGAGTGTTGTCCACTTTTTCAGAAATCTATACATATAATATCCATATTGTCCATCTGTCCGAGGATGCTACGTCACAAACGGTTTCTGTTCTATTGTGAAACAGAAACCGTTTGTGACGTCAGTACTGCTGTCTTGACAACGGCGAGCAGAGCATTTTAACCAACGATACATATAGGCCTATGTACACTAACGTCATAATATGACGGGCAGATACTCTAGTAAACTTATAGTAAACCAGAAAGCAATACTGGTGTATTCTTCCTTATGGTGGTGCAACACAGAGGTGTCCAACCTTTTAAAAAAAATGGGTAATATCACCACTTCAGTCGACACTTTTGGTCCCAAGAAAGAATATGGCCATTATTTTAAAAAATTACTCATATTTACAAGTTATTCAGTTTTAGACTCAGCCAGAAGAAAGCATGCACAACTTTCTTAATCTTTGATTGGTTTATGAATAATCTGCAACTTTCACGTGAATGCAACTACTTGTTTCTACTCACTTGTCTCAGTTTGTTAATTAACACTTTAACGATGAGCATGTACTAATAAGTGACTGGGACACCAACGCATCTCGTCATTTAAGCATTAAGAAACTGATCCTGACTTTTGTTTGACAATCATGGAAGCCAGATAGTTATTCATGCACACCACAAGCACCAAGCGATTGAATAATAAATAAAGTCTCAGTTGAGAAGTGCTCACTGGGCCAGATGAACAGTCAGCAGGTGGGCTGTTGAACAACTCAGCTGGCGTAACATAATTTTAAAATGCTCTCAATACCAGTAATTTTTTTTTATTTTTTCATAACCTGTTTCACCAACTTTGAGAAACAATGTCACAAACAAATTCAATGTCATCATCAGTCAAAAGAGCCTCCAAAAGTGTTTGCCATTAGTATTTGCCATGTCCCTTTGTAAGCAGGTTTTTTGGAAACCACTCTGGTCGTGGCTTATCCATTTCGACTATGTATTTCCCTTCAAACATGTTTTTGCTGTCCTCCTCTCCTTTGTAAACATATACCACCTCAGTTCGTGGAGTGTTATACAGTCGAACCTCTGGATCCATCTTGGCTTGCATTGCTTGTGTTTCTTCTTTAACTTTTTGGTAGCAGTTTCCTACATCAAAACCACAAATATCAATTATGTTCAATAATAATAATAATTTAAAGACAGTAGCAGATGAAAAGAGTATGGCATCATTTACCATATTATATTTCAAACTAAATGACAACAGATTTTCCTTGTCATAGACTACGTCCATGCTCATAGGTACTTCAATTCCACCTCCCACAGTGGAAAACAGGAAAGCAATCACAATATGTCCATAAATATGAAACACCTGTAAATATTTGCATAAGATATTGCAAGACAACTAAAATAAATAAAAAATTTTGCTGACTGATAAACTAAAATTCTATTCATATTTTATTAAAATTGATTCTCGTTTAAGTTGTACTTTATTGTAGGTAAATAATCAGTATCTTCACTTCACACCTCATTCTGTTAAAGTCTCAAATGTTAAAACATCTCAAGGTTTAAAAATCTTAACCATTGTCAAATTTTCATATTTTGCCATTACATCATCTTTCTCTAACATATCAAAACATAGCATTTTTCTCCAACAGGTTTAAGCCTTAGAAATGCTCATCCACATAACTACTCTGATCACTCACCATTGCCTACAGCCAAACACTTAAGTTTAATTAACAATAAAAGTCCACAATTGATTTAGGCCACAAAGAACAAACAATTTCCAAAGAACAAACAATTTCCAAGAAGTGTTCTAGCCTCCAAGTCTTATATTTTGTCTACTCTTACAAAGCAAATCCGTAACTGATTACAGCCTAGGGTACTACAGATATTCTTATAGTTCAATCTCATTATATTTCAGTATGTTGATTAGTTGGCTTAACCTCCTTATCTCAACTTTGTTCAAAGTGTTTCAAGGCTTATCTTGTGTTGCCATCTTGATGTACTATTACTTGTTAAATAGGTGCCCTAGTAGAGGGATTATTATCCCTTCTGGGCTTCCTTGTTACCATTTATGACTAGAGTACATCTTGCAATTACTGTGCCTTGACAAAATGGTTTCAATAAACTTGATTGATTGATTGATTGTGCTATTGTAAAATGTTCATGGCTGTAAAGAGTGCTCTAAGACCTACCACATATTGTGTGAGCTTCATGCCAGTGGCCGCAATCCAAACATTCAACAATGTTCCTTTTTGGTGTCATAAAAGCACGTATCTTGGTACTGCCAAACTGCCTGGTGGCCCTTCGTTCCCTTGATCGACGATGTTTAGGACATGCTCCCCACAAAAAGCCATCAAACAGACCATCTAGCAATGAACCCGGCTGGGTACGTACGTCAGAGTCCGATCTCTCAAACGACGGACAGACATCAAGCGCAAGGGATGGATAACCTGTAAAATTACCAGTGCTCACAGTAAAAACAAATCTCAGAATTCAGAAATTTTGGTGAACATGTACAATTGGGGTGCCTATCAGGGGCATAGCCAGACTTCAATTCAAGAGGAGGCAACTACTGCTTGTCAAAATGCAGTGGCGGCGATCTTGTTTCAGAGGTGAGGGGGAAATTTTTCAGCGTCCGAAGGGCGGTCGCAAAAACTTAGGGGAATTTCAGAATTTTGTTCTGAAAATTTCAAAAATTTCGTCACGAAAAAAGTTGATGACCACCTCTGCTGGGCTGTACTTGAGAACGCAGGGCTATAACCCATGGAAAATTTAAAAATCCACAAAACTAAGAGGAGGCAAATGCCTCCTCTTGCCTCCATGTAGCTACACCTATGGTGCCTATGTACTATCTGGGTGGGTGTCTTTGCATCGTGTGGGTCGGTTAGGGTCAGGGTAAGTGTCGTGAGGGTTGGTTAGGGTTAGGGTCAGTGTAGCCTATGTATTTGTGTGACTAAAAGGCTATACCTGCGAGTGGAAGCTGGATTTTAAAATTCATGGCTAGGGTTAGGCACCCCGATTGTACATGTTCACCGAAATTTTTTTAATCAATCAGGTTTCTGCTGATTGTGATAAATGCAACTACACTCTATTCCATCCAAGTCTGGGGAGGCCATATTGTTTATTTTGCCGATTGGCCGGTAAATGTGAAGACTGAGTGCCTGTGTATGTAAACAATATGGTAGCCACTGACTTCGCTCCAATAGTGCGCCGCTACTTATCCCATAATAAGTAAGTAAGTAGCGCTAACTTTAATTTCCTCTTTGCGGTTGTTTTGCGCAATACTTTGTGTTTTGGTGGAATAGGAAGTGTATTTTGGCACTTGCGGTTGTTGTGCACTATACTGCTTTAAATAAAATCATTTAGTTATGTTTGTAATATATAAGTTTATGTTCGTTAGTTACTTACTTAGCGAATTGCATTATGGGATGTGGCTGGTACGTAGCAGCGATCTATTGGAGCGAAGTCAGTGGCAACCATGTTGTTTATATACACAGGCACTCAGTCTTCGCATTTACCATTGGCCAACTAGTCCATAATAATTTTCGGGATTTCAAACGCAGAGTAGGAATTTTTCTGGAATTGGGACAGTTCTGCATAGTGATCACATTCGGCGAATCGGATTTCAGTTTGAGGTGTCCTTGCAAGAAAGCAGTTTGTTTAAAAAGAAATCAGAGCCTCCATTATACAGAAATTACTAAACACAAGCAATTCAATTGCAAAATGTTTACCTGGATATCCAGAATCGAAAAATTGCACAACCGTTTTATGTGCCTGTTTTATAATGGAGTCAAGTCTCACAAGAAGAAACCTCGCCATGTTAACAAACTCCCTTAGGCGATAATATAGGTTTTGTCAACACACCAAGAAGAGCATAGTTTACCTTGAACTGCTACAAGAGCATGACGCCTCTGGCGACTGCATATGTAATTTTTTTTATAAATTTTAAATAATTTTATCGTCATTAATTTGCGCCACACAAAAGCTGGGCTAGGCAACTGGCTGCCCTTTAAATCCGTCTTGTCTGCATCAGTAAACCTTCTAATTCATGCACTGGAGAAGCAAATATTATTCTAATCGGCAGGCACGTAACTAGGATTTTTCGTTTGGGGGACTTAAGCCTTGAACATGGCAACATTTATACAGTGTTCATACGAATTTTAGCCGTAAGCATACAACGGCTTGACTTGTTGGGGGGTGGGCTTCAACTTCGTTTGGGGGGCTTAAGCCCCCCCAAGCCCAACGCTAGATACGTCCCTGCTAATCGGTATTGCAAAGTGGATCCTGCGCAGAATGTAGGTACACGCGCTGCAAGCATTCAGCTTAAGATCTTTTTGTAATAATAAATTTATATACCGCTGCATCTTATATAAGCTTGTAAATTAATCAAATGGCAGTTTCTTCGCTAACTTGAACAATAAAAATCAGAAGGTGGTGATGGTTTAATAATATTGTTTGCGAGTCTGTAAGCAGACATCTTCATCTGCAAAGTGCAAACCAAATAGGCCTAATTAGTCTTCGGTGATAGAAATTGAGACTTCAATCAAAACATATCGTTTTTCCTATTTTTATTTTCGGTTGGCAACTTGGCACTTAGGCCTAGATCAAGATTCTCATATATTAGGCCTAGGCTACGTGGGATCAACTGCGACAGCTTAAAAGTCACGAGACAGAACCAATTAATTTCGACCGTCACTTGGGTGGTCTACTGTAACACGTGGCAACAGAACAATGGAGGTAGATCTAAGGTGTTTATAGATTGGGGCGTGGTCGTAACAAAGAGCGTCGTGTAGCCTACATTAAAAATAGCGCTATTCTGATATGATATAATGAGATCTTAGATGACTTAATTAGAACTTTCAATTTTTAGAATAAAGGTCAGAATTACTTAACGCTGCCGGCAGACTCCTTTCATGAGTTCCATCAATTTTGTCTATTGGCAATATAATTATGCAACAGGCTAAGACTGCACATACAGAGGCGTAGGGCCTAATGGGCATCAGGGAAGTGCAGAGTTTGAAAACGGAGATAATTATTATAATTCGATTCTCACATAACTTAGAGAATTCAAAAATTACATCGAAGGCCAGGCTTATACTATACATGTGGTATTAATGGCGCAGTGGAAACGGGGGTGGGGTTCGAAGGCATTGTAATAATTAATGGCTGTTTACAACATTAATATCATAGGTAAAATATTGTCTCGAGTTAGCGACATATGCGAGAAGACTGTACGGATTTGTGCCAGTCTAAACTAAGCCTGGATAAAGGGAGAGAGCAAAACCACGATGCAACGTGGGTTTCAGTTTCTAAGTTGATTGTGTTAGATTATTTTCTAACGACGCCTTTGCATCAAAGCCGATATGCATAGTTAGCATAACTCTGGACGAATCTTCCATTGATTCGGCGTCCTTCTGATGTTTCACGAGTCCACAATTAGGCCTACCTCACAGCCTAGGGCTCACGCAGTACACTTCACGTGAAGATATGCAAATATAGGACCTACTACAAGTGTATATTCGTGTGATCAGGGGCGTCTACACCATAGAAACCTTGGAGCAAATGCTCCATCCAAGAAATAGGGAGGGGGAAGATCTGTCAGTGTGTCTGCCACCAGTTTAGGGGGGGGGGGAAGGAACGGGAAGGGGGGAAGAAGAGGGGAAAAAGGGACGTTGCTCCAATGACTTAGGGGGGGGGATAGACGCCCCTGCGTGTGATGGCGCACAAATATAAGCATATAATTATATACATAATCGTGTGATAACTTAGCCATAAACTCGAGTTATAAAGAGGTTCACGGTGTAGCCTAGTCGGATGAGTAATGACTGGTAGGGATGTAGTTGTTGTTTAACAACGCTGTGTCAAAACGAAGATGATCTGCGTCCACGAGCGTCTACAGTCTACACCATGTAAGCCTTGGAGCAAAATAATGTTCCATCCAAGAAACGGGGGGGGGGGGGAGGAGATCTGTCAGTGTGTGTCACAGTGTGTGCCATCATTAGTGGGGGGAGGGGAGAGGGAAAGGGTGAAGAGAAGGGAGGGGAGGGAAGTTGCTGGAATGACTTGGGGGGAATAGACGCCTCTGAGTACGTTAACGTTGACTTCCTCGTTTTTCACCACTGAGTCTTCAGCGGGTGCATCGGGTTCTACATCAATCAGCCACGACAACGCCTTAGTGGTGGGGGGAGGGGGGGGGTCGGTTGGCTGGCTCCGTTCACACAAAAACGACAGTGCCAAAGTTTATTAAGCTACGACTGATGGCAGATAGGCTTACATGTGCATGTTTGGTTGCATAGGATTATGTGCGCGTGTTTGTGTGTATATTCATAAGCTCGATGGGCAGAGGGACGGACAGTCCAGAGCAGACATATTTGATAGCCTATGGAGGCTGACCACAATGCTTTCAACGTAGGTTACACTGCTAGCAATAGCCATGCGATAAGAGTTACTCTGTGTCTCTTTGTGTCCCTCTATCTGCCTATATCTGCCTGTGTGTCTCTCTATCGTTGTCTGTCTCCCTCCCCTCTGTCTCTCTCTCCCCTCTGTCTCTGTCTCTCCTCTTGCTGTCTCTGTATAAACACATACATTAGAGGTTAACCTAACGATATAAAGGTTATCAACGTCTCTAACAAAATTCTTAGACTGTAGGCGGGGAGGGGGTGATGCTTTGTCAGATTGCCGCCTTAGTCTGTTGGGCCTTTGCTGATTGGACGGCGCAAACAGCAACTGTGCAGCCTAAGCGTAGGTACGTGGGCTTGTGGGGTGTGCTTGGTGTCTGTGCCTACCAGGGCGTACCGTCATTCGCTCAAATACCCGGCATAAATTTTGAGTGAATCTAGGCCGCCTATCGTTACGATAGGATCTGGCAGCCGGTGAGATAGTCCCTCCCTACCTGTGATTACGTCTGCTTCGTACAGGTGAAATGTCCTGTCCGCGATACATGTGTGGCCGTGTGATGGATTGGCCATCGATTGAGTTGTATTGCTTTGCCGAGTATCGATCATCTGTTTGTTTGACAGTAATACGCGCGAGTTTTTTTTTAATTATCCGATATTTTAAACTTCTGACTCATCGACCTGCAGTGGATTTATTAAAAGTGGAGTGTTAATCGTGTGCGTGATGACCAATTAATTTGTGTTTTCGAGAACCCAATCGGCCTGAATCGACCGATAACGTTGAAAATCGAGTATAGGTCATTTATTTCGACACGAAGTGTCTCACCTGCGTTCTTGTTGCTGATTACACGTCATCAGTGACATTCTTTATGAAGGAATGACAACAGCAGAGTGACAAAAGGTAATCTTATTATTGGGGATTGTTTAGGCGTTTCAACCTGTCGGAGTGTGTGTGTGTGTGTGTGTGTGTGTGTGTGTGTGTGTGTGTGTGTGTGTGTGTAGGGGTGTGTGTGTGTGTGTGTGTGTGTGTGTGTGTGTGTGTGTGTGTGTGTGTGTGTGTGTGTGTGTGTGTGTGTGTGTGTGTGTGTGTGTGTGTGTGTGCCAAGTAAGTAAGTATTAATATATATGTCCAGTTGACATTTTTGTAAAACACGAGTAGGCCAAAGACGGCTGACTCCTTTTTACCTTAACTTTCATATTTTGCTGTTGTATTTTTGTTGTGTTATGTGTTATGCTGCATTTTTGTGTTGTAATCTGTTGTCTTTCTATGGAACTGCTGTTGAGTGATGAAGTATCAGTCAGTGCACCTTAAACATGCTCTGAATTAAGGAGTTACTCGAGATCCTTGCAAGGCTTCTGTCTCAGAGAACATTTGAACCCATACACTGTAATATGAGGTTACAGTCTTAATATGTCGGCTGTTTTGCTTAACATGCATAAGGCTTTCTTGGAATGGAATCCAGATCTACATTGCAGTGTAGTTGACCACCATGAAGCTGTTGTTACTTATAACTGAAATGTTGACCTTTTTTCTGCACAAGATTTGTCACCTAAAATTGAGTTTTAGGTTTGTATCATGCAGCATGTAGTGAAAGATTGTCATCTGAATGGAGTTTATGTGTTATCATGGAATCTTACCGTTTAATTTAGACCTAGAGAGGATATATTTTGCACAGGGGAAATATTTTTTACGGCATTGTTGCAGTTAGCAATATTGGCAGTTGGACCACAGAGGCGCCAAGGTGCCAGCTAGTTTTGTATTAATAATCATAGGCTAGTACAGTACTCGCTTTTTATGGATGTTTGCTAATGTGTCATTTGGCTTTGAGTTAGTAGGCCTAAGCTTCTACTGGCCATATGTAATACTCAATTTTTATTGCTGTTTGCTATTGTGTCAGCTAGTTTTGTAGGTCCCTATTAATAATCATTTGGTAGCGGTAAGACTGAATTTTATTGACTGTTTGCTTCTTGACCTGTCATAGGCAGTACATTCTTGACCTGATTCAGAAATTGTCTAATATTATGAGAAAGTAGATTGTGTCAGCAAATTTCACGTACTATGTTTATATATTTTGCATTACATACTTCAAATTATGCACTTTACATACCTTTCAAATATACATTTCGTACTTTATACCACACACTTTGCGCTACATACTGTTACATTTTACATTACACACTTTACATTGAAGCAATCTGTAGATTACACGCTTTACATTTGGAACTACCTGTAGACACAGTGGAGTGAAAATTTCTGGTGAGCATTAAAACAAGATGCTAGTCTAGTGTGGGATTTGGGATAGTGGGCTTTATAGAAGGTGGCCACCTGTCAGCCATCTCCCCAGGTGGTAATGGTATTGCTGAATTTCAAAGGTAAACATTTCTGATTGTTTTCCTTTCAGCAACTGATTGTTTTCTTTCTCCGTCGACATGAGCGAACGTACCTTGCACAACTCTGAGTCACAGGTCAACCAGAAACAACTGAATGAGGATCTGCTCGACCTGCACGAAGCTATCTTAGATGAAAACGCAGACGATGTGAAGGCCGTTATCGGACGATGGCAGGCAAGTGGCCTTCATGTTCCAGAACTACTCCACAAGGAGATCGAGCTTGAACCAGCGGAAGAAGATCATAAGCTGAATAGGTTGCCTCTGAGCGCATTGCACCGAGCTGCTCTCAGCGATACCGAAAGCATTCTAAGCTTTTTGTTGACCTGCCAAGATGACGATAACGTCAACCCTAATCTGCCTCTTTCAAAGGACGGCTTCACACCGCTTCACGTGTCTGCCATGGCTGGGTCAACTGTGACGGCCAATTACTTGGCATCAAACGGAGCATGCGTGACTTCTTGTGATGTTTTTGGTCGAATTCCTCTGCATCTTGCAGCACGGAGCACACAGACTGACCTCCTGAAGGTCCTTGTGGTCAAGGGATCATCGACTGATGCCACAGATGATGCTGGGGAGACCCCATTGCACCTAGCTGCTGAGGCTGGGTCCAAAGAAGCTGCAACCTTCCTCATCGGTCGCCAGGCGAAAGTGGACGCGGTAGATAAAATCGGACAGACTCCGTTACATAAGGCAGCTGGAGGAGGTCATGTTGACATCATACAACTGCTGCTAAACAGAGGAGCAACAGTTAACTGTGCAGACAATTATGGTTATTCCCCACTACACGAAGCCATTGGTTACCAGAAAAGAGAACAACCTGAAACAAAAAGAGGTTAGACAAATCAGAATTTTATACTGAATTGATGTTTGGTAATGTAAAGTTATGCTACATGCTTTACATTACAAACATTACATTACATACTTTGCATTTACTTGATAACAGTTACTGACACACGTAAATTATGGAGTAAATTATGGAACTATCGAGCATGGTCAGTATTTCTTGCAGGAACATTTACCTACTTACTGCCCTGTTAAGAACCACTCAGAAATGCTATACAGTCCAGTAAGAATTACCAGTTGGCAGCTTTGTGGAGAAAAAAGAAATCATATTTGTTAATCGTATTTGCCTGTCTATTTTGGGATGTGCAGAGTAGTCCAGTGATTGGCATGTTGGATTGTTGCACTTTCAATTGATAGGTTGCGAGTTCAAATCACCACCAGGGCAGGATTTGTTTCAAGATTTTACCTTCACTTGCACCCCACAGCGAATTCAGCTATGAATGAATACACTGCCCATAAACAATCAATATTAGGCAGTGAGGGATAGAGCTGCCCACTGCCCTCATATGCTGAGGCTAAGAAAATGAGGTTGATAATCATTGCCATGGCTGTCTCTTGGGCTGTAGCTTAAGGGACTGACTGTTCTTATAAGAACCAGTCGGACAGGTTACGCTCCATAGAAATTACCATATTTTGCTAAGAAGAGAGAAATCATATTGTAATTATTAACCTGCCAATTTTTATTGCTATATACTATGAACGCAAATTTTAGTCAAATGGCCAGTCTGTCTCAATATTTTAAATTCGTGTGGTAAGTTTTTATTGCTAATATTAGCACAACAATGTGTGGTAAGTTTTTATTGCTAATATTAGCACAACAATGTGTGGGCACCACTTAAGTGACCTGCAGTGTTCTGTATAATTATTGTCATGTACAAACAAGCAATTGCATGCATCATAAGCGGGTTGTAAAGCGTAGTTTCGTGTTCTGTGCTCTTCAGATCATGCAGTACAGCATAGCTGTAGTGTCCAAAACAGCCAGTCTTGGAAAACATAAGCTGTGCTCGATAAACTCAGTAAGGAGAGCTAATATGACAGTCATCTGAAGTATTCAGAAGATCTTGAGTGTTGAATGGTTCTTTAATGAGCTGTAAAGATGGCTGAGCCTGGCAGCATCGGGTTGCAAAGACTATTTGGCTTATATGGGAGTTTAAAGTTCAATGGGAACTACTGGAGAGGGCATACACAATATGATATGCAGTACAGTACTATGTGTGCTCATAAGAGTGGTAGTACAGTATGTTAGTCATGACTAGGCATGTCAGTGGGTATCTAGAGGTCCGGGTACTCTGAGCCGTGAATCTTATACAACCGTAACACAGCCAAAGAAGTGTAATGATCATTTTAATCAGATTGCTGACATGTACATATTAATCATGAGCATAATAATGCTGATTTGTTTATGGCCTGTGAAGCCACGGGGTCGTGACTTAAATGTTTTGGATCTGTTGAAGGTTCCAATGATTGGTTTGAAAGGCACGACTCCTGCTGCATCGATGAATCGAAACGCCTCATCTGTGTACGTACCTTAATTGGGAACAAAGCAAATGTTGACCTGGCTGCTAACGACGGCACCACACCGCTTCATCTAGCCACGGCTAGAGGACAGAAAACACTTGTCAAGGAACTCATTAGTAATGGTGCATCGGTCAATAAACCAGATAAGTGTGGCCTCACTGCCATTTTTCTTGCTCGTAGTGTGGATCTATTGAATATTCTATTAGCAAATAAGGCTGCAATCAACACAAAACTTGCTGAGTGTGGCAATACTCTCCTGCATTCGTATGCTGATGATGAAAATGTTCCTTCAGAAATGATAACAGTACTTACTGGTAGAGGTGCCGACATAAATGCAGTCAACTGTCTTGGTGAAACACCCATTTTTGTGAGTTGCAAACGAGGGAATTTTGACAAGACAGTTACTCTGTTGTCTGCAGGGTCAAGTATCAACACAGTTGCAAGCAATGGTCAAACTCTACTGCATGCCGCACTCTGGAGCAAGAACTCCAAACTGGCATGTCATTTGATGCAGAATCCCAAGATTGCTCTTGATGCAACAGACACTTGCTCAATGACTCCACTAGACGTCGCAGTTGAGATTGGGGATGTAGACTGTGTGAAGCTACTGACTGAAAAATTGGCTGAAAGAGGGCAGACAGGAATTGGTGGTGCTACACCTGGCAACCGGGCGTTGAAACTCGAAAAATATGACGTACTCCGTGAACTCTTGCATCGAGGATGGTCATACGAGGAGTCCCAATCTCAGACAAGTCCACTTCTTGTTTATACAGGAATTGGAGACTTGAAAACCTGCAAAAAAATTCTATGCACTATGAATGGAGGAGTCAATGAATCAGATGAGAGGGGTCAGACATCACTTCATCTGGCAGCTTTCCGAGGCGACACGGATTTGTTATCCTGCCTTCTGCAGGCTGGGGCGGATGTTAATCTGTTGGACGAAAATGGCTGTTCTCCATTGCACATTGCCTGCACACGAACTCCACAGTCACTCGGAGACATTCGTTTGCTAATAAAATATGGGGCATTGGTCAACTGTAAGAACGTATTGGCACAAACACCTTTACATATCTGCTTGGTTCAGCATTTGTCAGAAAATATGAGCATAACTGCTTGGGAGGAGGTGGTGAATGAGCTCGTCTGCTCTGGCTGTGATCTGAACCTTGCAGACTCTAACGGGAACTCGCCTTTACTTCTTTTAGCCGAGTTGGCTGTTGCAGCAACACACAAAGACATCAGAGCTCAGTCTCTGGCAATGCTGCGTAAGTTTCTCAGTAAAAGTAACATTGATCCAAACATGTCGACAAGCTCAGGAAAAACTTTGCTCATGTATTGTGCCCAGATAGCATTAGCCCATGACCTTGGAAAGTATCTAATTGGTAAGAGAGCGGTAATAGAAGCAGCAGAAAATAATGGAATGAGAGCTTTGCATTATGCATGCCGGCACGGAAATAGAAGTTTTGTTTCACTGCTTCTTAAGCATAAATGTTCACTCAACGTGCTGGATAAGAAGGCTCGCAGTGAATTGTACTACTGCATAAAATCAAAGAGTTCCGAGATCTTTGAAGAACTGATACAAGCAGGCAGTGACATTAACCTCCGGGACAACCTTGGTAGTTCTCTGCTTCACCATTCCCTGATAAATAAAGCTGATGATATATCTAAATCGCTTATTGATTTAATCGAGGACATAAACACTCCAGACTTCGAAGGAAACTTGCCAATTCACATAGCAGCCAGCATTTCCGGGTCTGGGACAGTGAAATCACTGTTGTCTTGTGATGCACTCGTCAATGCACGAAATAAGAAGGGCCAGACACCACTGCTCTGTTCAGTCTCCAATCCAGACCTCGAAGTTATGAAGACCCTGATCGCCAAAGGAGCCAATATTGATGCACAGGATGAAATCCTACAAAACACGGCACTTCATCTCAGCACACAACTCGCCAACCATGATCACGTGGATCATCTCCTGATTTCACATGCAAAGCACAGTCTTGTGAATGCTAATGGTGATACTGCATTACATCTGGCTGCAGGCAATTCAGACAGTGATATCATAGAGTTACTGATTGCCAATGAAGCAAGCGTAAATGTCCTGAACAAACAGGGCCATACCCCGCTAGCACTGGCCCTGAAGAGCAATAACACTGACGGTGCCTTTGTACTCCTTGACCAGAAGCCAGATGTTAGCCTTACAGACTTGAATGGAGATACGCTGTTGCATCATTGCGTGTCTATGCCCAGGCTGAACAAACCACTTCTTAAAAGGTTGTTATCAGTTGGTTGCAGTGGGAGTATCAGTAGCAGGGCTGGAAAATCACCTCTGGACTTACTGCTCACGAGGAAAGATGGTGTGCCTGATGATCTAGTAACTATGCTTCAAAACCATGGTTAAGTAGGCGACGTTTTTGTGATTCTTCACAGAGAAATTACCAACACAGTTAAGACATCACTTTTGATAGTTTGTGATTATTTTGCAGTGAAATTGCCACTTCTGCTCAGCTGAATTATTGGTGTATATTTAAGTTGTAACTTTACGTGCATTTTCATTATACATACAACAGCTCAGTGCAAAGTGTCTTTAACAGCTTTCGGCAAGATTTGTCTCCACATTAGTACCACTGCAAAGGCTAATGTTGGACTGAGATATTCTTGACATTGTTGAGTACTAAGGTTGTATACTTTAATCCAGCGGTTTTCAAGCTTTATTTTTATTGTTCCACCAGGTAAAAATATAGAATTTTGGTGTATCACCAGCAAAGGTCAGATCAAAAACAGACAAGCGCAGAATCCCCTTGCAATTAGTGTAGGACCATAGGTAGAAAAATTTTAAAATTAATATATAATTTTAACAAAGTAATCTTTTTGAATATTTCGCATACAACTTAGCCACCGCGTACCACTGTTTGAAAACCGCTGCTTTAATCATTACTACTTTCGACTTGTGCAACATTTCACATTGTAACTTAAAGTACAAGTTATATTTAGAAGGTACAGAGAAATAGCAAGACTTGAAGGTCAGTCATTCAAAACAAAGTGATAAAAAAAACAGATTCATTGCATCATGAAATAATAATATACTTCTAGCCAATGAAGATGTAGTATAGCTCGACATCATACTGACAGCTACATATACCACTTCAGAAAGAGTTATCATAAGCCCATGTTTTAAAGTAAATTACAGGCGTTTGTAGAGTTTACAAGTGTTTAAATGCGTGTAAATAGTGTACTGTATTTCAGTGATTTTTTGGTGAAATTATGTATTCTGACATCAGTGGTTCAGTGATACTTGACAACCATTTATGCAACGTGTTGCATGCATTTTTGCTAAATGTATTTAGACATTTATACAGCATTGCTTCCAGAGATGCTTATGAGAGATAATATATATATTCGTTTATTAGAATCAGGATGACACACCGCATTCTGGTACAATATCGCTCTACACAAGCCAGAATGATGGTAAATGTCATTGAAAACAAACGTTTAGCAGTTAATTAAGCAGTGCTCAAATAATTAGAATTTCGCCGGTTGCAGGCTCCTATACACCCAACCAACGAGTTCCCATTGAGAATTGACAGATGACACTTGTGCCTGTGCCAAGGAGCGCTGAAGAGATAGAATGACAACAGTCTAATGCAGTCCCTTGTACGGGGTTGAAGCTTTGGTGTCCAGATATTACACGAGCCACTAGGTCCATCTGTGGTGAACAGCTAGCCGACTGCTGAAAGAATGCCTTTCTAGTATAGATGGTCAATGTCATTCCAAAGCTGCTTCTTGCCTTTCAACAGCATAGATGGGTCTGTGTGAGTCACAAATATTTATCTGGAACCTTTCATCTCACCTTGAGTAGAGGTAGACTATTCCAAGGTCAAAAGGGCTTCGATTGTCAGCAGATACAACTGTCCAAAAACTCAAAATCCTCAGAACTTGTGTAAATAACTCCAAAACACCAAAATGCATGCTCACAAGAGTGGTAGTACGGAAACCATGTTGTTTAAGGACTGGTGTCCTTCAATGAAATTAAACGTAAGGAAAAAATTGCATTTGTATATATAGTTTGTCTACAAGTTTATTTTGCGTGGAAATATTTTGTGATTTTAAGTGACTTGGTCTATTTTCATTGTAACTGCTTTTAAATTGTAACTATTAATGGAGTTGGAATGATGGTTTTTATGTTAGGCTGGGTACTAATTTATCAAAGTGCAAATATTCTGAGATTACAAACAAACATGTTTAATGTAAATGTACCTGTAGCTAAGACAATTTAGTTAGTAGAAGGTTAAACTGGTATGAATCTCTTGTGCAGTTAGTGTATTCTGTATTAGTGTAATGTCTAATACAAGCAGCATGCATGGGTGGCTTCTTTATGCTGTGACTCATCAGGTGTGACTGCTTAAACATCACTGGCAAACACTGTTAAGCAGTCACTTCTGACAAGTTCCCATGCGTGGAATACCTTGTCAATTGTCATCAGGGACAACTAGTGAATCTAAACTTTAACTTTTAAGGTATGGTAAATGAACATCAAACCAAGTTGGAAGGGTATAAAGGTTAGATTGCCATTAGGGTCCACCGGAAATGGCCTCGGACATTTGCCTCGGCCGGAAATCCCGTTTCCGGAACTATTCGCCTCGGCAAATACTGTAGACACAAATAGTAGCAAAAACTTTTCTTTCAAAATATTTTTTTTCTTTAAAATCTTATTCAGTAAACTTACGTATATAAAATTATAAATGTTCAGCCTTAAAACAGTTACACATCCATTGAATTCAATTACATTTTCTTGAAATTATGTCAATATATTGAATTTAATGCAATTTTAGAAAACTTCACAACTGCACAGAAATGACTAAAATTCACAATGTATCAGTCACTTATTACAAGTACACAAATTTATTTCGATAATTTTTTATTACATGAAAATGTGAAGCTTCGCATATGGAACAAATGGTACCCGGTTCGTTTCCGGATCCGGCAAATAGTACATCCAAATACTCGGATTCGGTACTTGGTGGAAAACGTCTTTCCGGTCGACCCCTAATTGCCATCATGTTTGTGCTTTGGTTGGGAGATTCTTTGTCCTGGAGCCCTAGTTCTAGGCATTTACCCTCAATTTTTATGCTAAACTAAATAAATACTATGGTGGCTTACGGTATGCTCTTTGATGTGATTTATGTTCTTGCATTTATAACTAAACTGTGTAGGACTACAACTTTTCTGTTAACTCATGAAAGTGATACTGTTGTAATGGTATTTTTGGTTACCTCGTGTATGCAGTAAGATTAGAAATTTTTTCTGTTGCCTTTTGAATGTAATAGTACAGGAAAGCATTCTTACCTCAGGGATGTAAATGTGTGGGAAATTTGTTTACTTTATGAATGCAATAAGTTTAGGACTGGATATAGGTTGCTCTTACCATATTAATGCAGTTTGTCATGAAACACTGTTGTTATTTACAGAATCTACTCTTTGTTGTAATGCATGAAGTTTACAAGTGTCATTTACTTAACATACATTTTAAAACTGATCATTAAAGCATTTGTGCTTGGCAATTATATTCATCTTCCAAAGCATTTGTCATAAGTTTTCTTATGACCAGTAGAAGGGAATAGCATTTTCTTTCAAATATACGTTGGGTATCTGAACACATGATGTGTGAAGAGAACTATTATGATCAGGTGCTGTTTCGGAGTCATGACTTGCCTTGTGTATGTGAATATGTTTCACTCTTTAGTCTTGGCTGATTTGTTAAATCTTTGTATTTCCATGACTCAAACTGCACTACCTCAAACTTTAATGTTAATTAAATTTGATCTGCACAACTTTAACTTTGAAAATGAAAGAAAATATTTATGTACATAAATGAAACTACTGCACAAGTGCATATTAAACTGTTGTTACTTCAGTTGCCTTGGTAATGTTGGTACTTTATTAATGTTATTTTTCATTATTTAATACCAAACAGCTCTTATGTAAAGTGTATAACGATGGTTCTTGATTCATTACCCAATAATGAATCAACCATGGACAGTAAAATTAAACTTTATCCTCATGAAAGTTGGCTAAAAATGAAGATACAGTATGTCCAAATAGTCCCATTTTAGCGGGACTTCCTTTTATAACACTCAACTGACAACTGTTGTTTTCTGTCACTGTTAATCTGCAGTTTGTGTGTTGTAATAAAAACGGATTTGATTTGATAAATTACAGACTGCAAGTGTACTTTAAATATTTCCTCATAAAAATGTATCCACACAGCCAAGTACTGGTATTTGTACCTTGAAAGAAATTTTACAAAAAAGCTGTTACCCTTGCAACATACTTATAATATTACACAAATAAATGCTTGTCTGAATGAATTACAGCTTTGTAATTGCACTGGTGGCCTTGAGGAAGTTATTTTAAGTTACTCATACAACCTTTTAAGAAGCATAATGCGTTTATTAAACAAAATTTGCTTACATTCATACTTTGGTACAGAAAATGTAATGAATATCTTAACAAGCAATATTCTAACAGAAACCGTTTACTATTTGCTCCTGCTATAGTTACATGCCTGATAGCAGTTTCTTTCTACATGGACTGGAAAGTGTTGGCAGATGATGTCTACTACCTAATCCATCCCCACAAGATCATTAGTCCAGATTAAGGAAACCTTATAGCTAACACCAATTGGCTTTCTGCCATCTATTTTATTCAACCACGGGGAATGCTCATAAATGACAGGCAATTACACGTAAATGGCCGTAATTTTTACACTGAAATGACGGATATTTACATGTTGATCCCAAATCATCATTTGACGACTTCAGAAGCTAGATAGTAATAAATCTCAGAGCTTCTATGTTGCAAAGTTTAACATGCTTTGACGAACCAGACATCTACTTCTAAAATCATCTTACATCTGTGACCAGGACAGTGGGTACATCTTGGCATGCAGCTTTGAACTCTGCATTATCCCATGCATGGCTTCCTTACACACAAGAAATGTGGCAATTTATGACTTGTTCGACTGTTTTTGATTTAAATCCAAAGGAGCAATACTTCGTCTTGCTACACTCAGTTGTTCACCAGTTGCAGTGTGAAGTGAGACTTCTTTAAGGTGCTGTTCTAAACCTGGCATGGAAGCCGACGTCGGAGGAGGACCTGAAGGTGCATCGGGCGGTTCTTCAGCTTTCGTGTCGTCTGGTGGGCGGCCCTTGTAGTAAACTAACATCAGGGCTGCTATTAGTCCAAGCAATAAAGCAAAAGGAATTGCCAAATACAGCCAGTAGTCTGCATGGTGTGTCAGGATCTTTTCTTCATCTGCAAGAACACAAAACAGTTGCGGAATTCAACAACATCCAAAACCCACCAACATAAAAATCACAAAATGTCTTATGAAGGATTACTGGTGGTTGCAATGAGCTTCAATACCTTGTAAGTTTAAGGGCAGCTAGCTTTGAGTCATGAAATTTAATTTAGGAATAAATGTACCCCAAACTTCTGTCCCATATTTTGAGGAAGAAACTGGTCAGTGTTAATAATTGTAATTGTAATTAGTAACTTCTATTGTGCTGGCATCAAATGCACTGGCACAACAAGTTTTGGTGTGCCACCAGTTGATGCCTTATCAACTGATGGTACCTCCAAACCAATCCAAAATCAGGTCAATATCCAGAAGATCAGTCCATAAGACAGAAGCAGCCTCTGGTGGATAAGCAATTTGAAAGAGGTAAGTTTTAAGTTGGAAACGAAATGACACAAGCGCACAGACACAGGGAGAGAGTTCCAAAAAGTAGGTCCAGCAACCGAAAAGGCCCAATGACCAGACAGAGATAATCAAATGACCTCATTGAATAATGACAAGTCTGGGGAATAAGAACTGATTTTTAAGTATTGTGGCTGGCCAGAGTTCAAAGCTTTATAAACTATGAGCCCCAATTTGAAACAAGTTCTTTGCTGAACAGGAAGCCAATGCACAGATTTAAACACAGGGGTTACATGTTCATATTTTTATGTATTAGTTATTGCTCTAGCCAAAGAGTTCTGCACTCTTTGCAGCTTCAGCATGTTTGACTTATTGAAAAGTTCTGTTGACAGTGATTGCTTCATGACAAAAATTGAGAAGTTATGAAGGGACAATAATTATAAAAGGACGAGACAACAAAGCATGTAACTAAAGTATTAATAAGATGTTACTTACTTATTTGGTGTGCTGATTTCAATGGTTCTGTTCTTCCCGATGACTTCTTGACAGTAAACTTGTATATCTGTGAAGTGGAGCTGTTGTCCATGCGTTTAGCTAATAACACAACCAATCGAAAGTTCAATGCAAACTTCTACCATGAACGCCAAGTTCCAATAAAATCTAATTCAGTGTCTTAAATAGAACCGTTATAACGTCCAAAACATCAGTCGATGTGACGTATTGATTTCTGGGAGCATTATCAATGCTATGACATTGTCAAATCCACATACTTCGAACCATCCACAACACTACTTATACCAAATACTTAATTATAATGAGGTTGCTATAATATTGCTATAATATTGTATTGTATTGTATTTCAAAACTGATAAAGCGCCTCTGCCTAGTGTCCACCAATCAGAGATGCTCCCAGTGCTCGATTGTGTTGGTTAGCGTGCTGCACTGTCAATCGAGAGGTTGGGGTTCAAATCCCTGTCAGGGAGATATTTGGTTTGAGATTTCCACTCTGCATGCACCCTCTTGCAAACTCAGCAGATAACGAGTACACCGACCTTACTCTGTTGGTGAGAAGATCAGATGGTGAGGAAGAGGATGATTGTCCACCTGCCCTCACATGCTGAGGCTAAGAAAATGATCTCTCGAACACTTCATACCCATGGCTGCCTCAGGATCAGCTTATTAAAACGGACTGCTCTTCTAGACTAGGTTATGGACAATATTACATAACAGTCAATACACCTAAGCATAATAAGAGACTAACATTGCAGTGGTTATAACAAAGTTCAGAGTCACTTTAAACCCATCCATGAGCTCACCTACAAGTTGAACGAAGTAGTTTTCTTCTTCAGTGATCAATAAAAATAGCCTTCCATGTACAACCAGTACATCTCCATCTGTTGAGGACCTTTTTGCAGGCCAAGCGATGGAGCCAATTGCATTCGTAAGTCTTTCTGGGTACAGAGTCCACTGGATTTGGATCGTTTCTTGCTTCCGGCAGCTCACACATTTGTAGGATAGCACCAACGCCTCATCCACCCGCAGCACCTTTTCACAGTTTGCAATGCAGATTATAGAAACCGTAAGAGGAATGACTGGAGTCACGGTTAGTGGGTAATATCCGGTACGGAGTATTCCATCTTGTGTTCTTACGAGGACATGGAATTGGTATGTCCTTGAAAGGTTTGTTATAAAAAATCTGTTGGCAGGAAGGACAAACATTGCTGAGAACTGTGATCCATAATCTGATTCATAAATGAATAGGTCGTCCTTGTCGAAGCAGGCTTCGTCTTTATCTGCTTTCAATACAGAACAAATTCAAGCCTCAAGATCATGTTTTACCTGTTGCAAAGGTCAAGAGAAAGTTTTTTTAATCTTTAGCAAAGATTTACTTATGAATATAATGGAACTATAAGATTAATTTTATTCTAATTTGTTTAACAAATATGACATGAATGGGATGTAACAGGACACATGGTGCATATAGTGCCATCTAAGTGCCTGTAAGAAGCATTGATACTGAAAGGAAATATATTCATAGACCTATAACATAAATGAAATGAAAAATAGCTAAAATAAGGTCCTTGCGCACTTCACCAAGAAACTGCCAAGATACTCTTTTCAAAATAAGGTCACAGTAAAAATGCAACAAGGTGGCTGAGCGTATGTGCAGCTTAAAACGTAACCTGAGACAGTCACTGCCTAGGATCCTTAATGTTAAGCAACTCCTTATTATGCAGTTGTTACGAACTGATGCCTAGTCACTACGTAGCAGTGCTATATAAATGCAAAATAATGTCACAGACAGATAAGATAAGCAAACTAGATTAAATCCCTTTTTCTGGTCTTTTTAATATTTCCTTGTGCCTCACGAATGTAACTGAAGATTACAGGGCTTTGTCTCAGGAATATAACTGGCTTGGAAGTCAATTTATTTTCTGAATGCAACAAGCTCAGGGCTTAATTCCGCAAACACACAACTATGATGAAGTAAAGTTTAGAAAAGTAATCTGTGAAAGTAAAGTAAAAGTAGTCTTCCAGATCATGACTGTTCACTCATTTCCATTTAGGTCCTACATACTCAGTTTGTAAGAGACAAATCCCATTACTGGGACTTTACAAATATCGAGTACTTCACATTTATTTGTGCTAACTAGGTGCTTTTGCTGCAGCATCAGGGTAGACCTGCAACCTGACTGCATGGCTGTTTGGCCAGAAAAGAAACTGCTAAAACAGTTTACAAATGAGCTATAGTTCGCTCTGATAAATGTTTCCATCAACAACTCACTACTGGTCACCTCCACTTCGAGAGACAGGACTTCTGGCCATGACCACGATGCGTTCATTGTACAATGCCAAAGGACTTGTCTTTTCTCTTCCAGCTGGCCATCGAAGTTCTCTTCTGTGGCTGTTAGTACCACAAGGTCACCAGTTGCTAAACAGTAATGCAAATAATTTAAATATTTACATATTTGTGATTCTTGTTCCTCATTTACACTGACAATTGAGTACAATGCTCACATTTAATTCATGAAAAAATGAAGATATATTTTGACAACATGTTTACATTCACTTACTGGTTTTACTGTTTGACAGGACTTTAAGAACTTATCCTCTGCCAGTTCATCGCAATTTCTAGACAGCATTGAACAGCTTGATCTCAAGTTTTGAGAGTTTATCATAATTTTATGCTTCGAACAGTTTATTGCATTTTATTTGAATTAAACTTTGTAACAATATTCAAGAATAACAAAATATTCGTCAAAACAATTTCTATTCTCCTACACTATTGTTCCATACCAAATATGCAAATAAGTTTGAAAAAATCTAAATATACATTTTCCAGCACTAAGAGGCTAAGACTGTGGTTCTGTAACAGATTCTGTTACGTGTATCTAGTTAGGTAAAAGCAAAAACATTTACTAACTGTAATCGGAAGATGAAGGGCTGATGGTAACGCCTGTATCGATTGCTGTCTTCTTAGTATTGTACTGCGATAACTCCAGTACTTTCGCTGTACTTAAATCAGTCTGTGAAGCTTTGTGGATCATCTGGAAGACAACTGAATAATCCTGACACTCTGGAAAGTGTCTGTATAGAATATGAACCTTGTCTCGGCTGTTGATGTTCGGAGCAAGCCATACAGGGACTTCAGTGATTGACTTCATCAGAGATGAGTTGTGTTCTATGATTTCGCTACCGAAACTTAAACTGATTGAAAAGTTTAAACTATCAATTGACTGTATCAATGCAAATGTATATCCTTGCTCAGCACAAGGTTTGACTACGTCAGCAGGTGCCAAGATCATTAGATTTATCAGTGCCATTTGCCCCACAGGTGTCACCCACAATGACTTACTCAGACTTATGTTGTCGGAATTCCTTCCAAAAATTTCAAGCTTAATTGTCTTCTCAAAGCTTGTCTGAAAGAAGTGAGTGATAGTTCCAACAAAGTAGCTCGGCTTAATTTCAGATGAAACCCAGGTAGGAATGTCGACTCCTTGGCGCACAACCACACCATCTTTAAATGAGCCATCTCCAAAGGACAACTTTATCCGTATGTACCTAACGATATTCTCCAGGGCAATAACAAATGTCACACATTCATCAAGTTTTGCTACTGGAAATGGTTTCGCGTGAAGCTGATAATCTCCAATTATTTCAGCAAATGGTCTTGAGCAGTTTGCTGGAAGCACTCTATCATGATCTCTTTTGTATGCTGAAAGCAAATATGAAATTAAAAATGTTCATTCATTTCCAACATTTATAAGCAAAAGAAAAGGCACGACATACGAGCTAGTTGTTTCTAAGCTAATGTAATCTCATGACTGCTATTGTGCTGGTGTGAAGCCAAATCAGACCCTGGTAAAAACGGTTCCATAACATACTGGGAATGGTTCTTGTGACTCTAGGGTGAGAATTTTTTTTGTAAATATATAAATTTCTGTTGATACCCATGCTGCTGCCAAGTTTGCTATAATCACGTTTTGTCCCAATTACAAATGCATAAGCCCAGACTACTTGGGTTATTTTTTCACGTACTGAAATTAGGGACCTGCGAATCACAAATTTTCCGTCGAATCGAATCTCGAATCGAATCGGGGGTTAAGATTCGAATTCGAATCGAATCTCGAATCGAATCAGCGGGTATCAAAACCATGTTTTGATATTCAAATAGTGTGTATGTGATAGCACAGGCGTAGCACAGTATCAATATCTCAATAAAATTTCTGCAGTTTAAAATCAATTAAACTAAACATTAAGCTAATTAACAGAATAACTCAGAAATAATTTATGAGTTAAGTAAGTAAGTATATTATTTATTGTACCAATTGCATGACCACACTTTGGTGTAAGCTTACATTCATCTAAGCCAGGCATGGGCAACTTCTTTTAATAGAGGGCCGCCCTAAGATTTTAAGGGCAGCTCTGGGGCCGTATGCCAATCGCAGGCTAATTTGTGCAGATTAATTTGTCCCAGAAAATATTAATTTCGGTTAAACTTCAAGCTTAAAATAAATGAAAAATTTTTTTAGGATGAAAACATAATTATCCTAATGCCTACAGTTCTACACTACAATAAAAAATATGTTTCAAGTTTCTTGAGTTTTAAAAATACATAAAACTGTTGTCTGTACAATGCAACAATTTGCTAGATGTGCAATATTTAATATACAATAATGATTAAGGTGAGATCTGACACTTCTTCCCACCACACAACTCCGGAATGTTTGCTTTAATGTTCGAAGTGCCAATTCGAAATTCATTGGAGAGATTGTCATCTGTTAGTCTGCATCCGTTTTTGCATTTTGTTAGTTTCATCTCTGAGAAGAACTGTTGACGAATTCGCGAATATAGGTGCTTGGAAACAGTGCAACCATTTTCAGGGCATGAAATCTATGTGAAGGGTAAGAATTCTGAGAAGTGTACAGTTTATAGAACTAAATCAGAGGTACTTCACGAAATTTCCATTTCAATTCACTGTGGCTGAGGGTTTGCTGTCGTCGTGTACCGCGTTGCACGCAGAAATTCAACAACCAACCCACGCGCAGTAAACAATTAAAACAATTAGTTTACAACAAAGGGCCAATAATTTTTCCGAAAAAGATTCGAAATTTCTCGAATCATGACATCATTTTCGAATCGAATCGAATACCGCCGCCCGATTCGTTTTCGAATCGAATATCGAAGCTTCGCAGGTCCCTAACTGAAATATTGTTTCCTATAAATTTTGTTCCTACGAAGGCAACAGGACACTTTGAAAGTCGCCTTAGTATGACAAGTGTCAAAAATTGGCAAAGGTGGAACCATCTTCAATCCAGAACAGATTTGGCAAAGGACTACTATTACTCATTTGCCAAACCAGATGTTTACATATTTTTAGCTTAATGTTTCCTCTTTACACTTATTTCTATAATTCTATTATGATTACTACAAACATTTTTAAAGCATGCAAAGTCACAGAAATGCAAATCAGAGGTGCAGCTACTCAGTCGCTATAAACTAGTTCATAGGACACCCACCTTATCCTAATCCTTTAACCATTTCAGTATTTTTAACCTTTGTCACATAAACTGCCTCCAACTACAAAGTCCTAAACTTTCCAGCAATTTACCTACCCTATATACCAATCTTATATTTCATTGAATACATACATCCCAGTATTTTGTTATAATACCTTTCAAGAGCCTTACAAAGGCACATTATTTTTATCTGTTAACAGTTGAGAAGAATTCTGTTTGATTACGGTTTTGTGCTCTGAGGTAGGCATAATCCTTGTGAGGATCAAGTGTGATTATGATTAGATTACAATAGATTACATTAATAACCTGGTTCTTTCCAAATTCACTTCTCTCTTCACTAATTACATTTCATTTCCATAAACTCTACTCATTTTAAAAGGTTGTACAGATTCAGAAAAATAAATATGATTGCTTTCGATGCCAAACATAGGCATAATTTACGGGGGTTTACGAGGGGTACCCGTACCACCAACATTTTGGACTGGGGAGTACTGTACCCCTCACTTTTCATACCCATTGTTTTTGCCCATTATTATTTTATCAGAGGAAGCCCTCAAGATTCTAAACAATTACCAAGCATTATCATCAGTATGATCACTCTCATTGTTATTATTATTATTTTTTACTAAAAGAGGTGGCAAAATATTATCTGTGAAATCACAATGCAATTATTACAAGATGTTGCTACGGAAATATACGCTGTATGAAATCACACTGCGATTATTACATGAAATTGCTATTACAATATATCCTGTATGAAATCACAATACAATTGTTACAAGAGGCTGCTACTACAATACATCCTCTGTGAAATGTAGGCCTTAATCACAATGCAATTATTCCCAGAAGTTAAAAGAGGTTGCTACCGCAACATGCCCTCTATAAAAATCACAATGCAATTATTACAAGACGTTGCTATGGAAATATAGCTTGTATGAAATCACATTTGATGCAATTATTACAAGAGGTTGCTAAGGCAAATTATCCTCTATGAAATCACAATGCAATTATTCCCAGAGGTTTAGATAATCGTTGCTATGGCAACATGTTCTCTACGATATTACAATGCAATTACTACAAGAGGTTGCTACGGAAACATAATACTGAGTGAAATCACAATGCAACACGTCCTCTATGAAATCACAATGCAATTATTCTAAAAGGTCAGAAGAGGTTGCTAAGGTAATATTATGTCCTCTATGAAATCACAATGCAATATTATTCCTAGCATTAGCAAGCAATGGCCTCTGTTAATTTATATTGTTGCTATTATTATTATTATTATTATTATTATTATTATTATTATTATTATTATTATTATTATTATTATTATTATTATTATTATTAAGAGTAGTAGTAGTAGTAGTATCATCATCATCAGGCCTATAATTATTATGATTGTAATACAAACGATGGCGTTATAATTATTTAACAACCGCAAAGCTGAAACAACGCGTAATTTAGTACCACGCACTTTCTAGACCAAAGTTGTGACCCTGATGCCAAACTTCAAATTTCTGACAGAATTGTTGGGATCTAAAACTTTGGTTTAAACTGTTAGGTCCCAACATTTTACAATTCTTTCAGAAAATTGAAAGTTTGCATCAGTATATATGTGCTGGTACCAATAGGTAAAGATTCCATTTTTAATATACAAACCAAGTGGTGTGTAGCAAGCAGGAAGCATTGTGCGAACAGAATGGATTAAATGAGGTGGGAAAAAGCAGCATCCACATTTCAAACATTGTTCTTCGTTCACGATATATCCATTTCCACAAGGCATTAGTTTTTCCAGCTCTCTTTCCACAAATAAACATCGGTTGACATCTAAAAGCAAAGTGGAAAAGTCTCATCCTAGAACTAACTGATTTCTATGACATAAATAACTTGGGCCTGAAAACTAATTTTTATTCAAAACTGTATTTTCCTCTGCATAAGTTTAACTACATTACACAGACATTTCCACAGTTCTAGCAATTCCACTAGCCCAACTTGGTTCTTAGCTTTGATTTACAAGTCAGTGTCACATACAAAATGTCTTCAGTACATAATGGACCACTGAACACAAACTCTATTACCTTCAGGTATTTATTTACTGTGTTAAACATTACTTTTATGTAAGGCCAATGCAGCAACATACAATAAAAACCAGGTTTTTCAGAATTTCAGTTTGGGGGGAAGACTTCCTGTTGTATTACATCACCATTCTCTCTTTAAACTAAGTTAGCAACATTGCTGTAAAAAACTAGACTGTTACTTATGATACAATACAATAATAATACAACTGTATTTTATATTGCCCTCCTTCCAAAGTTCAGAAGTGCACACAACCATATGACAGAACATCCATGGTGCTGGGTCGTTACGCAGTGGCTCGAGGTAGATTTCAACCTGCGACCCTCCGGTTACAAGGCACAGAACATACTGTGGCACCACTGTATCCCCCAATTTCAAATATACATCCATCACCATTGGCAACTTTAAACTTTTTAAGTTTGTTTACATTTCAGCACTATACATATACAACAGGCCAACAGTAGCTGAATTTTTTTGCTACATATGTCCACTATGAAGAATGTGAGCCATAGACTTTTTGCAAATTTTACATTTTCCACTGCTGATAGTTAAATTAAATACAAACTTCCCTATACTTGTTTCCATGTGCTTACCTGCGCTTCGATAATAGCGTATGTGCGACTGGTTTGTGGCTGACGAGGAAGAGGAAGTCATGTTTAAGTGTGTTATTGTTGTGCATGATTCCTGCCAGGGTCCATGCCAAAGAAGCAGCGACATTCCTGCAGATTGAACTTGTTCGTCTGACCTTAGCTCGATGGAACCATTCTTAAAAATGGACAAGGAAAACCGTGCAAAGGTTGCACAGGGCAACAAATTTGTATTCTGTTTGTGTGACATGTAGGCTGTTGTTTCACAAATGACTTCGCGACGATATTTTCGGCGATTGCAAATTCTGAAAATACAAGAGTAGTTGCAATGAGTAAAAATGATGTATATACCAGTAGGTGTAGGCCCCTACTACTATTAATACTAATCTAAGCAAATATGAATGTTCCATTTACAGTAAAACTGCTCTTGGTAATCATTATCCATTACAGCATCAGATCTAAGAATATGAATATTAGAAGTGTTTACAGCCATGTGCACAGCGCTTTTCAGAGGTTCTTACAAATGTGCTCTACAAAGCCCAGATACATACAGGGTGGGAATTGTGGGGGGCTGGGGTATGTGATTTAGCATTATTTGACTCTGAGTCTCAGACAAAGAGAAGAAATGTCCATGGTGTATCATGTATGCATTTCTGAATTTTCTCAACAAAGGCATTGATTTGGATTCAAGTCTGACTTGCCAAACTGCTAGCGTTGAAATCATGTACATTTACATTTACAGAAAAAATTCAAACATGCTTTACTGAGACTAACTGCATCTGGAGACTTCTGCTGTCATGTACCCCGAATTCCAGAGCCAGATACGTTTCATCTTCTGACTTGTGGCATGGCATGAACATCACTCTAGCCGCTGGATATGAAATAAAATTCCCAATCCTGAGTTCAAATGCAAATTGGAACTCGCGATAAAATCCATAGAGATAAATCCTTGAATGATGAGACAATATTCTCTTAGTTGAGTAACTATCCACAAGATCTAAATGAAACAAACTTGTTATTACACAGAGTTCACTTACACTCAAACAACAAAATTTACAATCAATACACCAAATGTAATGTGATGTAAAACTAAATCTGCATTTAAATGTAATCACCCGAAGTGTTTTTACAATAAATTAAACAAATATGATAGAAAACTGCACATTTATTTCAGTATGACTTTGAAAAACTGCAGTTGCCATTGTTCTTATAAAATTAAAAAAACAATATGAAATAATATAAACTTGGTATTTATTCACAAGGACTGATGACCCTTGACATTTCAGGATTACATGTATTCTGTACTTCAAATCACACATTGGAAATGATGCTGAGACAAAGAGATTGGAAAAGATTTTTTAGCTCAGTGCAGTGTTCTCAAAACATTTGCAAACAATCTACAATTACTCACAGCAGGTGAAAAATGCATACAGATATTAGCAAGATACACTAAAATTCCTCTGAAATCCTGACTTCAAGTACATTCTGAACAGTTCAGTATTTAGATTTTCAGGAAAAGATGGTTGGGTGTAGACTGTTGCAAACAGAGTCCAGTTTTCTGCCGTTTAAAGATCAATTATACAAAACTGCACGTGAAATGTACCACAACGCTCTTCTATATAGCCATGTTTTTCTATATAGTGATCACATAGCCTCAACCCTGCCAATTTGCTTTCAAATAATTTACCACGTTATAACCTTCGCCATCACTGCCCAACTGAATGGGTTCAACACCATTAAAGATTCCTGTGTATTATCATTATCATTGTTATGAACATTTTTAACGTGTGCAAAGTCAAACAGAAATGTGAACTGGAGGTGCGGTAAGTCAGTCACCTGGTGAAGAGCAGTTAGATATCCAGATGTTTGAAGGCCAATGAGAAATAGCGAGTTTTAAGGCGTTTCGTGAAAGAAGATAAGGAGTTCGAGCAATGAATAAACATTGGTAGTCGATACCATTCCCAGGGGGAAGCAACATGGAATGCACAAGAGCCCATGACAGTGCTAAATCTAAGCTCAATCATGCTAACCAAAGATACAAATTTCTGAAAAATAGCCATGATCAGTATAAGACCTGACATTCCTCACACACAGAGGTATCTTCACATTCACTGATTTGATTTGCCAGTAGAAGAAGTTATTTGCAATTTATATATTAGCTAGAACTTCATTTGGAAATGTCACATCTACATAGAGATCACCCGTCAAGGACGTCTGCAAACAGAGAGGGACAGGTCACCCAAATTCGAACAAAAGTGGACAAGAGAAGTTATGCCCAATGCAGACAGCCACATAATATAAATTTTGTTATTTCAGTGTGTAGCCTGTGCTTTAAACAGCTTCAGCCAGACATCAGACAGGCTGCACAGTGCCGGCTGGATCTCTGGATAGGCTAAGATTCCCCATGTTGGAGGCAGCAGCATCCACTGCTCACCAGTAACCCCTAATCTAGGCCTTAGTGCTTTGTTCAAAGTGCAGACGGCCATAAAGGGGTGGGAGGATAATGACAAAAGCAGACAAATGCAAACATGAAGGATGGAGGAGTCCAAAGCAGGTCATTTTTGTGCACTTTCTTTGTAGATCAGGATATTTCTGCTTCAGTAACTTTGACTTATTTGCATCATAGACAAATGACGTATGCAGGTTAAATCTGTTTCAACAAAACAAACTGATCAGTTTATGAAAACAAACTGGGTTTCATCATTCACTTATACATACCTTTTGGAATGTTTGAATCCAACTTTGCGTTCATACAGGCAACACACTGAGGATCATAATTGCTGTTCAACCCCTTCAACCAGATCCAATTTGCACCAGAATCAAAAACTGGATCGTATTGAAACAAATATCCTGCAAAATCCTCTCCAAAGTTTCTCTCGATAACATAAGCAGACGGAGAGCTACTGTTGCTAAAGCTAACATTGGAGTAACGTTTGCTATCCTTGCAAAGCCAGTTACTGTCGGTATACAGATCTGGACTTGAGAAAATCAGCCCATGCGGCTCTGAGACACTACCCAGAAAACAGCACTCGATGTTAACTCTCTCAAGATTAAAAGCTCCATGCAATGGATAGATGGTTGCATTGTCTGGTTGTAGGTGGTCTCTGAATTCACCATTCAGGTAGAGTTCACCTGGTCCATGGTTGCAGTAAGCAACTGCATATCCTAGATGAAAGAATAAAACCAATATACAATGGACAGTAAGAAGAAAAGTGCTCATTCACCTGTGTTAAATCAAGAAGCAGCAATTGGTAAGATGTGTTAATGACTTCATTAACTGGCACATCAGAGCAGGTGGTCAGTCCCCTCTCTTTTTGCCATCAGATCTTCCTAGCAACTATATATAATCAGTGTGCTCACTGGGGGTGCTCGATGGTGTAGTGGTTAGGGTGCTGGACTGTCAGCTGAAAGGTCAGGGTTCAAATCCCTGCCAGGACAGAAACTTGGTTTAAGATTTCTGCTCCACCTGCACCCCATAGCCAACTGAGCTATGAGTACACTGACCGTACAATTGTTGGTGGGAAGATGGGACGGTGAGGTAGAGGACTGGCCACCCACTCTCATATGCCGAGGCTAAGAAAATGAAGTCACTAACACTTCATACCCATGGCTATCTCTGAGCTAGCTTAAGGGACTGCTCTTCTTCTTCTTCTTCTGCTAGAGGGTACAAGTGAAACAGAAATTTTAAAGCATCTTTCTACCTGGGAGGGATTTGAATTACGAACACGCTAGCCACTAGACTATTGCACACTTCTAATGAAAAGTACATTAATTGCCTTTAAGCATCAACTAGTCTTAAGCAGCACGACTGAAGAAGCTTTCAGATAAACATTCAAATTCAGTGACTGCAATCCAAAAACTAGAAAGCTGGTGGGATAGCATGTCAAGCATCACCAATGTGATTAAAGGCCAATAGATTACATCTGACACAACTTCACACAAGATAAAGTTGTTCTGAAGTCATACCCTTTCTCAGTCACAAGTAGAAATATTTGATTTATTGATAGCCAATGATGTTGTGACTATGCCACTATACGGGATTCTGATATTTGACAAAGACAAGATATTCTGTATTTGCTGGAAAATCATAATCACCTGGAAGTTGATCTCTGCAGCACACAGGATGCCATCTTTCCAAGTGGTCTAGCACACACTGATATGTCGCCGGACACTTTATAAAACTGTCACGACAGCGACTACAGCATAAATCAACTCCTGATGAATGCTTCAGCGGTTCCCCATAGGAACACTTTTTGTCGGCTATAAGCACAAAGACATGCTTACATCATCTTATGCTTGTCTAACATGTTGATACTCCATCACAGTTTTACCTGATAAACAGTACGAGACTGGTAGTACTTATGTACATAACAGGTAGGCCTACTCCAGTTGATGTTTCTGTAACCCCAGTGTGAGAATTATAGAAAAAAGATTGAAAGAGGGGGGGGGGTTAGACTTTGATGAGTCTGATCCATGTTGAGTTGAATATTTTATCCGTATTTTGCAAACTGAGAAAACTCAAAAATGCAATAGAAAGCTTAAACTCCTTAAAGTGATGACATCACTAAATTATAATAATAACAAAATAATAGTATTACTAGTATACAGTTCACATGGTCACAAATCGCACAATAAACCAAAGCATTACTTTATCAGTAACCCACAAATTGAATTGTGAAAGAAAATGCTAAACCATATGCACAATATAATCACACTAGCACAACTGAAGGGGTTGTTAACAACCCCTCCCCCTGGGGTGTGCGATGAACAGTTAACTGTGGGGGTTCAAAGAAAGACTAGGGGGTCTACCCCCACAATTGTCAACCTGTGTAACCCTTATACAAAAAAAGGAACGAGTGCTTTTTATGTTAAGCTGATACACACGGAAACTGGTGATAAAAATTCTAGTATTTATTTCTTGCCAACCTAAAGCTATATATTTGAATTTGAACCAACGCTATTTCAACAAGCTGCATCTATACGTATACGCCTACGATATCAGAGCGCCTTAAAATTTAAAAAAATCGGTATGAGATAAATAAAGATCGACAGATCGTTTATTATCGCAATGCAATTTATGAAGTTACCGCAGAGCTTGAAAAGTACTGCAGCCAAGTCTCACCTGCCGCAATTACGACGTTTAAATATAAATAGCATGAATAAAACAGCAAAACAAACGAAGGCGTCGACACAGAACGCCGTGGAGAAAATAACCTCATTTCTCACTAGGAAAATGTGAAAATAGTTTCATAATAATAAAACGACTCATATAATTTTAGTTTACAACATACTCTCTCCATTCACGCAGTGCCTCAAAGCATCCGGAAGTGCGTCATTATTACGTAAATTGATGCAAAATAATGTATATAATATCAAAGAGTTTAATAAGTGTTCCCTTAACTCCGCCACTGCTCGTACTCTGGCAGTGCCAGTCCCAATCCTGGATAAAGGAGGAGGACGACGCTAGGCCTAATGATCTTTGTTATCACACAGTGTCGTACTAGTGTCGTTACACTGAAACTACAACTAAGTGTTTCCTCTTAAAATCTTTGGAATATATCATCAACGAAGTTAAAGAAGAACGTATAACCGACGGCGCTATGTAAAACTAATATATTATGAGAACTTCTATAGCGCTATGAATTAACACACTAGGTAGCAGTGGGTGACGCTTGAAATTTTGAAAACAGACTCACAATCGGGTCAGTTCTAAGGGCTTATAGTGGCGTCATGAAGGTCAGTTAATTCAACTACGCTTGTTCACGCGTTTGATTTGCTAATAAAGAGATGAGAGAGGTATTCAGAATGTACAGCAGAGGGCTAAAAATTCACAGAACGAACGGTTAACATACCTAAGGGCCTACATCGTTAATAATTTCTCACCACAGTATAAGAACGAGAAGTGTCAGTAGCAGCTTTAATAGAGAAAGAACTACAACAACAACAACAACAACAACAACAACAACAACAACAACAACAACAACAACAACAACAACAACAGCAGCAACAACAACAACAACGACAACAACAATAAATGTGACCTTTATTTAGCAAGAAGATGGAGCAAACTAGGCTTGACGCGAGCTAAGCTTTTTTCATCAGACGTTAGTAGGAAAATTTTGGTAGCGCTACAAAACGCTGGTTGCTAACAGCTGTTACTGTCAACCAATGCGCTTCCGGGAGTAAATTGCTCGAGGTCGAACAAATTTTTGAAATTTAATTTATTCTTTTTGTTTACGTAGTTAGACTTTTCCTTACGAGAAAAGAATCAGGGATTAAGCGGGCCTTTTAGCGAGCGTTTTTTTTACAGGTGAGAACCTGGTGAAAACGGTAACAAAGTAAAACACCACAGGCACTTGTGTAACAACCATATATAACGATGGTGGAGAAAGTCCAGAAGTCCCGATGTCGCAAATATGTCGCAAGGGCCCCCAAGCTGGTTAACTATACAAATTTGAGTTCATAGTGTTTATTGTTATTTGGCAACGATTGTTATAATACTGACAATTGACCGTGCGTCTCATGCACTTCAATCAGTCCAAATAGACCTATCTGCTGCTACCAGACTTCTCTCCGCGGCATTTGGTGAACTGATTTACGTGCGTGATTCATGGGAAACTTTCAATGCTAGAGCTACAGCAGTCTCAGCTAATTCGAAGATTACACCGAAGTTAAATGCTGTCTGAAAGAGATGCACAAAGTTATTGATGAACTGTACAGTTACAAACGTCTTCAAGATCCAGAAGTAGCTTTCAACAATCATGTATTTTTCGCTATTGTAGACATAACAATGGCACAGCTCAAGAATCGTTTTGAAGGGCAGCGTAATAGTTTCTGCAGCGTTTAATTTTCTTTATCCCAAATCTCTGCTGCACTCATCCAATGTTGATTTGGAATTACATGTAGCAGCAACAAAACTGCAGCAAACGTATTCATTGGCTATCAGTCTCGATTTGAATTGTGTCAGAGGTGCGGTTCTTCAGATGTGAGTTCCTCAAATAACTTGAAATAAAAAACTGTGTTGGACATAGTCAAACTCAATGAGTTCTCACATCACGTCATCTATCCCGGAATTGACTACTGCTTATGTGCTGTTTGCCACTCTCCAAGTCACCGTCACCAGTGCGGAGCACTCCTTCTCCAAATTGAAATTTTTACGACGCATCTTAGATCCACTATCTCACAGGACAGGCTTGGCGGTCTTGCTCTTCTTGCAATTGAAAACAGTGTGCAAAATTGATGACTTGATCAACACATTTTGCGAACAGTAATGATAGAATATCCAAATTCATGAAGTAATTCTCTGAAGAACTACAGACTACTTAGCGTTAATGATAACATTTGATACTCTTTTTTTTAACTAACTGCAGTTTTAAATAGTTATCTCATTATTTTCACTTTTTAATAGGCAAGTGCCCCAAGCTTATAGGCGCTCGATAGTGTAGTAGTTAGAGTGCTGGACTGTCAAATGAGAGGTCGGGGTTCAAATTCCCGCTAGGGCAGAAATTTGGTTTGAGATTTTTCCTCCACCTGCGCCGCCTAGCCAACTCAGTTGTAGTGAATACACTGACCGTACACTGTACATACAAAATCCGGGGGCATTTCCCCCTGGATTTTGCACATATTTTACACAAAATCTTGATTACTATGATTATTACAACAGTCCCAACACAATTTTCAATTAAAAAACACTTAATTATTTAGGTAAATCCTTGACCATTATTTAATTTTAAAGTTGTCACATGTTCTGTATTCATGAATAGCATGCAAACGTCATTTTGTTCCCCCTACAAAAATTTTGCCCCCCAATAAAAATTCTTGCGGGTGGCCATGACTGCTAAATGAGCCTCAAGCTTAAAATGTGCAAGACCCTCAGCCAGGTTGTTACGCCACTGACCACAGGTCCTGACAAAATTGACATCGTGCGGTAGACTATCGGTGACCTTACATAGATTTAAATAACCCAAATAAGACCATAACATTTTTAGGAACTAATAAATTTTTGAAGCTCCATTTTCCCTGTTACCACCTTATTTCAATACCTACATGTCACTCTTTCAGTGTTCACTGAGTCAACTAGTAAGTCACTTTATTAATTTCTTGCATTCATGCATATATTTGCACTAACATTTCTGCCATTTCTATATGTGTTCTGTTTTTGGTTTGCTGTGGTATGATTGCTGCTTCAGCCGATACATTGTTCAACCCTAAACTATGCGGCTGTGGAGTTTCAATTGAGACTCGTAAACCAATGTATTGCATATTTATTTTTGATTTTTACAGGGTTGTGACCGATTATCAAGGCTGTGATGTGGACCATTCTACGTTTGATCTTTGTTGCATTTCCTCTGTGGACAGCCGTAGCACCAGACAAAGATGCTTGGCCAGTCACAAACTTTACAGCACCTAATGGTCACTACCCTTCATCGTACTGCCAGTTCTCAGATGTTGTCTTCAGTCCAGATGAAAAAGCGTTTCTATATCGATCAGATGTTGCTCATCACGTTGGCTGTCATGGAGTTGTAGACATCTGGCCTATCCAGAATGTTCCTGATATATCACTGAATTGTGACGAAGTGTATGATAATGGACATATCTTTACAATTTACTACTGGTATGGAGGAAGCAACTACTTTCACTTGCATTATGACATGCTTATTCCACTTTACTCAGCTGTTCATCACAAACCGGAACCGGACAGTAACCCAAACAAGCACATCTTTATGCCTACAGTTGAGTCGAAAAGGTTGAGTGTAAGCATTTCATGTGTTCAGAACTTTATGTTTTAGGCACAGACCAGTGACTGCTATGTACTAGGTTAACCAACAAGGGGTCATGTTTACTTGAAACCTGGTACAATATGACTTTACCATTTTTAGACATTGCTTAGCACTAGCAATTAAAAACGTTAAATTAAATGTTTATAAACATTTAGAAATACTACTTAGAACTTGTCTGAAGACTGGAGTTATCATTTTTACAAGAGTTGGTAAAGATAAAAATAGCAGTTTTGCTTAGGTTAATTGAGATTTCAGCACATAAGCTGTAATTTGTGATCATCTTAATTTTGTTTTGATCTGCGTTGTTGTTCAATGTGAAAAGGTACTGGATTGGAATACCAAAGCCTTCACTGACTATTCTAAATACTGGATCCAGTTGTCAAAGGTGAGGGGCTTCAGTTGAGTGAAATATAAAAGTTTCAATTCTTACTGAAAGAAAATAAATTGAAAATAAACTGCTAGTACTTTGTCTTTCCTTTGCTCAGTCAATTTTTAGTCTTGGCATATGAGGGCAGGTGGTCAGTCCACTTCCTGGTTGTCTGATACTCACACTGATGATTTACAATCAATTAAATGTCTTATCGACCCTGACGGAGATTTGAACGTTGAACCTGTGGGTTGACTGTTCAGTATGCAAACCACTAAATTTGATTGTTGTTAAGTTTAAAATAAATATACACAGTCATAAACTTCACCACGCTTTGGTATAAGCAGTATGAGTGCATTTGCACAAATAACTGATGAGAATTAACTAATGAGATTTTTCTTGTCATAAAATTTTTCATACATTTTATATGTTAACTGTGCACTGTTTCTTTATAACTCTGAACTCTTTCATGGAAAGATATGTATCATCTGCCTGTGATGTTGACTTCCATTGACGAAAAAGCAACATTTGACAGACTATGAATATCTTTTGTATTCAGTGTAAAATGCCTAAACTGAAGTCTAGCCATTCCAGCTATTCTTTTCAGACGATATCTCTTCCCTACACGTTTACTCCACTGGATCAATCACTTCTGGATGCCAAGAAAAACATTTGCTTTAAGCACATCCACTTTGGTGTAAGAATTTCTTGAACTTTCTTTGATTTTATTAATAAGATTTGTGCATCTAAGGTAGAGCATAAAAAAATACAGTTATAGACGGCTACTAATTAATATGCTTTGTGGCAAACAAATCACATTTGTTTCATCTTGTCTCTGCATTAAATATTATGTTTATAGTGCATGCACATTGTTGCTGCTTCTAAAAGTGCTGGTGTACTACACTGACCCTTTTCTTATTTTTCTGCTCATCAGTTTAAAATATTACACTAATCAAATCAAATACTAATCAAATTCTCTGATTGAAGTTCTGGATTAAAGGTGGTAGACCTTTAGTCATTTGAATATAAATAATTTGGTAGGCCTAATTCTGGGTAACTTTGGCACTAGCCTATGTAAGAGTAACTTGCTTCTATTTCTTAAATATAGTTGTGTCTTCCCAAATTTTTTCTTTCAGACTCCGTCTGTTAAGTTTGCTAGTTCTGAGTTGATCGAAGGATTCATTGAACATGTTCAGAAAACATTGAACGTCGCACACCAGCCGTTTGAGGTTGACAGAATTGGTGTCATATCGAGGTAAATATTTTCATGAAATTGAACAAAACACATTTGATTCCAAGAATAACAAGTTTCTTTGGAATGATGTTACAATTTATACTCTTTGTACTGTAATAAATTATCTCAAATAATTTATTAAGCTGATCCGTACTTACTTTATTCTTGTAAATACTGATCAGAAGTTTAAAGTGTTGTGCTGTATTCTTGTTGTTTAACTTATTTTAAGGTCGAATCGTAGAAAAATTCTGAACGAAGATGAGCTGATTGCTGCACTTAATACTATTGCCATCACTGAAAAGCTGGAATTTTATGGAATGTCCTTTCGTGAGCAGGTAAATACTCGGTAGTCTTTTTCTCAGTTTTACCAAGCACACAATTAAATAACACTGTCAACTGATACATGTACTTTGTCAGCTATCATTTGAATAGTTGTCCCCCATACAAATATAAAAATGAAGCACGAAGTGAAAGAAACCAAGTAACAATTAGCCTTATATAAATATTTATAAATCCAGTAGCCTTATATAAATATGTATAAATCCAGTAGCCTTATATAAATATTTATAAATCCAGTAGCCTTATATAAATATTTATAAATCCAGTAGCCTTATATAAATATGTATAAATCCAGTAGCCTTATATAAATATGTATAAATCCAGTAGCCTTATATGAATATTTATAAATCCAGTAGCCTTATATAAATATTTATAAATCCAGTAGCCTTATATAAATATGTATAAATTCAGTAGCCTTGTGTAAATATTTATAAATTCGGTAGCATTATATAAATATTTATAAATCCGTAGCCTTAGATAAATATTTATAAATCCAGTAGCCTTATATGAATATCTATAAATCCAGTAGCCTTATATAAATATTTATAAATCCAGTAGCCTTATATAAATATGTATAAATTCAGTAGCCTTGTGTAAATATTTATAAATTCGGTAGCATTATATAAATATTTATAAATCCGTAGCCTTTGATAAATATTTATAAATCCAGTAGCCTTATATGAATATCAATAAATCCAATAGCCTTATATAAATATTTATAAATCCAGTCAATGCACCATTTACTCTTCCCACAATAATTTGCAAAACATTTTTTATTTATACTCACTTATATTTACTATAACTAATAACCTATAGCAATTTCCGCAACTTCTGAACCTTTTGCTGAACCACATTATTTGCTAACACAGTTTGAAGTCTCCCAGAAAGATTTTTAAAAGAATTTTAATTGTGCATTCAGGTGACTCTAATGCAGCGATACTCGGTCTTAGTTGGGGTGAATGGAGCCGGTCTGATGAATGGCCTCTACCTGCCTCCATATGGGGTTGCACTCCAGATAGTTCCGTACAAAGCATCACTCAACTTTCGTGAGTTTGGACTGCTATTGAAAGCACGTGGACCTTACGTTGAATGGCACAACACGCACGAGAACCTGACCCATAGTACTCCTGGAGACAAGTATAACAACAATGCTGATACTAATGTTCATATTGAAGAGTTCAAGAAAGTAGTTTACGAGGCACTTCAGTTGGCCAACAAAGCAAGACGGAGTCGGGAACAAGTTCATCAGGAACTGTGATAAATTGTGGTGAGTTAGCTAAGGCCTGTATGTATGTTTGTATGTATGTATGTATGTATGTATGTATGTATGTATGTATGTATGTATGTATGTATGTATGTATGTATGTAGCTGGACACTTGTATAGTGTGGCAGTTCTGAAGTGTGACTCTAGGTTCATTGAATGCTTAAGTAGTGAATTACTGGACTTCTTGATGTTTTACAACATACCGCTATTTTTCACAAGTGCTATATATTTTTATGATGTTTAATTTAAGCTCTAATTATGTGGTGAATGGCTACAGGAATGTTGAGCTTCAGTTGGAAGGTCTCATTAGTGGTTTACCAAAGCAAGGAGCAAGACTATTCTTGTGCTCAGTATGCTGGATAAATTTGTGTTTAAAATTTACTGTATCGTTATCTAAACATTGACACATTTACGAGAGAATCTACTGTCTTGAGAATATTTTTGTGAGCTTAACCAACTGCAGTTGTCCTTTTGTGGTCTTGTAATGCAAACTTGGGGCCTTCCTGAGAAGAACACATGTGGGTCTTCTGTACCATATCATACTCTGAGTGGGCCCTGCATTGGATTTGACCTTGTAAGGCTATCATGACTGTGCAACTATAGTTGGGGACCTTTGGTTGTGCTTCTGCCAATTTAGAATTTGTAAACAAACATTTATATAGCACCACTCTAAGTGCAAACAAATCAGAGGTGCCAATGCGACTTTATCTATGCATAATATTTACAATCATAATAAAATTTGTTGAATATTAACCTATCATGACAGTGCAATTTTTTTTATAGTTTTTAACCTGAACAGAATTCCAATATTTACTTAGGAATTTCAGTGTATAGGATGAAACATTCCTTTGTCTGCTTCTTTTGTGTTGCATTGTACTTCTCTGTTCATGGTATTCTTTATTATAAGAAAAATGGGGAAAAATTATATGGTATTCAGTTTATAAGATTAACTATTGAACACGAGCCACGTGACTTTTTTCTGTGTGTAATCCATGTCATATGAATGTAATTTTTGTCAAGACTTGATTCATGTCGTATGAATTGAATTATCTAGACTGTTTTTCTGCTTAGTGCCTTCTAATGTGGTGCTAAATTGTATTCCATTTGACAGTTTGTAATATACAGAAAATGTAAAATATTAAGATGTGTTTTTATAATTAAAATATTAATATTATAATTAAAATATTAAGATTAATATTATAATTAATGCTTGTTATTGTTAAAAAATCATGTGCATTGCTGTTAGCACACATAGCAGTTCAGTTTGCAGTTGTTATTCTTAAATTAACAAGTTGTTTTTTAAACAGCTATTTATGTTAAGAGTTTAAATTGTGATTCTTGGAAATAATGTGCAGCTGTTAGCAAATGTTGCTGTTATTAGTTAAATTATTATCTCCTGTTATAGTTTAACACTTTAACAACGAGATTGTACTAAAAGTGACTGGGAAACCAGTGCAGCTCGTCGTTAAAGTGTTAATTGCTGCTCTTACATGTAGTTTTTTGCTTTTGTGAGTTTAACATATTGTGCCTGATGTTATGAGTCAGTTGCGGTCAGTTGCTAAAAAAATAATTTATCTGCTGTTTTTGGAGATTAATTGTTTATTTCTAAAATAATAATGCATATGTTAATATGAGATTATGTGTAATTCGTATTTCTAAAAGATAATGTGCCTGGTTTTTAACTAACATTGCTGTTACAGATGTAAGCTTACTTATTTTCTACAAACTAGTGTTCCTGCTCTAAGCAAACATTGCAGTTATGTGTTATTTTAAAACGGATACATCTGCTGTTAGTTAGCATTGCTGTTATCAGCGTGTAGTCATTGTCTGCTGTTATAAGTTTTTTCTTGAACAATGAAAATATAGTACTTGAAGTTAGCAAGGAGTGGCATTTCTGTTGCTTGTTCTGTTTATGGCAGGCAGATAATTATGACGTTGGAACTGGTAGGGTTTTTCTGTATCCTTGGGTGTAAAGACAACTCCCAGTCAGTCCCCATCTAGGGAAGCTATCGGTGACCTAATCGTAGAGGTCTATGCCTAATCTGAGGGAAACTTGCTTCCTTCCCAAATTAAAGCCCTTTTCTTTGGCCTCGTTTGTACTGCGGTCTGGAATTACTCACTTCCATCAGGACTGACTACTTTGATGCAGCGTGGCCCAGAATCCAGTGTTTTGCACAAGACCAAAAAGCTAAGACCGAGACGAAGACCGCATGGTCCAAGACCGAAACCAAGACCGCATGTCCAAGACTAAGACCGAGACCAAGACCGCATGACCAAGACCGAGACCATGACCTTGTGGTCCAAGACCAGGGGTTAAAGTGTAGTGGGAACGGCGTTCCCACTGCTCTCGAAATTCTTTGCTTGCGTTCCCACTGCTCACGCATGCGTTCCAGTGAAACTCTTGTTTGGCGTTCCCACTGCTCACCCAAACCACTTTAATCACTGTCCAAGACCAAGACCTACGCCTGAAGACTAATATAGGCCTACCGTAAACGCCATTCTTGATTTAAGTGTTACATAATCCCAATATTCAAATAAGATGTTTATTACATATTATAAGGACTAACTCACATTAGATTTTGTCCCCAAGTCTTGCCCTGTGAGGTCTCATGAAGAGTCCACTACAGCTAAACACCTAGGGGCGTAACTTTGGTCTAAAAAGTGGAGGTGCCAATTTCTTACACACACAAAGCAAGGCGGAGACTGCGATCTCTGGGAAGGCACAATAATCAAATATTGATTGGCATTGTTCAAAAAGTAGGGGGCACGGTACCCCAGTCCAAAACGTGAGGGTACGAGTATAGACCTGCCCATCGTACCCCCCAAAAATTACGCATGTATATAAACACCCTCTCAACAGGTGCAGATGTTGCTGCTATACAAAAAACTAATGATCGCTACGACCGGGAAAATATCGACAACATTTAACAAATAGCCTACTCCACAAGGCACTCTCGATCCCACCCAAGGCCGAGACCAAAGGCAAATGACCGAGACCAGACGCCCAAGACCAAGGCCGGCACATTCAAGACCAAGACTAAGACCGCATGTTTTCGGTCTCGAGACAGTCTCGAGACCAAGACCGCGGTCTCGAGACCCCATCACTGCCAGAATCAGTGTCCATGTAGGCCTACTAGCGCTTAGTAAAAGTCACTCTGTTACAATTCCCATGAGAGGAGATCAAAGAATGAAGTCACGAATACAGAATTTCATTTACATGGCTGCTCCTGCGTCGGGGTTTTAGGGATTATTCGACTGCCTTTCCTGTTAGTATTCGCATCATCTGTTATCTTTATCATCATTGTCTCAACGAATATCGTCGTAATAGTCTTTCTGCAAATGCTTTATTTTACCACAAGGTGAATCCAACAAAACTAAATTACATACTAAATTAAAAGCCTTTAAAACTAAAAATATTTAGCATTCAGTTAAAAATGTTTTTGACATCAGTTATTCGCTCATTTTTGTAACTATATATAGGCCTACAGTAGGCCTATGTCAAGTTGTAGGTTAAACGGATTCTGACGCCCACGAATTTCACATTAAGCGCCAAGTTTATGAAGAGCACTGCAGAGGTTTAACGGATGGAATTCTAATTAACCGCTCGGGTTCATGTATGCCACGATCGTCTAGGGTCTTGTCATTGCTTGTGGATTTATATCCATAATTTCATTCGCAATGCTCGAGTAGGGTCCATTTGCCAGCAAAATGTTGAGTGTGACCGAATGTATTTGTTTTGAACATCTCTGCGACAGAGGTCGGCTTTGTGCGTCTCCATACTTCAGCGTTAGTTAATTGGGCACTGTAGCGGATTCTCAAGCTTCTCCTCATTACCGTTTTTGGAAGGTGTTGAGCTTATTCCTCAAGGTTCGTTATGGAGCGAGTCGTACCGTAATGTGATCTCACTATCAGCTTTCGAAGATGTCGTGAAATCGTACATCAGTTCATTCACATATGGGTGATGCTTGAATGGCTGGAGAATTCATCGCCGCACATGTATATAGGCCTAGAACCCATAATTATGAAGAAGCTTCCTGAAAGACTGATAAAATAAAGTCACATTCAGAGTTCCGTTGGTCTTATGGAGAGCCAATCAAGTATAGAAGCTTTTCTTTCTAGTTGCCTGTCTATAAGAGAATCACAGTGGAGTAAAAAAGCAACTTAGCCTAGTTCTGTTTTTGCAACAGAGTGAACAGACAACTCTCAGCTCGGGTGTCGCCGACACCAAAGACGTCTTAGAAGACGGACAGCCATACTGTGGTAGGCCTACGTGTTGTCACGCTTCTTTAGATGCCTTCCTCCTTTTGTTGCAACGCAAAGGCGGGACGACCTTATCTTAATTACGATGAAACTGGCTTAATTACTGATTGGATGGATCTGCAGGCCCTGTCATGAGAGTTTCAAATCGCGCCACACTGATATGGCAGAGTAGACTTTTCCAAGTATCCACAATAGCTAGAACGGCGAGAACTTTCAAGACTATGTATTGGCTCTCCAGCGATTGTCAGGTCAATTAGCAATACTTTAGAAGTAAGTTTCATTCTTCATAGGCCTAATCACATATCACGAAAGCAAATTTCATATGACAACTCAACCTGATCATTGATACGATGAAACTCCTGAACTATTTTTTAATACGAAGCTTTCGCAGAAGAAATCTGCGAATGATGTGTTCAAACGGAAGATTTGTTTCATGGGCAGTAAATGCAGCCATTGCTTCTGAATATGGAAGATTGCAATCAATATAACATCTGACTTTCAAATATTTTGCAAGAAAATATCTTCCAACAAAATAGTGGCTTTTAGTGGAGTAATGAGATTGAAGAAAAATGTAGAGTCCATACTTATCATAGTATATAATTTGGGCAAACCTGTGTTCAAACGTTGACTCAGCAGTTAACTCAACTTTCCCCATATCGTCATTCGAAGGTGATTTTAAATAATAAAAGAGTGTGTGAAATCCAAGCAACGACTGTACGTCTCTATCGAAAAAAGAGTCAAGCGGTGGCACCAACAAAACATTCGCAAATGAAAATTCCTTCAGTTCGCTCTGCAGATCAGGCTCTTGGAGAATTCGCTCACACATATACTTCACTTCATCGTATTGGCGACACTTGTAAAGGTACAAAGCACGATAGCAGTCAGCTGTGTTGCACTTGATGCCAAAGTCGTTGCGAATCACATTGTAGAATGAAATCATATTTTCAAGAGCATATTCCATTAGAACATCAATTACTGTTTCGTTGACTAAAGGATTTACAGTTGAAGATTCGGTTTTTGTCAACGCATCTGTTCTGTGATAAACGATCTGTCTGGTAGCATTCAAATGAGAACCTGACTTCAATGAAACATTGCATTTTGATTTGATTAAAGCCTTAAAATATTCGTCCATAGGAAATGCTGAGTCAGGCAAATCATGACAAAAACCTAAATGCTTAGATATTTTTTTTCTCGGCTGATAACGCAGCTAAATAGTAAGCAAAGACTTCGGGTGAAAGACGCAGATCAATATAAAGCCGCCTGCCAATGTAATGAAGATTATTGTCAGTAATCTTCTTCCGAAGCACACACAATCCAACGATTCTCGCGACATCGTCAATAAACAGCAAACAACCTGCATTCAGTGTCTCCTTAACCTCTTGGAAAGGCTGAGCTACGAGAACTGACAAGCAGAAGCGTATTGCTAGTTTGTGTTCTGATGTGGCAAAGTGGATAGCAGCCAGATAGGCCAAAGCTGCAGGAGCAATGCCGTTGCATTTTGAACCTTGGTGCTCTAAAGCTCTTCTAAGAAACTCTTTTGACATGAGAGAGAGTAGTTGAAATTCTGAACGACTATTTGATCCAGTTAAGAGTTTCAAGAGGTCCTGAGCGCGCAGAAATTGAAACTGACAACTTTGTGCTGTGTACGCTTTCGGAAAGTTATGATACCGAGACCTTAAATTTTTTGGTTGTATCGAAATTCCAATGACAAATTCAACAAAGAGATTGCTATCCCATGCTATCTCTCCGCAGCCTAAACCATATACTGTATGCAAAATAAACAGTAGGATGTCATAGTACGTGAAACATAAGACGTTCTGTATTGTTGGACGATCTCTCAATCGCCTATGTATTTCCGAATGAATGCATCTTGAATTATAGCCCGCTGCGAAGCTCTGGCGCAGTCCTAAACTTAATCCGCGTTTTATTACAAGACAACCCTGCCCATGTGCATATGCGAATGTGAGATAAAAATATAAATTCAATGATTCTGATTCAGTCACTTTCCAATACTGAAAGAGAGGCAGCATGAAATGCACTAAATTTGGCATTACCTCCATTGTGCTTTTAAGCTCGAAGTGTCTCAGAATGAATGGCAGTATGTAATTTTCCACGAACCAATGGCAGAGAATGCCAGAATTTCGGAATTCATTTAGTCGTTTTACAGTCTTGTCATGGATTGTGGAGTTCAATGATTCATGAAATAAATTTGCTTCAGGAATAAAATAGTTCGGGCAGTGCCAATTCTGTAGCCACTCTGAAAGCTTCTTCAATAACTCACAGCAGACCGTAATAGCAGAAGTGGAATTCCACCATTCCGGCGACATCACTTCGCAACTCCATAACATCAGCGTCTTTAAGTGATACGTACAGAGAACCTCATCCTCCTTTGGACAATCCTTTTGTATTAATTCTCTCTTGCAGAAAAATCTCAACAAATGGTAGACAATCTGTTGAATTTGAGTCCAACTCTGAAGTAAAATTACCTCTGCCAGTGAAAATGAAAACCTCCACTGTAGTTCATCGTCTCTGCAAGAACGATGTTTAACGAAGACAACATGGCAACCATTTCGTGTAACCTCGGCGATTGTTTCGATGGTCGGCCATCCATTATTCCTAGGTCGTTTAAGCCAAGCTCGGGCTTCTGTAGGCCATTGTGGGCACCACTTGCTGTGGACGAAATCATGTGCTAAAATATAACCATCATCATACGTATCGCTACGATGTTTAATTGCTGGACCACTAACGAGTTTTGGCCAGGCGTTTCCTTGGATCAAACTACCATAGCAAATCAGTATCCTATTTGCAAGACAATCCTTATCTCGCATCGCGTAGCTGTTTGAAAGAGCTGTATGCTTAAGTTCGTACTTTTTATACTTCCAATTATAGTGCATTTCTCCGAAATATCGTAGTCGAACAAAACCTGGAAACCCATGGTATGATTCAATCTTGTAGCACTTGATTCTGTCTGCTAGGCCACTCATATCCCTTGGCAACACTGGAAAGTCGCCACTGAAGACTAGCTCATCGGCTTCGGCGATCAAGGTATCTACGTCGTCAATGCGTGAATTCAGCGGTCGGATAGTGAACTCAGCAAAGCTGCCACAAAAAATTAAATACGCTTTTGATTCCGTGTTCCAGGACGGTATTAAGTTTTGCATATGATCAGAAACAGGAGGAAATGACTTTGGAAGTAATTGGCACGTGCTAACGATGAACCCAGATGCCATTTCTTCATTGGATTGACCCACATGTTCCGTCATCCTAAATGAAAAACATCTACAATTCTACATCTTACAAACTCATCATCATCATCATCATCATCATCATCATCATCGTCGTCGTCGTCGTCGTCATCATCATCATCATCATCATCATCATCATCATCATCATCGTCGTCGTCGTCGTCATCATCGTCATCATCATCATCATCATCATCATCATCATCATCATCATCATCAACATCGTTATCGTCATCGTCATCGTCATCATCATTGTCATCATCATCATCATCGTCGTCGTCGTCGTCATCGTCATCATCATTGTCATCATCATCATCATCATCACCATTATCATCACCATCATCATCATCATCATCATCATCATCATTATCATTGTTATCATCATCGCCATCATCAGCAGCAAAAGGAAGAACTGAATTCTAGTTTATCACACATATCAAGTGCCATCAATGACCTTTATCACAGGCACATTTCGACCGATCATCTTTATTAGACTGTCTAGATTCAGCTGACCATCTATTTGATGGCGATCTGAAACTCTTGACTATAACCCTACGAATAACCGACGTCATGATAAGTAATCTTTAATAAAATATACCAATACAAATACGGGTAATTCAACCCAATAAATCACGTTCTACGTAGCAATATCTAATTGTCGGGCGTGGTGGCTCAGTGGTAAGTTCAGAGCCTTGTGACCGGAGGGTTGCAGTTTCGAATCCCACTCTAACCGCTGCGTACGGACCTTGGGCAAGTCCTTCACTCGCGATTGCTCGTGGCGCTTCGGCGTGAAAATTTCGGCACAGTATCAAATGCTTTAGCGGGAGCGCCTCTGAGTAGTATAGTTGACTTCGAGAGGCGCTATAGAAATATCCGGAATAAATAAATAAATAAATACTGGCCAAAACATTTTACTGAAAAAAACTAAAATATGTAGGCCTACTACACAATATAGGCCTACTTTAAATGCTAAAGACGCGGCACTATGTATTGCACTTGCTTCTCATTGAATCAAAACTTCAGTTTAAAGACATGTCTACATAATCTACATAGGGATGCGCGATAATGTATAGTGGTTAGCGTGCTGGATTGTCAATCAATGGGTCGGGGTTCAAATCCCCGCCATGGCAGAAGTTTGGTTCGAGATTTCTGCCCCTACCCCATTAGCCAACACAGTTAGGCCTATAATGAGTACACTGACCTTACACTGTCGGTGGGAAGATGAAACGGCGAGGGAGAGGAGTGGCCATCCACCCTCATATATCGAGGCTAAGAAAATGAGGTCGCTATAGCATTTCACACCATGGCTGCCTCAGGGCTAGTTTAATTATGGACTTCTCTTCTCTACTTCTACGTAGTCTACAAAATACAAATTAGCCAGCAAACTTATCTTTCTTATATGCTTGGACTTAGACTCATAAATATTACAATTTGCGATCTGGCTTATCCAACGGACTGTAACTTTGATGCTTTGTGCAATAATATATAAAGGCGCTACAGAAGTAACTGAATTAGATTTTCAAATTGAATGCCCTTGACGTAATAACCAGAACCAGAACGGTGCTGGGTGCTTCCGGTTTGTTTCTCTGATCTGTTCGCTCTGCAAATTTCGTGATATCGTTTAGGGCAGGAAGAAATTCCAATCGTTTTGGATTACTTATTTCCCGCAGCCTGTCCTCCGATTTCATGAGCCTTAGACTCAGGCACCAGATTGTAATGTAAATGTAAATGTAAATCTGCGAAATTTCTCAGCGCCACACAAAAGCCAAGTCAGGAAGACCAGCTTATCACCGGCGCTATGTATACCAAATCAAGTCCGCAATAGCCATGTCCGCCTTGACCGTTCCAGTGCCAGGTAAGAGTCCTGGGAGGTCAAGCCGAGGAGACAGCAGGGTGCAACGGTGGTAATCGGTTGTGTGGTGGCGCAGGAATGGAATCAGGATAGGATAGCTTGAAGATTAGGTAAAGAAGAAGAGCAGTCCATTTAGCTTTCCTCATTATATTTTTAACAGATTGACTTCCAGTGATATAATAGAAGTAGTTTTAGCGTTTATGTCAATTCATTGCTTTGTGCGGGAACTGTTTGTTTGTAAACTGACTTAGTTTCTTAATCATAATTTAAAAAAAGGACAAATCTTCTGGCCTTTATGACGTCACCTGCGGTGTTTCCGGATGTTCAGACCGGAAGTGGACCCGTTTTGAGACGGAGTGAACGCCTCAGGCAGAAGGCAAGGCCTAGCTATAAGGAGCCAATCGTAAGACAAACGTTTCCCTGGCCGTTGTTGAGTACTGGCAATCCTCTCCTTCCAAGTTATTGCAAGCACATGCTCCTCTCCTGAGTGATTACGTAGTAGACTCGGAGGAAGAGGTGTGTCTCGCTAGGTCACCCATACGCACGCGACACTATAGGTACGAAGTGTTGGCGAATCCAATTTTCTTAGCGTTTGAGGGCGAGTGGCCGATTAATTCTCTTCTTCGGTGTATTTCTAAAATGAGCTATTTTCGGATGAAATTACCCGACGTAAAACCCGCATAGGCTACAATATCCATTGACTTCGGCAAAGCCAAGATCGGCACCTTAGCAGGCCTGCGTGCCGCGGACCATAGCAAGCCGAAGATATTTTAGACGTATTGTTGATAGCCTAGGCCTACATAAGAAATGTCCAATTCTGGTACAAACCATTAAGCTTTTTGCTTACTGGTTCGAACCATTAAAATATTGCGAAAATTGTTAAGAGCACCAAAACAACCAGTTACTATTTGGCTAGACTCTGTTGTATCAAGCACAACAATCTATCCATAGTAACGATTCAAAACTGCAAGATTTTCATAATGAAATGCTCAACGAAGGAAACAAAACGTAGGCCTGCAAAATGGCAACCATTTTCTGTTGCTGTTAATATTACGGAAATGCTTCATATCGACACTGTTTTTATAAGGCCTACTTGTGACTTGGTTCTAAAAAGGCATCTGGTTACGACTGAGAAGACAATTTTTAATCATTTGTTTATAATTTTAACCAATAAAGTTTTCAAGTAGGTCAATTTAAAATTACCTCTGTGTGCTGATGAAAGCAGGCTATCATAGAATCGTTTACATCCCTCTTCATGAAATTGATTTCAAACAGAGACAAAATCATTCACGTGTCCCACTGAAATGGAGGTAGATAGTTACCTCCATTTCAGAGATTGCATGAGATTATTCCATAAAATAAAAATTCATCTGTCGTTACCTTGAAGTAATCCGAGTGCCAGAGTGATCCGAGTGCTTCCGATGATAGTCCAGCGATGAAGTAAAACATGTAGGGCGTGTACCCTACCTGTGGGTTTTCCTGACTATGGTTATAATATATCGAGGTTATTAGAATAACCATCGGGTGACTTTGTAGAATTTGATTCGGTAAATTTAAATGTACACGATTTTATATAGCGACCGTATGGCCTCGGTCCTGCTTATTTTTTAATGAAATGATGGGGTGAGATCCTGCACCACCGCTGCCCGTTTGAATGGGCGCCACTTCCTTTAAGGTCACCGTGTACGGACCGTGCTAGCCCGAGATTTCAGTGTTGTTCTGCTTTGCGTTGTATAGACTAGTCCACCGGTATTACTTTGCATTCTATATTATTATTATTATTATTATTATTATTATTATTATTATTATTATTATTATTATTATTATTATTATTATTATTATTATTATTATTATTATTATTATTATTATTATTATTATCATTATTATCATTATTAGTATTATTATTGTTGTTGTTGTTGTTGTTGTTGTTGGTGTTGTTGTTGTTGTTGTTGTTGTTGTTGTTGTTGTTGGTGGTGGTGGTGGTGGTGGTGGTGGTGGTGGTGGTGGTGGTGGTGGTGGTGGTGGTGGTGGTGGTGGTGGTGGTGGTGGTGGTGGTGGTGGTGGTGGTGGTGGTGGTGGTGGTGGTGGTGGTGGTGGTGGTGGTGGTGGTATTATAACACAAGTCCAGTAATATACATGTATGCATACAATTTCTACAACTCTAAAACGTAGAGCTATGCACTTGATTGGTTAAAACAGGAGTTCAGTTCAAAGTTATGAAACAAAAATAGCTGACAACACTAGAAAGTAAGTGTTGCTTGTGAGCATACGTGTAGTTTAGGCCAATATGCCTAAATGTGAAAGCTAGTAAAATAAGACAACCTATGGTGCAGAGGCCTAATGTTTAAACCCATTGAAGTATTTGTTGTGGAGCTTATCTATAGCATCTCTTAATCAAGAACCTCTTAGGTGAACACCCGCTAAGGGCATATCTTCAAGTCGATTATATTATCTAACTACCCTAGGCCTACCTTCAATGCAAAAAATGGCAGAGATAATAGGCATATTAATACCGTAGGGGTATTTATATCATAATATAGGCTATGTGGCTATAAGCTATAGTGCAAGACAATTCCTATCTTCCTAAACGACCTTAATTTGGACTATTAAAGCGTGAGACAAACTGAGTATTATATAGACTAAAGAGGCCTACTATAATTGGCCTCATATAGATCATGTGAACGTGTGTAATTTGTTTTGAATTAAATCTTGAATCGAATGCGCTTCTCCGTTGGAAGCCATTTCTTTTATGCTCCATATGCTTTCCTAAACTCCGAATATTGTTCCAGCACACAGTTTCTATTTTTTTTTTAAATCTTGAGTTGGACTTGAGTAGATCTATAGCCGTGTAAGTAGAAGTTTTGAATTGCATACAGCCGCTATATAAATGTTTCGTTATATTACAATTATATCACAATAATGCGCCACGCTACAACTAAGTATCAATACGCTCAATAGATAACCGTTTGTCGATCGGAGTTGGCACCTAGAGGCGGCTGTGGCGATGTCTGGCTATCACGAGACCTCGTAATCGCTGTAGGGTTTTGTTCTTCGAAAACGATCTGTTGGTCTGAGACGGGCGTTGTATGTGGAGGGGCTATTGTAGGCCAGCCATCCACAGAGGTCGTCGTCGAACTCCTCCTCTCCGCCAGCATGCTAGAAGATGGTCGGACGTTACCGCTGGTAGGCCTATTCACTCGGGGCGTGTCCCGTGTGTCATCGTTGCTCTCCTCGAAGCATTCGGGGGTCAGCTCGAGGTTCTTGCTGTGCCTGTCGACGACGATGTTGGCCAGGTCGTTGCGGCCGAGCTGCCTGAGGGCGGACACGAGCATGTCGACCTGGCGGCCTTTGAACAGAGGGTCACTGCGTCGTTTCCACAGCAACAGGATTCGGTAGGTCATGTCGGACATGGTCAGGCCACTGGCCAGTGCGTCGAAGGCCATGCAGGTCAGAGCACTCTCGGATAGGCTCAGCTGGATGCCGAGTCCGACGGTCTTGTCGATCTCTTTGGCCAGACACTTGAGGCTCTTGCCGCTGAGAGTTTTCGATTCCCGGGCGACTGAAACGATAAAACAGACTGAACAGTCATTCATTCTATGCATAAATAACTCATCGCCCTGCAAAATAGCTGCACAGGTTTTGAGCTGCCCTTGAGGTGACATCTGAGAAAAGGCGCTGTGGCTCTACGAATGCCATCGACTGGTGTTTGTTTTCGTTAAATAGTACGAATAAATAAATAAAGAAATAATATCCAGGATAGTTATAATAACGGCTTCTATAATTTAGGTAGAAGGTTTCCAGCCTATATTAAATAATAACTAAAAGATTCTAAACAGGGGAAGGTGACGTCGATACAATCGGAACCTTTGGGACGTTCATTGTATTGTATTGTATTTGGAAATTTGTAAAGCGTCTCTAGGCAGTAGAAGCTATTCAGAGGCGCTCTCGACGTGGGAGCTTCTGGGAAGAGAACGGCTCTTAATAGCGGACAGGTAAGGAGGAGACGCCAGACAAAATCTTACATGGAATTGAGGGGAGTCCGTTCCAAGAGGAGGGACCCACAATAGCGAGAGCGCGATGTTGGGCCATAGCAGTCCTTGCCCGAAGGACAAAGAGATCAAGTTGATCAGCGGACCGGAGGGGAAGAAAGGAGGCCACAGGTTCATCTGCTTTGGAATAGTCAAAACATGACTATTCGACGAATGACAGACCGACTATCCGACTCGCCAACCTACCAATCTACCGACCGAAGAATTAACGTATGTAACGAAGAAGACAATTTACCATGTAAGGCGTTCCTCAGAGGTTTCGTGAGACGAAGAAACGATTCAAGCGCGGCCTTGGGGTCTCTTTTCTGTTTCTGAAGTTCCGTTCCTGACTCCTTTCCATTCTCCGTTACCGAGGCATTGACACTCTTCGCCAGGTCCAGGTTGTCATCAGCTTCGAGCAGCAACTCCTCGGGAACTTCCGGTTCGGGTTCCACGTAGAAGAACGCCTCCACAGCTTCCGGTTCAATGTCAAAGTCGTAGGCCCGCTCGCACTTCCTGCCATTGGGAAGCGACGGATTCGGTACGTAGACCTTCAGGACCCCGACGAGTCGCCTGTCCGATTCCGTCGGCTGGAACTTGGGAACGACCTGGAAGCGTCGGAAATTTCTGGACAGTTTTTCGTGGTAGAGTAGCAACATATTGTTCCTGCCCGGCTCGTCTTCGCTGACGGCTATATCTCCGGAGACCTCGAGCTCGAAGGCGGTTCCGTTCGTAATGATGAGGTCGTTAAGTTTGCGTTTTGGTCTTCTCGGTGTCGCTCCGGATTTTACCATCATTCCAAGGTCCATTCTCGGCAACAGGCTTGTCTGCTCGATCACCTGGAAGCCTTCCTTCGTGATCTTTTCCGTCGTGGCGTCGATCTTTTCCTTCGGGACGCAGTCGAACCAGATGATCCATGTCTTGCCGGTGTGGTAGAAGAACGGAATAATCTCTCCGCGACGAGTGTTGTTCATCTCCCGCAGCGATGTCACCGTCTCACAAAGTCGCCCCTTCTTTCCTGGCTTAGCGACCCCAACACAGAACCTGAAGAGAAAGCAATGCAGTGCAGGGCGGTAATATAATACACCTATATTCTACCTCTACACTATAGTATGACAAAGGTTTAAGTGGTTCAGAAGACGTGTAATCTGTGTTGGAACCACTGCAAGTCAACCTGGAACGCTTACTAACTCCATCCTTCTAAGCGCGTGATAGTGTCAAGTGAGATAGTAATCGTAATTGTAATCGAAACTCCAAATTGCTAAAGCGTCAATCGACTGCTAAGCGCAATACACCAGCTTATTCACGAGCGCTACGTCGAATCAGAGGGGTTGCCTAATGGGTAGTCAAAGGAGGTCAGAGTCCGGTTGCCAGGAGGTCAGAATAGGTAGAGTACTACTATCGTCCATGACTGAAATGGGCAGTGAATTAACTGAATTTGGCAGTGAATTAACCGAATTGGGCAGTGAATTGACTAAAATGGGCAGTGAATTAACTGAATTTGGCAGTGAACTAACCGAATTGGGCAGTGAATTGACTAAAATGGGCAGTGAATTAACTGAATTTGGCAGTGAATTAACCGAATTTGGCAGTGAATTAACGCAAGTGGAGGGTAAATTGACTGAATAGGGCAGTGAATTAACTGAATTGGGCACTGAATTCAGCATGGAAAGAACTGACCACCGCCCTCATACGCCGATGGCTAATAAAATGGCTAGCATATCTACCCATGCATATGTGCCCTCGGATCAGCCTAAAAATGAATAGTACCCACTGCGTCAGAGTCTTCGTATCGAATGTAACGGAGTTCTTGTTGAACTTGAAGGGTCCATCTAAGAGGACCCAACCATCGGGTGTCATCTGCATAACACCGACGTCGTCTTGTACCAGGTTCTCTTGCCCGGCACTCGGAAGCGGAAGCTTGACGGTGAGCGATCGTCTGAACTCCATGTCCTTGACGGATGGAACCATCTTGAAGACGTCCGTAATGCCCAAGAACTCAGTGCGTAAGTGGATCGAGATGTTGTCCAGATTCGGAGGAACGAGCTGTGGTGGCCAAGAACAAATCCACAACAATAGCGCATTTGTAATAATAATAATAATAATAATAATAATAATAATAATAATAATAATAATAATAATAATAATAATAATAATAATAATAATAATAATAATTAGGCTCTTTTGATCAGCACATGGGGGACGAGAACCTCTAACTTGATATAGTTTCTTAGAGCCTGAGGGATCCTTGCTACCTCGGGCGATAAAAAAAAAAAAAAAAAATAATAATAATAATAATAATAGCCGTTCCGGAAAAAACAACTAATTTAATCTCTAAGACCCTGAGGGAACGAAGTACCTCAGGGCAAAAAAAAAAAAAAAAAAAAAAAAAAAATAATAATAATAATAATAATAATAATAATAATAATAATAATAATAATAATAATAATAATAATAAAGACCTATATCTATAAGACCCTGAGGGAACGAAGTACCTCAGGGCAAAAATAATAATAATGGAGAAGCCGTTCCAGAATAACACCAAATCTCCGGAATAGTTTTGACCACCTGAGGGATCATATTATTATTATGATCTTGATTGTACTGTCATGTTTCAGTGTAATCTTGCTGTGTGTTGTCGATTTGAATTAATAAATAATAATAATATTAAAAAAAGTAATAATAACCATTGTCATATAATCATAAACATAGGCCTAATCATAATGATAATTAGACTACATTACAGTAATCTGAGTAATGACATTCAGAACTAAACTTAAACTCATATCTTAAATAATGTGCTCAAACACAGTCGCCTCAGCAGCCGCGTAGCCTATTGCAGAGGTTTTCAAACGGTGGTACGCGTACAACTAGTGATGCGCCAGCTGCCGCTAAGGGGTACGCGAAAAAAATTCAAAAAGATTACATTCTAAAAATTATATATTAATTTAAAATTTTCTCTACTTACGGTCCTACGCTAATTGCAAGGGGACTTCGGCTCGCCTATTGTTTTTGACCTGACCTTTACTGGTGGTACGCCAATATTCGATTTTTCACCTAGTGCTACAATAGAAATAAAGTTTGAAACCGCTTGCCTATTGTATAGGCCGACGACTATAAGTGCATGGTCATAAATCCCACTCGAGTTGCCAGGCGGTTTTATGATTGCACTTGATGGCACTGACTACTTTGACTCTCTCAGTGGATGATCCTGCGCCTGCCTGAGTGCAGTTTGCCTGTCGATTTCATTTAGCAGGGACAACTGCTCGATATTCTCTTACAATGGCGTTATAGAAGATAGGCCCCTAGATTAGAATCAGAAAAGGATTAATGATCCATGAAATTCAAATGCACTACAATTCCTTTGTATTCCATTAGCCAATGCTTTCATCTTGAACACAACACGCAGGCCACACTCTGTTTAGGAAGTCTATTCAATTCAGCACACGATTGTTCAAACCCTTTCTATGAGCTGCAGTTCTTCAATTAGCCGCTGTTTTAATTAGCACAATCGTTTCGGTGAGCTCGTGTGGTATATTCATATGCGATAATCCATTGAGAGCTCATAAGCTAATTGTAAGTAGGAGATAATTAAAGGCGACCGGGCATACTATAATAAGTCGAGTGCTGTCGTGTATTGCTAACCGGCCATGAACTACAAACTAGTAGTTGACCAGTAGCGGTTTCACATCACAGCGGCGGGAAGCCAGTGCCTCCAAGCCTTCTCGTGACCAACTAGCCCTTATAAACAGATTGGCTTTAAAGCTGTGCCTTTGGATATCATTGCTTAGAACTCTCCCAGCCACAAGTCTGCCAAAGAAGCTTTTTAAAATGTAAAGTACCGTTTGCTGCCGGCCGAGACCCTCCCACGAGGCCGGCCCAAACCATTTGGGTCATTTTTCAATTTAAATAAATGAATAGGTTGTGGTATACATCAAAAAACATAATGTTGGGGCAAAACTTTTGCAAATGGCTTATGATAGGCAAAACAACTCTCTGCTGTCACAGATGCATTGGGGAGTACTGTTTCAAGCATTTAGCACGACTGCGAAACGGTTGTGGGACAAGACCGTGCGCTAAATGTGGAAGGGGTATCAAAAACCACTTAGGTGAGTGTATGAAATGTGGTTATTTCGCTAAATATTTCAGAGCTCGACGAGGTGGGCTAGTCCGTGAATTTAATAAAGAATGGAAGCGACTATCAAATATATCAGTAGAATAAAAAAATTATCATTGGAACAAATGATATAGTTATTGTATTGAGGTAATACAGATGAGCAAGCGTCAATCGAATATCAGTAAACAAAATTTCATTTTGAACAAATGATATAATTATTATATTAAAGAAAAGTTTGCCATAGTAATATAAAATAATTTATAACTATGGCATTGTCAACGAATGAAAAAATTGAACAATTGTTGGGTGAGTTTACCGGTCCCCCAGCTCTTCGAGCCGTTCTACAAAATATCTTAGACGAACCTATCCCAGATGCAGTCAAAAGGCGCTTACTACAGCCACTGCTTCCAAGGCCAATTCCTCCAGCGCGTAAGCACAGAGGGGCAAAACGTAAGGCCCTTCTGACAGAATTCGACCCACTCCTAAATAAGAAGGATAGAGGTGGGCCACCACCCTCTCTAGCGCACAGAGAGCTCGCCAATCAGCATCTGAGAGACTTCCGTGCTGAAGTGCCGCTTAATCACAGGCTGGAAGGAGATGCGTTGGCTTTCTTGAGTGCAATGGAGCACAACATTGAGTCGCAGTTAAACGAAGAGCTCTTGAAAAATGGCGGTTTAAAATACTCGCAAGTGCTAACGGTTGATTTGGAAAAGTTGGCACCGACCGTTGATATGGTGTACAACGGAAACGCAACCCCAGGTACTATTACCAATACGGCCTACTTTCGAAGCAAAGCAGTGCCAATTACCAATGCGGGGAAAATCCAGGGGATTATACGGAAGGCCAAGGCCGAAGTACTAAAACTCCTCGAAGAGTACACGAATGAGGGATCAGGGTGGAGAGTGAAGCGGGTCGCGGCGCTAGACCTCAGTTTTGCAAGATATAAGCCTTTCCGAGGTAAGAGCTATTTTCCCACACCAAAGTATATACCCCCTCGCACGGTTATTAATGTCAAGAATGAAGATAACCGCTGCTTCGAGTGGGCCATACTAAGCGCAATGTACCCAGCAGATCAAAATCCGAATCGCCCCAATAAGTATCAGGCCCACCTTCAGGAGCTAAACTTCGACGGTATAGAATTTCCAGTGAAGGTCACTGATATTGGTAAGTTCGAACGTCAGAACCCTATGGTATCCGTATCGGTCTTCGGGTGGGATAAAGCTTTGTATCCAATCCATGTCTCAACCGAGACTAGAGTTCACAATATTGATCTTCTACTGTTGGCCAGCGATGTAAATGAAAATTTTCCTTTACAGAATTATCACTATGTCTGGATCAAGGATCTAGCCCGCATGCTTTATAAAAACAGCAAATTTGAAGGACGAAAGCATCCATGTCGTCGCTGCCTACACATATTCTGTAGACAAGACTTGCTGGATGCCCATATCAAAGATTGCCAGGGTATCAGTGAGAAGCCTCAGCGAATTGAGATGCCAAAAGAGGATGAAAATATCCTCAAATTCCAGAACCATCACAAACAGATGCGCACTCCGTATATCGTTTACGCAGACTTCGAGGCGTTGAACGTGCCAGTCATCAATGCGGCCATGAACCCTAACGAGAGCAATACAAGACAGATAGCTGAGCAGAAACCATGCAGCTTCTGTTACATAGTGGTTCGATGCGACGGCCGCACGAAGAAACCAGTTTTATATCGTGGAGAGAACGCCGTGCAAGAGTTCCTGCAACGATTACAAGGCGAGCTGGCCTCTATCAAACAAAGACTGGCCACCCCAGCTAAGATGGTTATGTCAGCAGTTGATCGCCAATCATTCCGCGAGGCTATCGAATGTCACATCTGCGGAAATGCTCTCGAAGCGGATAGAGTTCGCGACCACTGTCACATTACCGGTAAGTATCGAGGTGCCGCTCATAACGCCTGCAACCTCAAACTTAGAATATATCCAGATAAGTGTAAGGTACCAGTGGTCTTCCACAATCTGCGAGGCTACGACAGCCATCTCATCATGCAAGCGATCGGAGGCTGTGAAGCCGCACAGGATGAAAAAACTGAAATTAACTGCATCCCAAACAATATGGAGAAATACATGACATTTAACATTGGACAACTGCAGTTCATTGATAGTCTCCAGTTTCTAAACAGCTCGTTGGATAAATTATCAGGAAATCTGTCGCTTGAGGATCTGAAAGTCACAACGGCATATATAAAGGAAAGTTTCGTTCACAATGATAGGACAAAACTAGATCTGTTGAGACGAAAGGGTGTATATTGTTACGAATACATCCACGATTACCACCGCTTCGAAGAAAACCGACTTCCACCCAAAGAAGCGTTCTACAGCAGGCTCTCCCGAGAGAACATTTCTGATGAGGATTATCAACACGCCCAACGAGTATGGAATGAATTCGATTGTAAAACTCTGGGTGACTATCACGACCTGTATCTCCGCACGGATGTACTTCTACTCGCAGATGTCTTCGAGACCTTCAGAAACACATCGATGAAACATTACAGTTTAGATCCGGCAAATTACTTCAGCCTGCCAGGAATGGCCTGGGACGCTTTGTTGAAAAAGACAAAAATCGAGCTCGAACTTTTAACCGATATAGATATGCATTTGTTCGTAGAGAAAGGTCTCCGAGGTGGAATCTCGATGGTATCTAAGCGCTTCGCAAAAGCCAACAACCCACAATGCCCCGACTACGATACCACGAAGCCAGACAACTGGATCATGTATCTCGACGCGAATAATCTTTACGGCTGGGCGATGCAACAGCCACTGCCAGTTGGAGGATTTAGCTGGGAAAGTCCAACTCTCGATGAAGTGTTGGAAACTCCAGATGACGCGCCTGAAGGCTTCCTACTTGAAGTCGATCTCGGGTACCCGGAGCACCTCCACGAATCACACAGCGACTATCCCTTAGCACCGGAGACCCTGACAGTCCAAGAGGAGTGGTTGAGTGACTATCAGAATGTGCTTATGAACGAGTTGGGAGGCAAGTTCACAAAGCATGTGAAGTTAGTACCAAGCCTACGACCTAAGGAGCGGTATGTGGTCCATTATAGAAATCTCAAACTCTACCACTCGTTAGGGCTACGAGTTTCTAAAATTCATCGTGTCATTAAGTTTAGACAGGAGGCATGGATGGCTCCATACATCGAGATGAATACGAAATTGAGAGCGAAGGCAACGTCGGAGTTTGAGAAGGATTTCTTCAAACTGGCTAATAATGCGGTCTTTGGAAAGACCATGGAAAATCTTAGAAAAAGAATCAGAGTTAACCTGGTACCGACCTCAAAAGTTGACAAACTTCGTAAACTAATTGCTGACCCGGCCTACATATCACACAAAATCTTCAACGACCAACTCGCCGCGATTCACAGTTTGAAGAACAAGCTCAAGTTAAACAGACCTGTATATGTCGGCCAGGCTGTCCTCGACCTCAGCAAGCATCTGATGTACGACTTCTGGTATAACGATGTAAAAAATGAGTACGGAGAAAAAGCCCAGTTGCTGTATACAGACACTGACAGCCTGTTATTTCAGGTGGAAACTCCGAACGCCTATGCCGATATGTGGAACAAAAAACACTCATACGACTTTAGTGAGTTTCCAAGAGACAGCCCCAATTACGACGTCGAGAACAAGAAAGTCGTGGGCAAGTTCAAAGATGAATGTAACGGAGTTGCCATAGCCCAATTCGTGGGACTGCGTCCGAAGATGTACTCGATCTTAAAATCGGGTGGTTCAGAGATCAGGAAAGCAAAAGGCGTTCAGAGAGCAGTTGTGAAGAAGGATCTGCACCACGAGCTATACAAGGAATGCCTGTTCGAACGAGAAGAGATGCGGCACACACAAGTCGTGATTCGAAGCCACGACCACCAGATCGGAGTGTACGAGCAGAATAAGATCAGCCTCTCTCCATTAGACACAAAAAAGTGGATATCTCCGGACGGGATAACAACGCTGGCATACGGGCACTACAAAATCAACGACGGTTGAGTATTCTATCGGGGGGTAACTCAGTGCCCATTGGCACCAGAAGCAGCTCCTCACGTACAAATCCGCGGCCAGGCCCATCAACTAGATGGTATAAAGCCGGCTGGTCAGCCTGTCGCACAACATCCAAAATAGCGTGGATGGTGAGCGACCAGTTAGGGTCGGTAGCGCGTTTGCTTCCACCCTCAAGCTCGCCGGGAGCGTACAAATATCGAACGAGAACGTCATGTCCGAGAATTGGCTCATCCATTCCCCACAAACGAGTTTTCATTTGTGAATGAGAGGGCTTCTGTGTCACTTTAGCAGCTTTCATCGCTTCAACCGGCTTCATGTCGAGCAAACGCGTCGGCTCATTGTTTAGTGCAGCTACAACTTCAGGCAAACGGCGAACCCATTCCACTGACCGTTCGGATGACCCCCTTGCATCCAGGAGCAATTCCTGAGCGTATTGAGCACCGAAGAGTCGCTCAGCTAGAGTACGGTTAAAGCGTTCAACGATGCCCTGTTGGCGATGATTTGCAGCCTGTCCGCGTCTTACAAGAACGTCGTGCTTCGCCAGCAACGGTGTAAAATCACCCATAAATTCGCGGCCAGGGTCGACCTGAAGAAGTCGAGGCCAAGTCAATGGACCCCTCTTATAGATCCGGCTTAAAGCGGCGGCGACTTCGGTCGCACTTTTGTTTATCAACGGTTCAGCTTCTTTGTATCGTGAGGCAACATCAACAACAGTGAGAGCGTATTTATAAGTCTTTCGACCTACTTTATCGTGAGGTAAAAACAAGAGATCGGCTTGGTGTACGGCGTTTGGTCGATTTTCATCGAACTTTGGACGCGGTATGCGGCGTGGAACGGGAAGATAAATCTGCCACACCGCTTGTTTCTTCAGCCAATCACGAGCCTCCGCCTCGGAAACTTTGGCGGCTGAGGCTAGTTTCTTCACCGCAGCCTTACCTCGCCAGTAACCTCTAGGGCTGTAATAGACGGCTGAAAGGTGCTTAGACATTTCAGTAATACTATATATTACAAACAGGTAAACACATACACAAATGATTTTCATTAGCGCCGCCGTCCAACACCCATCCCTAGCCTCGACTTCGCTGACATAATGGCCGATACCAGCCGCGCATCCTTCTTCTCATAATCCGGAGTTTCATCGGTGAGTGCGATCTTCGACGCGGCTGCAGCGAGGATGTCATCTGCGTGGTTACGCCCTGGGGTATCTTTATGAACTGCATAAGCCACATCGTGGTGGAGGCACGCACGGTCGAGCTGATTAACACCGTGATAGCGCTGTGACAGCCGTTTATCGAGTTTTGTGAATGGTCCACAGTAAGAGTACTTTCCCGTATTCTGAAAAGAACCTCCCGGATTATCTTCCGAAGACATACCGGATGGAAGACTCATATGCATCTCAGGCAGAGGAAGAGCGTTGAGGGCCCTATTCAGTAGAGAACCTCCAGTCTTTCGCACTTTAGAAGGCAAAATTTGGCTCTTCTTTGCACCGCAGACGGCACAGGTTCCCTTCTTGGCTGGCCGACCGTTTCGTAACTCGACGATTGTTTCATTTGAAGTCTCAGTATGTTTCTTACATCGTAGGCAATACATTGTTTTCGTTGAATACAATCATAACTCGTTGTCTCTATATGGAAATAACAAATTTCGATCTCGAAGCCGACGATGGAAAAAAACACCACCATTGGTTGTTGCCATCAAGCATACGATGCATAATCTGTGGGCCTAGCGGATGTGGGAAAACAAACTTACTGCTTAACCTTCTGTTGAATAAAGGGTACCTACGTTATGACAGGCTGTACCTATACTCGAAATCTCTGGGACAAGAAAAATATCAGTTTCTCCGTGACTGGGCCACAGAACTCGAAAAATTTGCTGGAAAAGAAATTGCGAGTTTTCACTCTTCCTCCGATGAGATAATTCCAGTGGAATCTCTTGATAAAAACGTCAGGAGCTTATTAATCTTCGATGACGTCATGTTACAAAAACAGGGACCGATCGAGAAGTACTTTTGTATGGGGCGTCATGGTGGAGCGAGCTGCTTCTACCTAACACAAAACTACTTTCACATTTCTAAACAAGCGATCCGTGACAATGCTAATCTTATTATCCTATTCAACCAAGACAGTAAGAACTTACGAGCAATACATGACACATTTGTGGCAGGTGACATGAATTTTGATGAATTTCGTAAGTTCTTTAGTCAGTGTATTGCCGAACCATATGGCTTCGCAGTCATAGATCTGACGTCCAAAGTTTTTGATGGTAAGTATCGAAGCGGGTTCGATCGCTTCTATAGACCTATGGCCAATTAAAAGGCGCAATATCGCAAATGAAATTCCTTTGCGGCTAGATAAAAACACCCTTAACTTCTTGCTTTTTGTTTTGAAATCTTGCCTACGACTAAAAAATAAGACCCCTAGGTTTTTTGCTTTTTAAACAATCAACATTCATCTTTCCTATGGTTTTCAATGAGAATAAAGGCGCTATATGAACCCTCCATTGTTTAAAAATTAGCTGTTGCTTTTCGCTTAAAACCCAACATTCATTTTCCCAGGACTAATAAAACACCTGTATCTTTTGCTTTTCGCTAAAATCTTCCCAACGGCTTACAATGAAGGCGCAATATAAATGTTTTTAGCCATTTTAGATAAGTTTTAAAATTTATCTATTATTTTTGATGTAGGTTATTAGCCTGGTGATATTTAATTTTGTTTTAAATTTACACTCCTTTTTTCAATTATTATTACTTCTATGTTTTTATATTTGTCTATACTTCTTCATCGATCGGTTCGCATTTGGTTTTTCAATAAAAAATTAATAATAATGGCAGTTGCACAGTATAACTAATTATTTATACTGTGGTGATGGTTTAACGAGTTTCAAACAAAGACCTTTTTTCTGATCACATTTACAATTCTTTAATTTTATCAGAGAGATCTATGGCTAATTTAAAATGGCGCTATATAAATGTCTAATGGCAGTTGCACAGCATATAAGTAATTATTTATACTGTGGTGATGGCTTTAACGACTGTTTTAAAAACACACACATAGGCCTTTTTCTGACCACATTTTATAGTTCTTTATTTTATCAGACAGGCCTATCTCTAATGGGAATGGCGCTATATAAATGTCAAATGGCAGTTGCACAGTTTAAGTAATTATTTATACTGTGGTGATGTCGCTGAATAAACTAATTAACAATGATAGTTTCTAACAAAAATGCGCTAAAGCAACCCGTTTGCGTTCATTCATATCAAGGCCTAATGCAACTAGCTTTCATTTTCGTTTCCAACGCAATGGGATTTTACGATACTGTGATCCTGAATGAATGGCAACTTTATAACTAATTGTTCTACAGAACATAACTATCACTACAGGCCTTCATTTATGTAATTCCGTAAGCAAATTCCAAACATAAAATTAAACCGTTGAACTAAACTAAAAACCAAGCAAGCGGTCAGAAAGATTCCGTTGAACGGTGCAAAGGTCATGGCCGCATACAGCGTAGGCCAACTTGAATATGTGGCTTAGGCTCTGTTCCGGAACATTTCAAACACAAACTGAACAATTGGATGGAAGGCTATAGGCACAAAAAGCTTATATAGCTTAACTAGCCTATTAACTATAACTGTAACTGTAACTGTACTGTAAGACTTATATAGAGGTCTATCTGATTCCGTAACATGGATTTGAATGCAATAGAATGTGTACTTGAATATGTGGCCGGAATTTTATTTAACGACGTTGTCATATCAAAGATGATTGTGTCTGCCGTTGTGATGTACAATTTATATAGAGGCCTATCCCATTCTGTAGCATGGATCGAAGGAAGGCTTTCTACATGTAGGCCTACCTTTGAAGAAGAATTTTGGCCTAAACTCACAAAGTTTTTCACACGTTGTAATAAGTTCCCATAAGTTAGCAGTGTTTTCAATACTTGTTTATTCTGCTTATTAGACCTAATTGAAAATATTTCTAATAAGAGGCTTAGGTTTTTAAAACCGCAGCTTGTGTTGATAAAATTAATGCCATGTCTTCAGTCCAACTTCTAGTTTTAACGCGGTGAAACGCAAACTTCGGCTTTCCAACCACGTATAGATTTCTACAGATTTTCTAAGTTTCTTTCATTCATACAGCTAATTTGTTTGTTCCGCGAATGAAACGTAAATGAAGCTCATTTACGATCGCGTCAGCGTGTGTTTTCGTTTTTTTTTTTTTTCTTCGCTGCGACGTCCTTGCAAAAAAATCTTGTCCGAGTAGAAAATTTTGGTCATTGAAAATTATTTTGGTCATTGAACATTGTGTTGACCCAGATATAAAAAACTTGTCATGAAATATTTTCATGACGGAAGTGGATGGTTGAGACTCTACACGTGATTGGTCAGAAATAGGCTACTGCTGGTGCAGAAGGCGTCTAAATTTAGAACTCAGAAAAACCCGGAAGTGAAAGTGGAAAAATTAAACTACCCGAATCCACATTTAAGCTTTTTCCTAAGCGCTCTAAAAAATCAACTTGCTTTCTTTACCGATTGCGAAGTCAGCCAGATTTTTTGTCTGAACTTGTAATCAAAATTGAAGCAGAAATCGGCTTTGTTTGTAAGTGCGTAGAAAACTAAAATAGCCAAGTGTTATGCAAGCCAGCGAAGGACTCGTTTTTGTAGCAGATTCTGGAAAACAAACAAAAGGCTATCTTTTTAAAAACAAAAGCTCTCTGCATAAAAATCTGACAATTACTTAAAGAAACATTGTTTCTTACGTATAAAACGACATGTAAACGATATATACCGCTACTATATTATGAAATGCTATGAAAGATGGACGAAGGACTGGTTTTTGTTTGCAAGTCTGCAGAGGGTTAGGGTTAGGGTTAGCCAATGTTATAACAGCGAACGCGAGACTGCGTTTTTATACCAGATTCTGAATATAAAAAACAGAAGGCTATTGTTTTTTTTCAACAAAAGATCTCTTCATTTTTTAAAATAACAATTACTTAAAGAAACGATGTAGCTAACATATAAACCATATAGTCGACATAAAACCACGATGTGGACCAAAGTTTCGTCTAAGCAGGAGCGAGACGCGTTAACTCAAGATTATTTAGCTCGGAGAGATCGATTGAGAGAACGCTTTGTGAATGAGAAATTAACTGATGCAAATCTTCTTTATGATACAACAAAACTTTTTAAACCCATTGCTACAGCCACGGCTGAATCACAAAAAGAAACTTCTAAGGATCTGCAGAAAGTTACCAGCGCTTTACAAAATTTGCCGGCGCAGATTGCAGAGTCAGCTAATTTTAACCCGATAGCAGCATTGTTCGGTGATTCTGCAGTTTCTGCACCCCTTCCAGCGATTGCGGCACACCCCGCACAGGAAACATTGCTCCTTAATCCAAATAAATATCTGAATGTCGATGTAATCAGACGTCATGGTTTTACACCACCAAACGAACTTGACCTTGGCAACACGGTAGCTGTTAAACAGATTATTGAGGCCGTGAACCAGTACAACAGACACACACTGGGCAAAGAGAGAATGAAAGCTACTAAGCGTTCAGATGAGGAAAAGGTCGCCTCTCTGACTTTAGATATTAAAGCCCTAAAAGACTATAGAGAACGAATTCGATTTCTTTTGAAAGGCCATAATCTCACTAAGCAGGGGAAAGGTTTTGTTGTTCCATCCGTTCCTCTGAAATTACAAGATAATGCGTTGGGGGAGCTGTTCGTTGACCCCATTGCGTTGTCTGCTGGTAAACTAAGAGTGTTTAAAGGTGGGAACCTCGTGCTCGAAGCTCCTGCCGATGAGTCATTGTTCAGCCTGTTAACGAAACGCTTCGTTAAGACTAAGCAATATTCGCCTCAGGCAATTGAAACTTTCAAAAAGCTCGTACAGATGTCTGGTCTGCCTATTCATGGCCGGAAAAGTAAAAAGTTCCAGCTGATTCGAGGCGGCGCGGTGCAGTTCTATAACGACCCAAACGCTCTGGTAGAGAGGTTGCAGCTTTTGGTGGCCTCTAGGGCCGCGGGAAACACAGGTCTCGGCAACGAAATCTCCGCCATTCTTGACGAGTTACTGCGTTCCGGTGCGATCTCCAAAGAGCTGGCACTCGAATTGAATAGAAACATGCTCATAAAATAGAAAAACAAAATTCATGGCTCAGATGGAACGCTCGGAGAAACTGCTCGAGGAAATTCGAGACCTTTTGCAGCCTAAGGAAAATTTTAGTATAGTTGTTTCCTCAGATACTACAGGGTGGACCACAGCTTTCTCACCACCGCTGTACCTGGATCCAAAAAGACGCTTTGAGGTTGCCTTATTACGTCTTGAATCGTACAATTCTATTCCAAACATAGACCGTTCAAATAACAAGTTCGTCTACAGCTCCACCAATGGACAGACGTGGAGGACGATCTTTTTGCCCGACGGAAGCTATGAGATCGCACAGATTAATGATGAAATCGGGCGCCAGTTAGAAATGCAAAATCCGCCGACAGGTACTGCTCAACTCGGCTTTAATTCTCCTATTACTATAGGAGCTAACGCATCTACCCTACGCGCCTTCGTAAAGATAACGAATGCCCATTATAAGGTAAATATGACCGCATCTACCATCAGGCAAATGCTCGGTTTTAGCCCTCAGACGCTTGGCATTGGTTATAAAGAGGGAGAAAATCCAGTCGATATTCTCCGGGTGGACACAATTCTGGTAAACTGTGACATTATCTCTGGATCGTATCGCAATGGTAGCCAGCAGCCAGTAATCTATAGTTTTTTTCCCGATGTTTCTCCCGGTTATAAAATAATTGAGTCTCCGAAAAATTTGGTATACCTACCAATTGTACCCGCTGGCAACGTACAGGGCATGCGTGTCTGGCTGACCGACCAGAATGGTGAACAATTAAACCTCCGCGGTGAGACAGTAACTATAAGGTTTCACATCCGCAGTGCGTAGATTTTCACACTTAAATATTCTCATGTTTGTTCTTGGAATTAAAAAGCGGCGTCGTGTCGTGGGTGGTGGACTTTTCGACTGGATACCCAAAATCGCGGGTTTCCTTGGCCGTGCAGGCTCCTTCATTTCGGCGAATAGAGGCACAATCACAAACGTTGCCAAGGCGGTTGGTAATGTCGCGAAAGCCGGCGCCACAACAGCATCTGCCGTCAGGCAAATTGTTGATGCCGTGAAAGCGAGACGCGCTGCGGCCGTAAATGAAGCTCATTTACGAAATGAAAACTCATCTGCCGCGCCTGTTGTTCCCGCACCTTTGGAGAAGGCGCTCAGCGACAAGAGCATTGAATACTTAAAACAACTGGCTGTGAGTCCGCCACCCGTTGTTCCGACAATGGCCGACATAAACAGCCGCATTGCTGGATCCGGTTTCAAAACTATAAAGCCGAGTCGTTGTGGTAGGGGTCTGTTTCTTGCAAAATGAAAAAAATTTCCGACTAATTCACAAAACGCAAAAAAGTAAACCCACCACACATGAAATTCATTTACAGCATGATTAATAATTGAAGCTTGAACTTTTTTACTTATAATAATGGCGGCATTTGACGTGCCGAGTGAAATGTTGGACATCGCTTCGGCGGTGCCCGATGACAATAGCATCGAATCGTTTGAATACCGCGAGTATGAATCACAAAATCCCGCAGCTATTAACAATGGCCAGGCCATACAGATCGACATCCAGAACCAAGACATTTTCACGCAACCTTCTAAGAGCTACCTTCTTGTGGAGGGCAGGCTTATAACAACTGGCGCGGCCTACATCGCAGACTCGTTGGTGTCATTCATCAACAATGCTATCCCGTACATGTTTTCTCAAATTCGATACCTGGCTAACAATACCGAGATAGAGAATGTCATGTCTCCTGGGCAAGCCACGACGATGAAAGGCATGCTGGTTTACGGCGATGATTTTTCCAAAGGCGAAGGTTTAAACATGTGTTGGCAGAAGGACACGACCGCGGCGGCGGCGGCTGCGAATATCGGCTTCGAGGCCCGTCGACTGATGATCATTGGAAAACCCGTCCCTATTGGAACGTTTTCATTCATCGTTCCCTTAAGACATCTATTCGGTTTTTGCGATGATTATCACAAGGTCGTATACGGGATTAAACACTCCTTACTGCTGAGCCGGCAGGGGGACGCAGACGCGATCTTCAAGGAAGCCGCAGCGGCCAATGGCCAGATCGCGCTGACTAAACTCTCCTGGTTCATGCCGCATATAATACCCGCTCTGGAGTATAAAAGCATGCTTATGAAGCAGATTGAAGCCAAGGTTAAGGTACCTGTAGCATTCCGCGCCATGCAATGCGACAACATTGCGGTGCCACGAGCGACGACTTTTTCCTGGCGTTTGAGCGTTAAGTCGGGCACGGAAAAGCCACGCTGGATTCTTGTTGCTTTTCAGACTGGAAAGAATGCACATCAAGGCCAGAATCCGGCACTGTTTGACCATGTGCAGGTTCGCAACATTTTCGCTATGCTCAACAGCGATCGCTACCCGGTGGTTGACATGAATCTCGACTTCACCAAGAGGACAACCTCTCGCGCTTACAAGGCCCTACGTGACTTCAAGGAAGAATATTGCGGCATAGACGCGCGTGAATCGTCATGCCAACCGACACCAATCGAATTTGTAGATTTGTTTCCGATCTTCGTCCTGGACGTGCGCAGGCAATCCGAACGACTTAAAACCTCTGTACAGGACATACAAATCAAGGTGGACTTTAACGAAGGGGTACCAAATAATACGACGGCATATGCCGTCCTGATCAGCGACCGACTCCTGAATTTTGAATCGGATGGCAGCAAATTCAACGTCGTTTACTAGAAATCGTTTTTTCACATTTAGATACAAGGCCCTCTTTTAGATATATTTTTTCCAAAAATGAAAACTGAATACGTTGCGTTCGGCCTTTCACTGACCGAAGGGCAAAAGCAAACATTGGCTAAAGCTGCGCGCGATGGCACTGGTGCCACGATTCGACTCGCTCATGGCCAGCTTCGCGGAGACGATAAGCTCGCGCTGACAAAAGTTCAAGCCGCCCGAATCGTGAAGAAGATTTCGGAAGGCGTTGGCATGGAGCTGAGATTCACCAAAACGCAATTGAAAAAGATGACAAAATCGGGCGGCTTTCTTCCACTGCTGGCTCTCCTCCCACTGATTTTTGGTGGGTTAGGCGCGGCGGGTGCCGTGGGTGGCATTGCCACTGGGGTGGCAGAGGCCGTGCACAACAAACAGGCCAACGACGCCGCACAGGCGGAGGCGGAGCGTCACAATCGCGCACTCGAAGCGCGGGGGTCCGGTTTATATCTCGGGCGCGAGACTCGTGGTGGTTGTTGCCCAATGTGTAAAGGATCCGGTCTCTACATCGGGCAAAAAAACTAAAACCTCTTAGCAACTTCGACATAGAGAAAGTTGCCAGAGCGCTGCCGCATTTCCGCGGTGTTTTCATGCGAGATGGTCTGCCCGCCGTGGCTCGTGAGAAGGAGTGTGGAGTTGTTAATTTAGATTCCGGTTCCGGCGATGGTACTCACTGGGTCGCCTATCGGATAGATGGGCCTATAGCCGTCTATTTTGACAGTTATGGGCTGGATCCGCCTCTCGAAATTTCTCGATATTTAAAAAATCCTATAAGAACTCAAACATTTCAGCTACAGGGGCCCGATGATGTGGTATGTGGTCATCTCTGTCTGCTCGTGCTAAGAGAGCTCGCTGCCGGAAAGAATTTTGAAGATATCGTGCTTGACCTATGTTAGACTTCCATCACCTTTTTGTATATAAAAATGCCGGTTGATAAATTTGGAAGAGACGGTGGAGGTGGGGTGGGAGGAGGGCAGATAAGCGCCGCTGGGCTCATCCACAAGGCTGGTGATACCATGCTGGGAATTCTTTCGGCTGGAGGTTTTCGGCTGACAAACGTGGGAACTCCTACGACGGACACGGACGCCGCGACAAAGGCTTATGCGGACATCGTAGATCAGGACAACCTACAAATCACCGGTGGAACGATGTCTGGTGTTCTAAAAATGGGCGGTCATAAATTGACTGGTTTGCCCACGGACACTCCGGGATCTGACAGCGAAGACGAGGGTTGGGACGAATTGGTGGGGGAGTCCGACGCTGCGAGTTGGAAACAAATAACGAAGTACGCGAAAGAGCGGGCGCACCAAGCTGAGTTGTATGCAGACGGCTTAAGCTCCGAGGTAACTGGTCTCGTTAAACGTTACGCAGACGATAAGGACGCTCTGCTGGACACTGCCGTCAGGCTGTACGCGGACCAGAAGGCGGCCGCGGCCGAGAGCCATGCAGACCAGAAGCTTATTGATGCCAAGCAGTATACGGACGAGAAGAACGAGGTGCTGAGAGATTCCGTTAGGCAGTATGCGGACGAAAAGGACGTTATTGTAAAAAGTTACGTCAACGAGCAAGATGTTATTGTCAAGAACGCGTGTGTGCTAAAATCTGGCAGCGTTATGACTGGAAGTTTAGTCATGGGTGGCCACCGAGTAACTGGACTTCCAACAGAGATTCCAGGATCTGATAGCGACGCAGCGAGTTGGAAACAAGTGTCAACAGCGGTCGCCGGCGCTCTATTGAGCCTCGATAGAGTTCCCACGGAGTCGTTGCACGTGGTTAACAAACAATATGTTGATGTTCAACATATTGCTGCTAGGCAGTACGCGGTCGATCAGGACACCGCGATTAATTCGGCCGTGAGGTTGTATACAGATCAAAAGACCGCCGCCGCAAGGGGGTACGCAGACCAGAAAGCCGAAGCTGCAAAAACTTACGCCGAAGAACAAGACGCTATGGTCAGGAGCGCTTGCGTGCTTAAAGTTGGCGACGCAATGACCGGAAATTTAGCTATGGGCGGTAAGAGGGTGACTGGGCTTTACACGGGGGCCTCAACAACTAATACCGACGCGGCGAGTATCGGGCAGGTGACGAGAATCGTAACCGGCAAAATGACAAAATTAAATAAAATACCGACGGAGCCTTTGAACGTGGCCAATAAACAATATGTCGACAATCAGGCTGTTGTGGTTAAAAGATATACAGACAGTAAAGAGACCGCTGTAAGACAGTACGTGAACAGCATCAAGTTTCTCAACTACAGCGGACACATTCCACCCCTGTCCAAAAACATTTCCGAAACGGGTTTTGAGGCCTCGGCCAGCGCATCTCTTCCAGATTACTCGCCTTATATGGCATTCAACTCAGGAGTCATAGGTGAGTGGAGGACCACGGCTGCCGCACCTGAACCTGATGGTAGTACTAGAGGGACTTTTTTACAGATTGATTGCCCGACGCCTGTGCGAATATGGAAGGTTAGTCTGGCTGGGGGATCTAGTCCTACTGCACCACGTATCACGTCCTGGGTATTCTATGGGCTTTCATCCACTGATGGAATTGATCGTGCACCTCTCATCTCATCCGCTGTCACTTTGACTAATTCTGCACAAGAGTTCACCATCAACACAAGCGCCGCCAACGCCGGAGCTGCATACGAAGCATTCAGTCTGATGGTCATGGCCACCAGCCCAACACAAGGTACTTTTGGAATATCCCACTTTCAGATCTATACATATTTTAAAGTCGGGGAAACATAAGATTTAATAATGGCCGACTCACACTACAAGATTCGGGGTTATCTCCGGCAAAAGGGAGAAACAAATATGCATAAGTACAACCTCGATGATTTGGTTGGACTAACCAACTGGGGATATACTATCCCTAAGCCCACCGCAGATATGTTAGCCGCGGTTCCCCAAATCCACATCGATTTCGTTTCGGACGATTATCACAGCCGCGATATTTACACAGCGACCAAAACTGTGACTCAAAGTTCGTGGCAAACGCTTCCATTGACCGCGGCACGTTATCCATGTATTACGTTGCAAACTAATAATGAGGTTATTTCATTAGACCGCGGATTCTGGAGGCTTACAATGTTTGGTGTTAGCACCGGTGATGCGTCAGTTCGCGTTATTACAGCCGCGGGTAGCATCGATCGTACAGTTGACATTCAAAGTGGACAGTTTGATGCATCTAGGGCAATATTCATTCCAGGACAAACGAGTTTCAGAATTGAAGGAAAAAAGAGAGGTGTTTTAAGTACTTCAACTATTGAGTTAAACGTAACGTTACTGATAGAGCAACTGTAAAAAGTATGTCTTTGTACCCACCGCTTATGGAGTCAACAATTTCGTCAGACACGACGTCGCAAACGTTTCGCTTGCAGAAGATCGGCGAAATAGAAGCATTCCTGAGGTCTGAGGCGATAAGTCGGGGACAACTGTGCAAGAAGTATAAGAGGGTTGTAGATGTGGCTAATGGGGCCTCGGCCGGCCTTGCTATAGTTAGTCTTGGAACTGGGGTGGGTGGGGCAGCTATGTTAGCCACTGGTATTGGTTTTATTCCTGGTATTGTTCTGGAGAGTTTGGCCATAGCGACGAGTTTTCTGGATATTATTGGAAATGTTGTTAGCCGATCGTTTGTTGCTAAAGCTTCAAAACACGACGAAATTTGTATTTTGGCGGAAAGTAAGCTAAACACAGTTCATGACCATATTTCTCGGGCGTTAGAAGACACAGCTATAAGCGACGATGAATATAAACTTATTCTGGGAGAGGAGGAGAAATATAGAACGATGAAACGTGATATACAAAGCAAGAATGGAAAAAAAGAGTTGCCGAGTCAAAGCAAAGACCAGATGGTGGCAGAACTAATCAAGAAACTAACCAGCGCTGGGTCTTCTCCGCGAACCACGATATAAAAATTTTCATCGTAGGTGGTTGGAGTAGTGAGTCTGTAATTCCTAGCGCACCACCGCCGTACGATTAGTGGGCTATAATTTTTACTGGCACACTCCAATGGTTTGGGCCGGCCTCGTGGGAGGGTCTCGGCCGTCAGCAAACGACACTTTACATTTTAAAAAGCTTCTTTGGCAGACTTGTGGCTGGGAGAGTTCTAAGCAATGATATCCAAAGGCACAGCTTTAAAGCCAATCTGTTTATAAGGGCTAGTTGGCCACGAGAAGGCTTGGATGCACTGGCTTCCCGCCGCTGTGATGTGAAACCGCTACTGGTCAACTACTAAACTAGAACCGTGTTACATTGTAAAGTACAGAGGCGTACCTTTGATCTAAAAGGTGGGGTACCAATTTCTTACACACAAGAAGCAAGGCGGAGACTGCGATCTCTGGGAAGGCTCAATGATAAAATATTGATTGACATTGTTTAAAAAGTGGGGGGTACGGTACCACTCAGTCCAAAAAGTGGGGGTACAGAACCCCAGTGCAAAAAGTGGGGGGACGGGTACCCCTTGTACCCCCAGAAATTACGCCTATGGCGGTAATGACAGGTAAACGCTTGAGTAGCCTGCCACGGTTCCAACCACGATGACTAATCATGCATGTTTATACAACGCGTAACATGAATATGTGGAGCACGTGCCTATGAACTCACCTAGACCTAAACAATATTTTTGTGTGATAAAGAATGGGCAGAAATGAACACTGGATTTCCTACTTGGACTTCGCACTGCATGTCGGAGTTGGTGGCCATCTTTGGGAATCGGATGGACATCTGGCGACAATTCTTTCCCATGTAGAGACAACCCTGGACGGGGATTTCAAATCGCTCCGTCTTCGGGCAGGCGATTGCGACAAAGGCCCCTTCCCGCGTCGTCTCGAAGCTGAAGTAGTTGCTCTCCGTTGTCTGCGAAAAATCACCGTGTATCAGAAAATAGTGTCGCGTTTATTACGAGTTAAAATCCTAAGCATTTATGTAGCGCTGTGTTAATCTCTTAAAACCTCAGCGCTACACAAAGGAGCGTCAAACAAGAACACGTCTCCGCTGCGCTATATCAATTACAGCGTGACTTCGCAAGAGCCAGATGGGTTGGTAAGTTCAGGTGCCAGGTCAGAGTCCTAAGCAGGGCAAAAGCCAAAGGAGAAAGGGTGGTACTTGGGTGCAGAGCGATCATGATGATGATGAACGGTGACGAAGAGTTAGCATTTCATATGTATATATCTGGCTTTTTATAGGCCTATAGCGTCTCTTACAGTTTTCACAAAGGCAGTCTGTGTCTATGTAGGCCTATATTATGAAGACCACAAAAACGTTGTGATGTAATGATCCAGGAAGTTTGGAATTTGTCCATAGCTCGCCGAAGTGACCATGAAAAAGATATGTGTGATAACAAAGATCATTAGCGTCGCCCTCCTCCTTCATCCAGGCATGAGACTGGCACTGCGTGACACTATGGTCAAGACAAAGCATAAACCGAGTCATTAATAAGCTTATTGAAACTGGCAGCGTTGCTCGCAAGCCTGGAAGTGGTCGTCCAACAACTGCAACGACTGTTGAAAATGCTGAGAGTGTAGAGCAGTTGTGTCAATCGCAGGAAAATGCACCTGGCACACATCAATCTCAACGCAAAATGGCCAGCACTCTGAACATTTCACGTAGATCAGTACAAGGAATTCTTTCTAAGAAGCAGTTGAAGGCATACAAACGAATGCCAACAGCAGGATTGACAACTGACGTTAAAAAGAAACGCAATGTTAGATGTCGTGCGCTGTATACTCGATTTTCAAAATCTGATATTAATTACAGATGAGAAGGATTTCACACTGGAAATACCTCTTAACAGACAGAATAGCCGCGTTTACGGCTCTAGCAATGAACGAAAGTCTTCAATTGCGCCAAAAAGACTTTATCATGAGACTAGTCGTTTCTCTAAAAAATTAATGGTATCTGCTGGAGTTTCGATGCAAAATGGTCTCTATTAGACGACAGACAAATACAGAAGTCAATAGAACAGTTGAAACAGCGTTTAGGGGTCGTTACAAGAGAAGGCGGAGGATCAATAAACATTTTGTTCGCGTAAAACGTCATCATAAAACAACTGTGCAAAATTGTGACCATGGGTCATACAGTTCTAAGAACAATTTCTCTCAAACTGTTGAGTATTTTGCGCTAAATTTTGGATGTGTTGTACAAATATGAATTATGATTAGTTTGATATACTATGATTCAATTTACTTTAAAATTGTTTAATTGCCAGGTTAACAAAGTTTGGGGACGTTTTTAATGGGCCACCCGGTATAATACTTCTCGGTTGAGCTAAATATTTAGTTACGTTAAGATACTTACATCTTATTTTTAAATATTTGTAACATTTAATATGCATTTCACTTCCAATTTAGTCAAAATGATCACATGAAATAGTTATTCGTATATTGCTAGGTATTTACATATCGTATTTTAAGATTATCTAAAAAATTCTCTACCATCGGTTCATTGTTTTATTTTCGTTCCAAGCCTGCTAACTATGCTTTATTATAGTCACCATTTGCATGAATTCGGTTTCTTGCCACGTGCTGTTCTGGTCCAGTGATTTCGTCAGCAGACGCATAACCGTTGCTTCACGGTTCATTTGGTAGCGAGGCAGTTGGACGAAGATGTCTCGCTTGAAGCCACATCCGTTCGTCGTCAGCAGAAATATTTCGCTTAGCAAGCGCTCATCGTCTGATCTATAAGAAGAGATTGATTTCTAAATGTATTGACTGTTAGATCGATAAACGAGCTGCATTTCGAAACGCAGACAAATATATATTACTATAATTAATATTAATTATTAATAGGCTTTATTATTAATATAAATTATTATTATTTATTTATTATTATTTTTACTATTGTTGCAGCGCTTTTGAGAGATAGCCTTTGTAGAAAGATCTATATTATTTGTCTTCGTACATAGATACATACATACATACATACATACATACATACATACATACATACATACATACATACATACATACATACATACATACATACATACATACATACATACATACATACATACATACATACATACATACATACATACATACATACATACATACATACATACATACATACATACATACATACATACATACATACATACATACATACATACATACATACATACATACATAAATGCACACGTACATACAATGTCATACATACATACATATAATATATATGCATGCATATATACATGCATACACACATACATATATACTTACACACATATATGGAGATATACATGCATACATACATATATGCGCATATACATACAAAGATACATACATACACACATGCATACTTGCATACATACATGCCTGCATACATACATTCATGCATACATACACATGTTCACACATACATTCATACATACGCACACGTTCATGCATGCATAGTTGCATACATACATACATACATACATACATACATACATACATACATACATACATACATACATACATACATACATACATACATACATACATCATAATTAAAAAAGAATCAATCATTAACGACAAAGCTGTAGATTATAAAGGTGTTTAGTCAGGGCTGTAGTGGTAAAATTTGAGGTGAGTATACGCTACCGGTGACCAGCGGCGGAAAAAAAATTTGAAGACTTTTTTTAGGAAAAATTTCTGACTTTTCACCAATTCTCAGAAAATTTTCAGACTTTTTACGATTTCGTCTCTGAAAAAGTTGATGACCTTTTTTTTTTTTTTTTTTTTTTTAGTCATTCGCCCTAAAAACCGTTGAAAACCTCTCTTTTTCGGAAAATTTTATCTACAGAGGTAAGTATACGCTGTATACCCGCGTATACCATCATGGGTATACGCTCTCAAATTTCTCTAGAGGTAAGTATACGCTGTATACCCGCGTATACGCTCGACTACAGCCCTGTGTTTAGTGAAGCCTAGTGCAGAAATAATTACCTGAGAATAGGTTCGTATTTGTATCTGTCGTGCGGGAGGACAATGCGACAGATGACAATGTCTCCTTTGGACGTCGTATCCGGTGGAATCCGGATCTGGCCTCCGAAAGGAAGGGTCATAGTCCCACCCTTACTTCCCGGTGCAAATCTCGCGTGCAACGAATGATGACTGAAAATTATGCATATCAGAAATCATTCCGATCTTATCTGATCATTTATGATCCTACCTGATCTGTTCTATTGTGTTTTGTTGTATGGTATTGTATTCTATTGTGCTGCATAGTATTCTGTTGCAACCTAATTTAATCAGATTGATCCAGATCGATGAAGCCCAATTCAGATATATAATCTAATAACTTTTATAGCGCCGTTCTAATCAAGTCCAAGTCATCAGATGACGGTCAACTGACGTCATGGACATTATGATAATGCAAATGATAGGCCTATAGTGGGCAGGTTCACGTTATCACAGCACATCAAGAAGTTTTCCTGTTATTGAACCCCGTGCCCCAGGATGAGTTGACCTGAATTATGTCGGATTCAGTTTCCAATCCATTCCAATTTGATCCCAAAGACATACTGTTCTCCGAAGAGTATGTCTTCCACAAACTACTTCCATTTGCAGTAGGAACTGGTGTAGACCTTACTCGTAGTTTTCTTGCAGGTGCGCCATCGTGTGATGCTTTGTGCAATAGTTAAGGCGCTGTAGAAGTTGCTAAGTAATAATAATCAGTTTCCTTTTTCCTCCTCTTCTCTCAAGTTAAATTGGTTCGGTTGAACGTCGACGGTGGAAGCCAAGTCAAGATCTCCTCTCGACTACGAAGTAAACTGATTACAAAATTTGGGGCAAAACCATTACAAGCCAAACACTTGCAGTATGCATTCTGACTATGGAATCTATAGTTGCCTTATTTAAAACGTATGTCTATGCACTTTGGTAAGCGACATATTAGCTGTCTGTGCATTAGGTTAACCAGACTAGATCTATGATTATCTGACTATTTTTTTTATCGATACACCGGTCTACCTCCGCGAGCTCTCCTTCAGTGCTCGGGGCTCTCGATCCCTTCGTAAGTCTTATTAGGGCCTGCTCTTCGTTCCTTTGCCTGTATCTCTACCAGGCAGCATCGCGCTTTCTCGGCCATGGACCTTTCGACAACAGCCTCCATCTAGCGCGTCGCTTGCTCCCCAGAACCTTTCTCCTGTGTTCCTTTTTCATCTTAATACTGCTCTTTTCAGGCGTGCTGTAGTCGGGAGCACCCCTGAGCAGTTCTCCTTGAAGAGAAGCTATATAAATGTCCGATATGACTGAATGAAGTTGCTGCCCTGCGCTTAGCTTCCAATTGGCGATTTAGAAATATGGAATTTACGATCACGATCACAAATTAATTAGTTCAATTAGTAAACTGAAAAGCAGAAGTGGACGTATAGGTGACATACCCATCGTGCAGTCGTACTCCGTAGCCTTCGTCATCCAGAGCTGAATTGGGAAAGGCTTTCTTGTGCATACTGGGACGTCTAAAGCAAACAGGAAAGGATTTAACATCTCCAAAACTATACCAAGTACTGTTATTATAACTGAACATTTATATAGCGCTACTCTAAGAGCAAGAAATATCAGAAACTCTCTCTGCACTAGCCTTTACGTTGTTACATTTCATCGAGAGCTATGATTGCATCAGTTAGCAAAACAATTTAATGTTTGCAACAATCTCAAAGCTGGTGCCTCTATCATCGCTCCTGTTTTCACCAAAATAGTCAACCTCTCTCTCTACTGATCACTTCCCCCACCGCCTTTGAGTACTCTCTTGTCACTCCACTCCTCAAAAAGCTAATCTCGATAAGGAAAATCTCTATATCATCAAATCTCCAATCTATTCTATTTATCTAAACTAACCGAACGCATTGTCCTTGATAGGCTGAACGACTAGGTTTCTATTAACTCACACCTCAACCCCACCAATCTGGTTTCACTAAACACCAATCCACCAAAATTCTGCCTGCCTCTCTGTCTGTCTGTCTGTCTGTCTGTCTGTCTGTCTGTCTGTCTGTCTGTCTGTCTGTCTGTCTGTCTGTCTGTCTGTCTGTCTGTCTGTCTGTCTGTCTGTCTCTCTCTCTCTCTCTCTCTCTCTCTCTCTCTCTCTCTCTCTCTCTCTCTCTCTCTCTCTCTCTCTCTCTCTCTCTCTCTCTCTCTCTCTCTGTACAATAAACTGGTCGACTCTGCTATTAGTTATCTAAGAGTCTCCTATCTTTATCTCCTCGACATCTATGCGGCTTTCGACACCGTCGACCACGGCCTACTTCTCCTGCGGCTGTCCTCTTGCTTTGGCGTCTCTGACGCTGCTCTACTCTGGCTCCCTGTTTCCAGTCTTACTTGTCTTCTTGATCCTTCTCTGTTAAATCCGCTGGCCACTGGCCCACTGTTCACAGCCCCTCCCACTCTCTTGTGGTATTCCGCAAGGCTCCGGCCTAGAGTTACTTCTCTTCATCCTTTTACACTACACCTCTGAGTCAGCTCATAAAATCCTCTTTTGTTGACCACTTCTTTATGCAGACGACACCCAACTCTTCACATCATTCTCCTCTAAAGCTTTCTCCTCCTCGATTGCTGAACTACTCGATGTGGTGAATCTAATCTCTGAATGAATGTCCTCCAACTTCCTCTGCCTCAACCCTGCCAATGCATAATTTATTATATCTTTGGCTTCCCTGATGAGATCAAGAAAATCTCCGACCCTTTCATACATGTACTTACCAACCCACTCTTCATCTCTCACTTTTATAGTATATTTCATATGATGCATTCTAATACATAGGCCTATATAATGTCAGATAACCGTTCGAAGTATATTATAACAGTTCAACAGTTTATTGCAAAGACAGAACCTGTCTCTGTTTTGGGGTGCCTGTATTTATAGCTAAGTTTACACTGTACACTTGATATGGGCCTTCGTCTGTATATTCATACCTGTATCTTTATACGTGCAGGTGCATACCTGTATTTTACCTGTGTGCAACTGTACATGACTGTTTACCTGTACATTTATCTGTATACCTGTATCCATATTCGTATATACCTGAATGTATATACTTGTATCTTTATGCGTATACCCGCATGTATACCTGTATCTTTATCCGTATACCTGTACCTTTATCTTTATACCTTTTTGTCTGCATATGCATACCGGTATCTTTATCCGCATGCCTGCATGTGTATACCTGTATTTTAACCTTTATATCTTTATACCTACATGTGTATACCTGTATCTTGATACCTTTATATCTGCATGTATATACCGGTATCTTTATCCGTATACCTGAATCTGTGTATCTGTAACGTAGTCGTGGCTAAATGTACCTGTTGGAAATGGCTTTTAGTCTTCCATTCTCTTCGGTTCCAATTCCAGCGTAGTTGAGCTTCTTGCGGATGCTGGCATTGACGTAGGTGCTGTGCTGCAGGGGACGACTTCTGGAAGTGGCTGGTTCACTATCGTCCTCCCCATCACCCTCTCCATCAACCTCATCATCCGTGTCAAGCATATAGGCGTCAAAGAACTCCATCTTCTCCCAACGTCCGTCCTGCTTCACCAGCGATCGAGAGCTGCATCATAACATCAACACAGTGACACAAGCATGGACACTGTTGGACAGGGAAGGTAAGGTAAAAAAGGTAACGGTAAGCAAAGGTAAATGACACTATGATATACATGCCAGGTAAGGTACGATATGAAGGTCAGATCGCGTAAGGTAAGCTATGGTAAGATAAGTTAAAGGAAAGTAAAAGAAGGTGAGATCAGTTCAACTATTAGATGGTTCAGGCACAGGCGTAGACTCTGGAGGGGGCAGCCGGGGCACGTGCTCCCCAATAATTGAGATGGACTGTACACCCATTGCAACAAGTGTAGAATGAATAACCAAATGCCTCCCAATATTTTGGACAAGTTTACGCCAGTGGGTTCAGGTAAGGTCGCCGGTCGCAAGTTCATCGACCAGTGGAGATCTTCAGGTCCCTCGCTGCCGTGCGTCAACACGAGTACACCGTATACAAACTATACATTCTCTCGTACGTTGGTCCATCTGTTTGGAACAACCTCCTCGTTGACATTCTAGCTATGTTAAGAATGCACCGATTCAGATCTCTTAAACATACATATTTGCAGCGCTTTTGAGGATTCATAAGTTCCAAAAATGCGCTTTATAAAAAGTCCAGATACATACATACATGCATAAGAAAGAATTAAGCTATTCAGGCAAGGCAAGTTAAGGTGATGCAAGGTAATGTAACTTAAAAGAGAGTTATAAAAGGTAAATTATTATAGGCAAAATAAGGCAAGATAGGGTGGTGAGAAGAAAGTAAGACAGTCGTTCATTTACCATACGGACATAATATATAGGCATAGGCATAAAAGAAATCTGTCAGGCAAGCATAAATGGATTTCGTTTCACGTGAGGCACCAGAAATAAATCCCGGTCGATTGTAATTAAAATTGTCATAACAAGATTTATATAGCGCCTGTTCAATAGATTCTCATCAGAGGCGCTCTTTTTTTATTAGTATTGAATTGTGTTTACTGGAAAGCATTGTCCGATGCGTCAATGTCACACAAAATGATACAAGTCGTTTCATGCAACGGCGTCAGAGAAGTCATGAGCAAGAGCCAAATCTCTCCGACGATCCCAGTTTGGCACCACTGATAGGACTAGGTTCGTACCATGGCAACAACTTTGACGATTTAACGTAGTGTAGCCTAATAAATAGCCTGACTCTATAAGACCTTCACCCATGATGTCTGGTAACTAGGCAACTCTATGACATCAGTCATTAGGTAAGCCTAACTGAATACAAAATATAAAAAACTGATAGATCATGCATTGGACACCTACGGGCCTTTGGCCCACGGATCCTGATGATCATAGGCGTAGACTCTGGGGGGCAGCCGGGGCACGTGCCCCCAATAATTGAGGAGCCGGGGCAATGCCTCCGAAAAATCCAGAGGAGAATAATTTCTTCAAATATGAAAATATTATATTTCAATATATACAAATTTCTTCAGACCCTGAAAAATAAAGACACAGAACTGAAATACTATCTGAAATTCGTAATGAAAACAAAGATTTATTTTTGTCTTCAATATCTTCAATATGAAACAAATTTACCTGTAAACAGAATACCCCATTTTATACTCATTAATGTAACACCGGAAGCCTCTGCCGACTGTCCAGGCCATAGGCGAAAAAAAAATTTTCCGGTTTTTGGTTATAAACAAAAACAAAAGAAAAAGAAAACTACAATTTTTAAATAATTTTTTTTGTAGAAGTTATTTTAATAACATTGATTTAATGATTTTTAATTTTCTAAAATCGCAACTGAATTAAACTGAGTTGGAGCTCTTTTTCATGCCATTTTTCATAATTTTTATGATCCGAAATCCGAAAATCTTAAAAACAACCAAAACAACAAAAAGCATGAAAAAACGACAACAAAAAGAGAAAAAACAACAACAAAAACAACTTCTCATCTTGAAAAACATGTTTTTGTGCACCTCTGGTCCAGACCCCATGCCCCTCCAATATTTTGGACAAGTTTACGCCAGTGCTGATGATGACGATGAACTGAATACAAATACTAAATTTCGCATAAAGAGTTGTGTGGCCAAGATGGATTAGTCTCTGGTTATCTCCTAACTAAGTTTCATCACAGACACTTAAGTTTCATTACAAGACACTCGATTAAGGTGCGTTTCATGGCCGCACGCAGTAAACCCCGGATAAATTGCAAACGATTATTATTATTAATAATAATAATAATAATAATAATAATAATAATAATAATAATAATAATAATAATAATAATAATAATAATAATATTTATTCTTTAATTAAGCGCCTGCAAACGCACTGCGCTGTAGGCCTACATGTACATGTTATGCGATAAACCTTAACTACTAACAGAACAGACAGCCTGCAATACACGGCGCAAATTGCAGCCTACAAAGCATGTCCGCCTATGGGACTCGATCTCTGTACCTCTCGCACTCTACGCCAGATGTTATCCAATGCGCTATCGGGAACAAGCTAGACCCAATAGGCCACATATTAAGCCACTCTCGCATTGTGCTCGGCTGACATTGAATATGCCATGTATGCCATGAAAGGACGAGCCCTACTGCACATTTAAGCATATAGCTATGATGAATAGGAACAAAATAATCCGCTGTCAGTCCTAAAGCATTCAGATCCTGCAGAATACTTTCATTGCAAAATTATCGTCTCGCAATGGACGCTGAGTGTGGTTGACGCTGCCAGCCAAACTCCCGATGAATTAATGCGCCATATAAAAAGGAAGTACTGTTTTTATGGACAGCCAAAGTCCAATTATTACAGACCTTCAGTCAGAGTCCAGTATTTTTCAAGGGCAGGCATTCGTTTGCACCAACGGCACACAACGTACAATATTTATTAACGCAAATTGGGGAAACGGATTAGGTCCATGAGTTTCAATGTTTTGTTTCGCCTTAAAAAGGTTCCTGAAAGGCAATTATACAAATTTTCAGAAGCACAGGTTACAGCAGATAGCGCTATACAAATATAGGCCTAAAGCTGGGGCGTTTTTAATTGTAACAGAAAAATTGTGGTTTACGAAAACATTTCTCTCACAACATGTCATTAAACGCGGACATATGCTTCATCTGAACTGTAGGCCTACATTTGTATAATTTGTGTAGCACACTAGCAAATATGCGTAACTCATGATTGCTAGATATCGTTTATATACACACTAGACTCACAGTACCCTCTTAGTAGCTACTGTATTGTTAGAACATAATTATACACTGTTTACTTCACGAATAGGGTAATAATATTTAGACTCGTCTAGCTATCAACCCGGGCTTTCCACTCAAAACTGAAGTCTCACCTTTTCAAGAACTCCTATCCTGACTCAACTGATCCTCCCCCTCCAATTCCTCTCACCCTAAACGACATCCGCCTTAACAGCTGCTATTTTTCCTCTCTTAATCTAAAACCGGACTCGGACCTCCTTTGGACTACTCTTGAGAAAACACCCTCTGACTTGATACAGCACTCGTGTATAAGCTGGTGCCCGGCGTTTGGCTTTTGAGTGGCACTGTACATGTAGAAGTTTGGAAATTACGATTACGATTACGAACTGTTACCTATAAATAGAGCGCATTTGCCTTCAATCTCTGCAGCGCATTTTACCTTTACAGCAAGAGCAATGGTCTTACAATGTACCGTTTGCTTGTACGTTAAGACATGACATATTACAGCATTTTTCTAACGCCTTTAGCTAACGCACAGGGGCTCTCCGGCGCGGTTCACCTAGGAATGATACTGAAGAACATTTCCTAATGTATTAGAGAAAACAGTAGTTCGCTAATTTTAGGTTAGATATTGTATAGAATCGTTCGTTTCTTCTGTACAATTTACTTGAGTTAGCACGAACTCAATTGTTTAGATATCCAGTGTTTGTACTGAGCGTTTTAATTTCTTTAGGCCTAAGCTGATTAATGTCACTTATATTTAAAAAAATACTTTTCTGCTTTATCTACATTCCGTAGTAGGCATAAGCGCGCAAGGCTACATTCGGAGTCTGCTGCAGCTACGAGGCTACGTAAAACAATGCTTAGTCAATCAACTAGTTCACGGCTAATTGTTATGACTACTATTGACTAGACACCATAGTTCACACCAGTCTCCATTGTGGTGCTTCATAAATGTTGTACGTTCAGAACCCGCTTAAGTTCGGGATTCTAGGAACACCGATTCAAGTAGGGCCTACTTTGCACATGCAAGCAATGTTTATTGCACCCGCACCAAGAATAAGTCGTCTATGCTACCACGAATGCACCCATTAAGTACGCCTATGACAGGCACGAAGCTTACAATGACTGCAAGGCTCAATACAAATGTTGTCCTTCAACTAAAACCATTTCCAGGAAAGCGGAGCCATCTTTCAACGACTAACCCTAGAAAGGCGTCAAGTAACACCATAAATCATAGAAACATGAAACAGAAACGTAGAATAAACCTTGGCGATCTCTTCCTGCGACGTCTGTATCAGCAGAAACTGTCGCGCGGACGTCACGAGCGTCTACAATATTTCACACTCGAAAACGTCGCGTCGGTGCGTTTGTGTGTCCGCAGCCGTTGTAAGCGAGCAGGACTTGCGTCGGGAAAATTGCCGTGTAAGTGTGTTTTGTTGGGCGTTGTTTGGGCTGGTAGGCGACCGGCCACCGCCGCCTCAATCGACACTGTTCATCGATTCCACCGCTGCCGATATTCGAAATGCAATCGTCATCAGCGTTGCAATATGCGCGCAGGACCAGTGGAGACGGATTTCGATTTGAAATCGATTCGATCGTTGACGAGTCGTCAGCTGTCGTTTCGCTTGAGGACGCTGAACGCAGGTTGGCAGGTAGACGTAGGCAGCAAGAGACGTAAACAGATACGCAGAAGGATACAGACAGATAGATACAAAAGGGCAGAGAGCGGTAGACTGATATTAATGAGGCGCAGAAATAGATACACATACGCATAGACTGGCAGAGAGAAGTAGAGGCAGGCAAAAGAGCCCGGTGGCAATTAAGAGTTGATACAGGTGAGAAAAAGGACAAACAGAAATGACAGACAGACAGCCTATCATAGTTGTGCAGACAGACAGACAGATATACCATAGATGGGCAAACAGGCAGACAGACATTCCATAGATGGGCAGAAAGACAGACAGACAAACAGACATACTATAGATGGGCACACGGGTATACAGACAGACAGACCATAGATGGGCAGACATTCATACAGACAAGCATCATGCAAGATCCTCAGAGACAAAAGAGAGTCAAAAGAGACTCAGAGTCAAAGAGACGGTGGTAGTTTTAGACACACCGAAAGAGACAGACACAGATACCAGACAGCGAGCAGAGACGGACAAACACATGGGCAGAGGCAGAGTCAAAGACCGGGCCGAGGTTGTTTACTGGCGTTGCTAGGACAAGTTTACCCAGCATGACATGGATAATGTCGCTACAGCAAGCTGGCAACCGGCCTCGTGAGTTTGGCCTCAGACTCGATAGCTTTCGTTACCCTACCCGTAGGGGCCCCCTACGTCAAATATCTCCATCATACTTGACATAACATAACATAACTTGATACGTGTATACAATACGTATCACAACTCTCTGCTAGGCGGAAGTACTATTTAAACAGTTGTATATAGATTCAGATATCCATATAGATATTATACGTATACAAATACGTATAAATATACTCATATATATACACATAATGTGGGTGCATGCGCTTCTCTTATATCAATGCGCAAGGACATTGAGATCTCGAGACGAAAATCGATTCACAGAAAAGCATTTTGAGGACATAATGAATTGAAGGTTGAAACTCAAGTGGCAAATGAAATGGATTTTTATCCTTAAGCCTTTTCATGGACTCCGACTTCAATTGGCAAAAAACAGATCGTACTCATCGTGTTCTATAGAGAAACCGTCACATTGCAAGCACCTACGTTTTCGAAGCTCTACCGAAAAGCAATGGCTATACTGGATAATTCAGAGATAACAGGGGAGGAGAAGGAATTAAAGCCGCTGTAGTTAGTAGAAAAGTTTGCTGTGTGGACAGAGGAACCGACTGGAAATGGAATCTTTTTCCAATGTCGTGATGGCGAAAGGTGCTAAGTTCTGCGGCTTAGTCTAGGGGGAACTTAGGCCTAGTTTAGCTGGTTGTAATTGTAATTGTAAATTTATATAGCCCCTCTTCAGAAAAAGACCCATCAGAGGTGCTCCCGACCTAGCTCACCTATTGGACATATACGAGTCCGTACACAACCATGCTATACACATAGATACACAAGTATGCATATATACACGGCAGGGCTGTAAACGAGGGTATACGCGGGTATACAGCGTGTACTCACCAACTAGAGAGAGCATACTCACCTCACAAAATATTTTTTTTAGTATACTCACCTCTGAATAGCGTGTACTCATCTTCAAACGTACTTTGACAGATATGTTTAAATATTGTAGCGCGTAGGCCATAACTTCAACAAAATTTCAGTTTCAAATTTAATTATTTCTGTTTGCTTGACCTTGAAGCAAGAAAAACCGTTAATACTTCAATAAATTTTAGCATAGTCGATTCATAAGAAATTTAGGAATTCCGTCATTTCAATAGCTTAAACGCTCACCAAATCGTTTCCACATTTCAAAATATTTTCTGTTGGCAGGGGGGCACATCCCCTCAGTATTTCGGAAAACTAAACTGCAGCGTGTACTCACCTCTAATTTTACCACGGCAGCCCTGACACACAAGTACATGTTTCACTCAGTAACGAATGGGTAATGGTTATATCGTTACAGTGATGCTTAACACAGCTTCGGTCATGTGCCGTTCTACTTAATAAAATTAGAACCCATAGGCCTAATGGAAATATATCTCAAAACTGAACATGCTTTATCAATCTAACTTGATATGCTTGAAATTAGAATTTTTACAAATTCAAGTCTCACGTGTGTGATAAGTCGTTGCTATAGTCCAACTATACCTTGAGCTCATTCCCAGACAATAATTACACAATTTCAAGTGCAAACTATTACAAGCGATTAATTGGCGACACATGTCTGGACAGTAATAGGATCTGTGTTATTATGCATTGTAATAATTAACGATATATCATTAGGTTTATATTGGATGGCGAACTATTTGTTAAAAACTATCTCATGTCGGTTATATGAAACTTTTAACTAAGAATCTTGGAATCTGTGTTTCTTCAAGACCCCCGTAGTCACTAGATGTATACTCAACCTCTAGGAAACACAGCCGTGTCCAATGGTTTAACGGGGGAAGTGGAAGAAAGGCTACTTGGTGGAACAGTTTTGAATTCCTAATAAAGATGTTTACGATCCCCTTTCGAGTCACCAGGATACTAGAATTGAATTGTTTTCAGAATTCGTATGATCTTTTAAGTCATCGGAATTTTGGAAGACCTTTCTTTGGAGTCTATGTTTTCATTACCTTGAGGAATCTTCATGACCTCTTCAAGAAGTTGATGTTAGTTGATACTGTAACTAATCGCATTTTTCTCATTTTTAGCATGACGCGTTTTCTCTAACAAGTTTAGTAGGCAGCCTTCGCTCCAACCAGTTGATACGAGAGAATCGAGAGTTTGCCTCTCGAATACCCCACACATGCACAAGAAAAAGCTTATTAGGCCTATTTTTATTTTCTGTATTGTGGTAGACCTGCAACTGTAATAATTTTTTTACCACGAGTCACTCTAATATTGTTAAACCGTAAAAGATGTATACTTTAACACTAGATTGAATAATTATAAGACCTACTTATATTGTACAAAAAGAAAGAAGGCACGAATTAACAATAGACGAATGTTGATTCGTTGAATATAACACTTTTTATGTGTCCATCTTTCGGCCCAGCCCCAGAGTTTTACTGAACAGGGCCGCCACATTTGTTAATCCGGCCCTGCCGAGCGCTATCCATTCAGTTACTGTGCCCCACTAATCATTACAACTTTGTAAATGCAATTATAAATTTATATATCGCCACTTTAGAGTTATGCTAATACTCTGATGCTAATCAGAGTTATTCTCTACGCTGGCATAAACGATGTTAAAAAGTTCAAGCGTACAGACTGAGTGCACAGACAAACGGACACTGTGATAGCCATAGCACACCGTTAATGCTCCGCAAATGACGGATCGGTTCCTGTACTATAGTGCTAACAATTATCGGCCGGTTTCATTGTTTATTACTTGGCGTGTCGAATAAATAAGAAAGTACTGAACGGCGGATGAATAAAAAAAATTATCTGGGACTGAAACTATGTAGGCCTAATCGCCTATTACGCTCAGCCGAAATACATGAATATATAGTCTATATTTACATGCGCACCATGCACAAGCGGTGTCAAGAAATAACCTACACTGATGTAGCCAAACCACTGTAAAGCATGATTGTCTAATAATAGAGCAATTGTTGGTCTACAGCCAGTAGTAGTAATCAATTGTTTAACGACATCTTACAGCTACAAAGGCCGTTGACGTCTTTAAAGTTCAGCTATTTATCATAGATCTTTCGTCCATCAATTTCGTTGACTTCTCTCCTGGTTGTTTTCATGTCCGACAGGTTGTTGATGTGGTGGTGTTAGGCAGGTGGTTGTTGTGTCTACAGCCAGTCATTGTTGTGAACTTTTTATACCAGACGTAACTGTCGTACTCTACGCGTACGACATTGGGCTTTACTTTGACACGATGTAATGTTTTGTCTGAAAAATTCAGTCTATTTTCAAACTGGCTAAACATGTGTCTGCTATAAGTAGACATTATTTGTAAAACCGTACATACACTTATATGTGTATATATACAGAACATAAATGCAGGCCTGCGCATCGCCTATGAATACTTTTAATTCCAGTTTTAAAATACCTCGAAGGGACAAGGTAAGGCCAATGTAAAAGTTCAGGTCTTTGGTTCCAAGCAGACGACCAAAACGTGATCAAGGTAGGTCTACTAATTTTTTCGTTAAACCTATTTGAAATTTGTAAACTTCCTCGATTTCTTCTGCTGCATCTCGATTAATTTTCAAGAGAAGATGGTTTGATTTGTGCGTTTAACTGACCACTTAGATATACGGCACCGAATGAAAGCACGTGACTATTGGCTTCGCTCAGAGACACGATAGGAACAGAACGTTACAAAGATGTAATACTCAGAAAGAAATTTGGTAATATTATTTCTATGAAGTATCACCTCTATGATAGCAAGTCTTAACCAATGGCAAGGTAACCAACCCTAACTAATGACCAGACAACCAATATTAACCAATGCAAGGTAACCAACCTTAACTAATGGTGAGGTCTTGTCTTGTGCTGTCGGCTCTAGGAGCCCTAGCGATCGTCATGACACACAGTCTCCTTTGCCGTCTTGCTACTTCTCCAGTAGCCCTTGAGTCGCGCTCCGGCCTGGGAGTCCCACCATCAGCGCTCCGGCCTGGGAGTCCCACCATCAGCGACCATCGGCGTGGTTTGGTGTGTCTCATGACGATTTTCTTGGCATGTTAACAGGGGTGGTTTGCCATTGCCTTCCCCTGGTTTTGCCTGCCGTGCCCGTTCGTTCCCCTTCCTTTGGAAGGGTACCAACAGTTCCCCTTCCTTTGGAAGGGTACCAACAGTCCGCACCACGTGAAGGTGGGCACGGAGGACTTTGGTTCACCAGCCCAGGTCGGATCCGAGTCTACGCTCATGAGAGACGTCGGTCAGGTCGCCTCCCTGCTTTACTCTGCAACAGAGTGACTGGTGAACCTTTGCGGACAATGGTGAGGTAACCAACCTTAACTAATGGCAAGACAACCAATATTAACCAATGGCAAGATAACCAACCTTAACTAATGGCGAGGTAACCAACCTTAACTAATGGCAAGACAACCAATATTAACCAATGGCAAGATAACCAACCTTAACTAATGGCGAGTTAATCAGTTTTAACTAACAGTATGGTAAGCAGTCTGAACTATAGTGGTAAGGTGACCAATCTGTTGCCAATGGTAACTTACCATTGGTTACCTTACCATTGATAAGGTAACACATCCTAACTGGTACTAAGGTAACAAGTTCTAGCAAAATTTGCATGGCAGGCCATTAATGTTAGCCTACGTTGTAGACAGTGTTAAAATCGTAATATGCAATCGGGTAAATATTTACCTCCAAATTATACAAGTTCGTCTCAATGCTTACTGTATGAATTTTTCAATCAGAATTCCTTTACATTCGCGGACCTTCAGCAGCGACAGTACCATTAGAAGACAGTTCAAATTTGCGACGTGTTTACAGAAGCCTAATCATGGATTTCTACTGGACCTGCTTAGGATTCAAACTATCCGCACGTAGGAATCTGACAATGGTATGGCTTGGATTAAATGCAAAGCGGTCTTCATGTGATCGCTCACAGTGCTTTTGTCCAAATTCTGTGACGAAAAGCCTTTTTATAAACTGCTGCTTATACGGGTTCATTTAGTCGTATGGCTGCACTTTGATCTATACAATTATATATCCCCTTATCTATATTAGTGGAACGATGCAATTACCTTATTATATTGGAGAACTCTTCCTCTTCGAAAAAGTAAATGGGGACAGAAGGGCTACATTTCAAGCCTTCTGATTGTCTCTAAACTCTATTCAGCAAGCCCAATTTCTTTCAAACACACGAACTCCAAGCTGAGAACAGAATCGACCAACAGAGTAATTGAATTGAGATGAGACTATACAGGCATAAACGGCATATCTTGAGTACTATAGGCTTGCTATCTCAACAACGACAAATTTGTGATTCAGACCGACCTTTTAAACCCAGTGATAGACAACCAGAGCCATACCAAAGCTGTAGATAGAAGTCAGCGATAGCGGGATAGAGGTAGGCCTAGATACAGATAGATGATCAGATAACAGTTCTGCAGTGCATCGAGGTCTCGTATCGTCATCAACACCCACGCAAAGCAATAACCTTCATCGATCCCGTTGTACATAAAACGTCGACCCAAAGGCATTGAAAACAAAACAAAAGTACATCTATCACCAATGAAAATTGCGCTTTCAGGCCAGCTTATGGCGTGCGATTGGGCCATAATCACAAGGAAACAGACCTCACAAAATACATTTATGCATACACTCTTAGTCTCTTAATGGGCCTATTAGCCCACGACCGTAAATCGTCTGGTAAAAGCGAAAACTCTCTGAGGCGTCTCTGAACAAGACCAACATTTTATTACTGTTACAAGACCACTCATTTTGTACAATCGCAGGCCAGATCACTGACCTTTAGAAGCAGGGAACCAACCGGTCAGGATATCAGTGTCAGTGAGGCAACCTTTGGTGATACCGAGGAATTTATTATGTCAAAGAAATCCAGTCATCCGTTAATAGTTCCGGTCCAGCTATTATGAGACTGAGCCTTAGTATCGCTCGAAATAAACTGGCCACATGGTTGTTTCGTTGACCTTGCTCATCCAACATAGGCTGCCACTCTGTCTTAGTGGATATTGACCTGATTACGGGCCTGGCTTAGGTGCGCCATCGGTTGATACTTTACGCATCAGACACTGGCGTGATGAAACTTACTAATTAATATTTAATGTTACATTACGTAGTATTTGTTTAAAAAAAACAGAGCTACAATTAAAGACTTGAGAGGGAGCAAAAATTAGGTATGGTAAGAGAACAGATGTTTCAAGTACTTAGGTTGCAAGTACAAGTACTTAGATATCAAGTACAAGTACTCGGGTCTCAATTACAAGTACTAGTATAAGTACTGTGGTCTCAAGTACAAGTAGGAGTACAAGTACTTAAAAAGTGTAGTCGAGTTGTACTCGCACACAAGTACGAGTACCAAGTACTACATCTCTGGGTGAGAGTGAACTAACCTGCAACCTGACGAAAATATGGACTAGGCCTATATTAATAACAATAGTTTACAAGTAATAATAATAAATTAAACCTAAAAATAATCACCTCCGTAATTATAATAGCAGAAAAAACTGAAATAGGCCTACATTTGCTTTTAATGCTCGGAAAACCAAAATAGCAGTAATTACAATAATTATTCAAAATGATCACATGAAATAGTTCAGTGGTGCGCAGAAAACCAAAACTATGATTATAATAATTCTTCGATATGATTGCACGAAATGGTTCATTGAAGCAATCAATATTCTTGTCATAATTATTATGGCTTCGTCAATTAAGTAACAGCATAGCGGGACCAGGTTCCTGCAGCCTATGGAGCGCAAATCGACCGAGACACCATTCGCGACGGTAGTAGTGATAAATTCCATCTCAGGCATGTCGAGCGCATACCGTGTCTTTTATTCGGATTTCTTTTGATTTGTTTCACGCATGAGAGGAGATGAAATCAGCCGGAACGATTGTGACCCTTGCCGTCGCTTTGATCTGGGGATTCCTGGCGTCAACGGTGATTGCTGTTCCTTTGGTTCCTGGATGGGTAAGCATCACTCTAATCTATTATGGTTTCATCCTACCTTACCCTACCTTACCCTGATCTTACCCTGCCCTACAATTGCATTGTCATCTTCTCTTGTCTCAACTCGTCTAGTCTCATTCCTCCTATTCTGGACACTTCAACAGCGCTCTCTTCTAATCTGCCTGTGTATTTGGCTCACTTAAACAAAGTACATTGTACAACGTTCCGTTCCATATTAATATCAGCTTCTTCTTTCCATACGAGAGATTCGGAATTGTTAAAATCGTTATTTATTATTAGAATCGTTAATTATTAGCAATTATAAGTAATTATTAGAATATACTTAAAAAAAGAATTAAGGCATTGGTAATGCGACACGTTACTGTAAAAATATGTATTGCATACAGAGTCATTAAAATGACATAATAGTCTTGGCTCAAAGTAATGTTTGTTACATGTAGTTTTCGTCAGTGGTAACTACCAACGGGGGATGGGGCCTATTACGGTTGCCAGAAATGGGGGAAGGCTGGTTTACCATGCATGATGCTGAAATATATAATAATTTATTTTATAGTTATGAGTGACTTCAGAGCCTCTTATATAATTCGGCCAGAGTGGAGAGGGTTGTTCTCCCATTCCAGGTGGGGGGGGGGGTAAACTCCACTGGTCATCGTCCATTTTCAGATCAGAGCTGTAGGATCTTCAAAGTAGTTTAAGTAGCTCTGTAACTCAATGCACGATCGAAGAAACTTACTTTCTATCTGTTGCAACGAATTTCAGGAAGAAGAACCAGTGAAATATACCACAGAAATCTACGCCATTTGTGACCTTCATTGCGTAAGTATTTGTCAATAGAATCTGCGGTAGCATAAATATACAAATGCATTATATAGGCTATTTTTTTATCATTTTATTACATCAGTTGTTTCGTGGTCTCTCAGTTTGGGAGTTTTAGATTGCAAAAGTAGTGAATGAGGAGATTAGAAACGATTAGTTAAGACCTTATAAGACGTTAAGATATTAAATTTTGTCAATGGGGATTGAATGGACAATAAATCTGTAATACATTTGAATTACACCCACGATGTCCCAGTTGGATCCCAGTTTGGAAACAGCCAAACTGCCAGATTCAAATCATCCGCGTCTTTTATCCAATTTGATCCAATGACTTCTATAGTGCATCTATGTCATAAAGCCCAAGACATCAACGAAGTCTCATTCGAGAATCATGATCCATTGGAGATTGGAGAAGTCCGGCCGAAGTCTGGTTTAATGTGAGAAGTGACCAAAATATAAAATGTTGAACCGGGAACATTGGGAAACCAGTATGCTGATGGCAGACATTGGATGGTCCGTTGGAGTGGAGGGAGGTCAGGCCCGGTTCGTCTGTTAGGTAAACTGGGCAGCCGCCCAGGGCCGCCGCTTTTTAGGGGCCGCCAATTTCCATTTTCCTAAAAAATGGTCATCAACTTTTTTGTAAGATGAAATTTCCAAAAAGATGGATGATATGATAAATTGACCACTGACCAGGTGTAACCGCGAATTCCTAAAAATGTGATTTGTGAGGCGAATTCCTAAAAAAGTCATCAAATTTTCGGACGGTTTGTGCCTATAGGGCCGCCGATTTGCCCAGGGCCGCCAAATGTCTTGAGCCGGGCCTGAGGGTCTGCAACTCTGCATGGCGAAACTTTGCAGCTAATTTTAATGAATTACCTAATTACACAGGATATAAGTTTGATTTCTGTGATGCTTTAGGCTAGAAGTAATGCTGATCCCAAGTCACTCATTAGTAGCATCATCGACAAAACTAATCAGGTAATTTAAGACTCATAAGTTGTTATTAGCCTGCATTGTACAGAGCTATAGGTCTATATGAACAACCAACGCGAGGGCGACACCCACTCGCATTATTTGTTGCTTTTATTGTTGACACTTGTTTAGGACAATTGTTATGAAAGCATGAGTTGACGATTATGCTGGTGACGATGATAATGACGACGATGATATATTTTAATGGCCATGGCGATTACAATGATGATGACTTAGAAGACGGTGATAACGACAACGACAATGATGATACTTTTGATGATGACGATTATTACGATGATGACGATGATGATGATGATGATGGTGATGATGATGATGATGATGATGATGATGATGATGATGATGATGATGATGATGATGGTGATGATGATGATGATGATGGTGATGGTGGTGGTGGTGGTGGTGGTGGTGGTGGTGGTGATGATGATGATGATGATGATGATGGTGGTGGTGGTGGTGGTGGTGGTGGTGGTGGTGGTGGTGGTGGTGGTGGTGGTGGTGGTGGTGATGATGATGATGATGATGATGATGATGACGATAATGATGATGATGATGATGATGATGATGATGATGATGATGATGATGATGATGATGATGATGATGATGATGATGATGATGATGATGATGATGATGATGATGATGGTGTATGTCGATCGTTGGGATTCATGATGTTGCTCACATTGGCATTATTATTATTATTATGTTTATTTTTATTATTATAATTATTATTATTATTATTATTATTATAATTATTATTATTATTATTATTATTATTATTATTATTATCATTATTATTATTATTATTATTATTATTATTATTATTATTATTATTATTATTATTATTATTATTATTATTATTGCTTTAAAGCCAGTTTTCTCAGTAACTGTGGAGAGACTTATGGTCCCTTTTCTCAAAACGCATCACATTTAATTTCTTGTTGACTTTGAGGTTACGTCTCAGTTGAACCTTGAACTGATCCTCGTTGGACTGGACATCTGGAACGAGTACGGCTGGACCAACTGGACCACACCGATACAGGACTTCGGCTCCCAATTCGACTGGCTCGGTCGTCAGATCGATTACTATCTGAAGAAAACTTACTTCGATGAACTACTTCTATTCACGTTCGTTTAACTGCATTGCCAGCTGATCCTTTAGGCGTTTTAATGACCTGTGGGAATCTATCTATCTACTTCTCTCTGTATCTTAGCTTGAGTAAGTCCCTACTGTTTAACGACGTTGTGTCATAATAAAGATGAATATCGTCGCCCTCTTTCTTTATTCGGGCTTGAAACAGGCACTACCAGAGTACGGGCAGTGGTGGAGTTCCTTTGTATCAGTTTTGATATCTATGTATTCATGTATTTATCTACCCAGCTGTCTGTCTGTCTGTCTGTCTATCTCCCACTATCTAGATCTGTCTATTTTCTGACGCAACTGACTGCGGGTCTTGTGATGATAACTGTTGTCCATTTGAATAACTTTCATACGTTTACGACTTAATGCATACGAAAATTTTTACAAGATATTGTAAGAGCGTCTCAATATCGTTGCTGCAAAGCATAGCTTAGGCATAGGTGCGATATAAGTGACTACTCAGAGTCCAGTGCTTGTAAGTAATAAGTTCATGCCTAAGAATTTTATAAACGGCCGCGCCAGCGAGCGCTCGCGCACACGTAGAACCTCCAAAATCCTGCCCACGGTTGGCAGTTGAAGTTATGTTACCAGCAGTAAATTAATTTATAGAAACTAATAGTTCATTTGTAGCATTATGTCGTAGAAAAAAATCACTAGACTAGTTTTCTGCTGAAAGGAGGCCCATCCGGAATGCGCTCGGCCTGTGGCACAGAGAATACGGCGGGGTTCAAGCCTCCACTCAAGCGGTCATTGTGTGAGGACTTGAGCAAGTCCTTCACTCACGACTGCTAAGCGCCATCAATGTTCTGTCATAAGGTCGTCAGCGCAGTTCTAAAATTAAGAAAGGAGGGTCGTATGAAATACAGTTGTATTGTCTCGTTGTATTGTATTCTAATGGCAGAGGAATAGACATATCGATGTTTGGTAAAGCTGATGTTCGCGGCGTGCATCAGCGTGGCTGCATGAGCAACTCGAGATGTTGGGGCATCATCTGTGTGTCGGGAAGTTTCGGCAGCCCTGATATGCTGACTTCCGTTCTTGCTCATGAACTGGGACATGGTCTCAGTATGGAGCATGACAACTACAGTAAGTTCTTTTGTCACCTTATCTCATAAGCGAATGTCATGTATTGTAAGTGTGTTACAGTGTTACAGCATGTATGTATGTATGTATGTATGTGTGTATGTATGTAGGCATGCATGCATGCATGCATGTATGTATGTATGTGTTTGTAATATGTATGTATGTATGTATGCATGTATGCATGTATGTATGTAGGTAAGTTTGTATGTATGTAAACACTTATTATAGAGCCTTTTAATATCACAGCAAAGCGCTACCTAAGTTAGGCTTAAAGATATGGTATAGGCAAGAAAATAACACATGTATAATTATACAGTGCATTGAAATATTATTTCCGGCGCACTATGATATTGAAGAAAGGAAACGCGATGAATATTCATATGCATACTTAGCCACAGATGAGGGAGGGCAGCCACACGTTGGATGTCACTTGTTTCACTGGAGTATAGGCGACATGTTAATTATTTTAAATTCAATTTTAGATTGCCATTGTCCTCTTGGAGAATTGGAATGCACGATGTCACCAGGAATGTGAGTATCATGTCAGGGATTTAAAGTGGGATGCAGGGTTTAAAAATATGGTAAGGAGGTAGAACGATACGTTATGGGTTTTGGACGAGCTAGTACGCTATGGTCTAGTGGTTAGTGTGACGGCTGTTATTTGTAAGGTTGGGATCAAAAACCAGCTTTAGGAGGAGAAATCTACTTCCAGATTTCGTCTTATAGAGAGTTTATGCCTACGTTAGTATATAAGGCACTTAATGACTCTTGCGGATGTGTAATTTCAAAACAGACAAATAATTTCCTGGTCGATACAAATTAGAATCGATAACATTGATAATCTGTGTTTAGTTCCACAATATGGAACGAGCTTCCTCAGGCAATGCACCTCCCTCCTAACACTACCTCTTCTCAATTCCACTCTCTGCTTAAGACAACTTTTTCCGCTTGACCTGGACCTGGAGTGCCTCTTAACAGGGATCCTGAAGGGGCGCTATACAAATTTCTATTGATTGATTGATTGAACATCAGCGGTGAAAGAATGGCACTCAAATATACCCCTAAGCCGTAATTTTTCTGGTTAACGGCTGGCTTTAGCAAATTTACGGCTGGTTTTTCGGCTAGCCGTAAAAGCGCGTAAACTACGTTTTTCGGCTAGCCGTAAAAGTGCGTAAACTACCTCTTTTGGCTATAAGTGCATCACTAATTAGCCCAACCAGGCCCGGTCCTAGGGCAAGGCGAACGAGGCAGCCGCCTTGAGCCCCGCGCTTTCAGAGGCCCCGCGCTGCTGGCTATAATTTTTTTTACTGTGATGAGATTGAACAGCTATTCAATTAAATTAAACATAATTATTCCTTTCATAGTAAAATGCTATAGTATTATGAGCATGATTTGCATTTTGTGTTCATTTACCCATTTAACTTCGATTTTGCATTACGGTATTGACAGGAAATCAACTGCGTAATGCCTTTCTTACTTGGGGCCCCGCTCATCCCTTGCTGCCTTGGGCCCGGCACACCTTAGGGCCGGGCCTGAGCCCGACACAGTAGGCCTATTACATTATAGACTAGGGTCTACTTTTAAATTGACAGGTGGGCAATATTCACTCAGTCTGAAAAATCTGAGAAATAAATTCAAATAATTATGTTAAGAAACAATTTAAATCGGCATTTCATGTTTTCAGTGGACGATTAGACGGCCTTGTAACTGACATCAGCAATCACCGCTCATTGCGCACTAAGAAAAAACTAGCAAACTAGCGTGGAAACCTTATAATACAACTGTGTGCATGTTACTAGCCGAAACTTTTTTCCGGCGGCTAGCCGTCAAATAACTCTCGGGGTTTTTTCGGGTAAGCCGCAAAATTTCCGGCGGTTCATCGGCTTGCATAAATTTTTCGGCTCGGCGGCTAACGGCGGCGGCTTAGGGGTATGCACTCAAACAATCGGCCATAGTTCCCAAAAGATTATTTTTTTAGTTTAAATTGATACGTAACTGCATAACACAGTTATGCACACGCTGCCCATCACCGCGGTGAACAGTGCCATGAAGTATGGACACAAATTGAGCTAATACGTCTATGATAAATTCTCGTTTCAGTACTGTTGATAAATTATACAAGCCTACTTTCTCCGACTGTTCTCTGGACACTTTTAAGTCGTGGGTGAATTCTCCAAATGGCATCGCCTTCCGGAAACCGGTCGCACCCTCGGTATGTACGTAGTCTGTAAAAGTTGTGTTTGAGACGGCATAAGCCCACTGATAGTTTCACCGACATAAGACGAGTTATTTAAGTAGGCTAGTGTATCATACCTGCTAAAATAGTAGTAGTAGTCGTCACTTTATTGATCACCAAAAGCGTACAAATTTTACACACAGTCAAGTTCACATCAATAGGCGTCAAAAGGCTAACTCAAAAGGAACCATATGGGTCCAGCTATGTAGAGTCGCCCAATTACAATGTAATGTACAATAAAATTGTTACATACTTTATTGCAAAAGTACTAGTATGCCAATGTATATTTTTTTAATCGAGTTCATTATACAGTAACAGACTTTCCAATGTCAAATAATCTATTATTTCCTAGTCTTCTTAGCTCTGTTATGTTGTAAAAAAATTATAACTTTGATCCCTGTTTTGATTTGTTCGTTAATCAAATAGCTAGTTGCTTTGATTACCTGACGTCAAAGTGCGACCGTACGTTACTTACCGGAATAACGTACGCGTACCGTACGTACGTTATCGAAAATAAAATAACGTACGCTTACCGTACGCATACGTTAAAAATGCTACAAGTTTATCTGATCCTTCAGAAAGAACCTCAATATAACTATAGCCCTGTAACGTACGCGTACGTAAAAAATAACCAGCTTAGCTCTACAATATTAGTATCCCCGTGCGTAGGCCTAATTATATACGAACGGTGCCGAAGTTTAGTACTGCCAATAAAATGACCACTTGCACTGACCATCCTATAATGTGCCGTAAAATTTTTATTATCTTCATATCATACATAAGACAGAATATTAGCAAAATGGAATTTGAAAGAAAGAAGAGAGGAAATTGAGGGAGGAAAAGACCGCATGGAGGCAGGAGGAAGAGAGCGAATGGAGGGTAGGAGGAAGACAGCGAATGGAGGGTGGGAGGAAGAGAACGATTGGAGGGTAGGAGGAAGAGAGCGAATGGAAGGTGGGAGGAAGAAAGGGAATGGCGGGTATAAGGAAGAGAGGGAATGGAGGGTAGGAGGAAGAGAGCAAATTTAAGGTAGGAGGAAGAGAGCGAATGGAGGGTGGGAAGAAGAGAGCGAATGGAGGGTAGGAGGAAGAGAGCGAATGGAGGGTGGGAGGAAAGAGCGAATGGAGGGTAGGAGGAAGAGAGCGAGTGGAGGGTAGGAGGAAGAGAGCGAATGGAGGGTTGGAGGAAGAGATGGAATGGAGGGTTGGAGGAAGAGAGCGAGTGGAGGGTTGGAGGAAGAGAGCGAGGGGAGGGTTGGAGGAAGAGAGCGAGTGGAGGGAGGAAGGAAGTGGGATCGGAATGAAGTCGTATTTGTAGGGTCAGTGCTTATGCCTCTTGTACGTGTACGCGACCGTACGCGTACGTTAAAATGCCACAAGTTTATCTGATTATTCAAAAAGAACATCAATATAACTATAGTCTTGTAACGCACGCGTACGTGAAAAATGATCAGTTTAGCTCTACAATATTAGTCTCCCCATACGCCGGCCTAATTATTTACGAACGGTACCGAAGTTTAGTATTGCCAATAAAAATGACCACTGGCACTGACCATCCTTTAAAGTGTGCCGTCAAATCTTAAATATCTTCCTATTATACATTAGACAGAATATTATATTTAAAAATAACGTAGGCCTACGTTCCGTACGTGCGGTCGCACCTTGCCTGATTGATTAATTGATTGGCTAATTCACTGGCTGGATTTGATAATTTAGGCTGTGCAGGTAGAAGGAGTACGTTGTGGCAACGGTGTGATCGACGATGGAGAACAATGTGACTGTGGACAGGTCAGGTCACGATTTCTTTAAAATCTGTGCAATATTTATACAGTTTAGCAAATTAAAATAATTTTCTGACTAGCGTGTTTTTCTACAGATTATTTTGCTTGTTTTTGAGTAACTGTTGGCGCTTTTGAGTCTTTTTTAAAGATGCCACGCAAATACACAGATATACATGAATAAATGAAAATTGATTGATTGATTACATACATTTGATCGATAGACTGGCTAAGCGACGAAGTCTTGCGACTTCAGTTATGTTCAAGAGTCAGACTTTCGTCGATAGGATTCTGAATACGAAAACGAAAAGCAGTTAGGCCTAAGCAAAGTTTTTATATTGATACTTTTTGTATTAATCTTTCTTACTCCCTCTCTCTCCCTCCATCCCCCTCTCTCTCCCGTTGTCTCTCTGTATCTCTTTCTCTGTCTCTCTGCCTCTATGTCTCTGTCTCTCTGTCTCTGTCTTTCTGTCTCTATGTTTCCATGTCTCCATGTCTCTGTCTCTCTATCCCTGTCTTTCTCATTTTAAGGGCCTCTGGAAATGTTCTTTCACTTTGTACCATCAAGCCTCCTTTAGTAGGCCCTAGAAACAGTAGAACCGCTATTAATATTAGTTGTTTCCATTGTTTTCTCATGAATGTGGTCATCGCATATTATTGTATTGCTGCTGATTCAGAGCTGCCTACCTGTTGGCTGCTGCGATTGCTGCAAAGCGTGTAAGCTTGTTGGTGGAGCTCAGTGTGCATCGGGCAAATGCTGTAACACCTTAACCTGCAAGGTATGTTACATTGCGAGGCGGCTGAGTTCTCGTGACACATCGAACAACCTACGGCCTATCTGTAGTCTGTTTTGTGTAACCTGCTTCCTACTGTTTTGCATTATCGGCCTACTTTCTATAGGCTATAGGCTACTTTCTGGACGTATGTCATCGGTGTGAATTCCGTGTAGCCTAACTGTATGTAAAATTTATTCAGAGCACTGGTCTGATCATAATTCGTTGTGTGACTGAGCTCCTTCCAACTTGAGCAGTTTACATGTACGTTGGATTTTTGTCGAGACTGACACATTCTCCCACCCCTTGACCGTATAGTGGACATTGGAAATGTTCCTCTTTTATCCACTTACCAAGGCCGCCAAGCCGGAACCAAGAGTCCATTCCGGTCATATATGGGGTTTCGCCATTGAGTGGACCCCATCTGGTTTCGGCGGGGATAAGCTAGGGAAACTGTACAGTAATAGCGATGCCAAGCTAAGAAGATTTTATTAGAAGGTTGTGTGTGCATTAGCCTATAGCTAAAAGAAATAAAGGACGAATAGATTATAGGAAAACTAACGGAAGAAAGTCTCAAGATAGGTGTCAATGCGGTAAAAGGACAGCAAATGAGCGCCCAGGAAGAAGAATGACTGAAAAGGTCGTCAAAAATCTCGGTCACCAATACTTTTGTCCACGGTAATTTTGACACCCTTTTCATAACTCCTGGATTCGCCATTGTAATTTTGACACCCTTTTCATAACTCCTGGATTCGCCATTGTAATTTTGACACCCCTTTCATAACTCCTGGATTCGCCATTGTAATTTTGACACCCTTTTCATAACTCCTGGATTCGCCATTGTAATTTTGACACCATTTTCATAACTCCTGGATTCGCCATTGTAATTTTGACACCCTTTTCATAACTCCTGGATTCGCCATTGTAATTTTGACACCCTTTTCATAACTCCTGGATTCGCCATTGTAATTTTTACACCCTTTTCATAACTCCTGGATTCGCAATTGTAATTTTGACACCCTTTTCATAACTCCTGGATTCGCCATTGTAATTTTGACACCCTTTTCATAACTCCTGGATTCGCCATTGTAATTTTGACACCCTTTTCATAACTCCTGGATTCACCATTGTCATTTATAGTGACGGGTTTACTTCATGATGACTACCAGTACATGTTCTAAAATTCTGTGTCACACTGCCAATCAATAAGTGCTATGACATGTGTCTATTAACTAATCAGATTATGGTAGAAGTATGGTAAGGTCATTGGAGGTCATCGACTTTTTGCGACTATAAGGTCATACTAAATTGAATGAAAGTAATTAGCTTCCATTTATTCGCCTATTGCGTTTGCGTTTAAAATTGGCAATTAAATGTCTAACTTTCAGTGCTAATAAATTTCAGTTCCATGACGCGGGAACATTGTGTCGAAAAAGTCGGGATAGTTTCTGTGACGAGGACGATTACTGCTCTGGAAATAGCATTGAGGTGAATCATCGTTATCAATCAATCAATCAATCAATCAATCAATCAATCAATCAATCAATCAATCAATCAATCAATCAATCAATCAATCAATCAATCAATCAATCAATCAATCAATCAATCAATCAATCAATCAATCAATCAATCAATCAATCAATCAATCAATCAATCAATCAATCAATCAATCAATCAATCAATCAATCAATCAATCAATCAATCAATCAATCAATCAATCAATCAATCAATCAATCAATCAATCAATCAATCAATCAATCAATCAATCAATCAATCAATCAATCAATCAATCAATCAATCAATCAATCAATCAATCAATCAATCAATCAATCAATCAATCAATCAATCAATCAATCAATCAATCAATCAATCAATCAATCAATCAATCAAGCAATCAATCAATCAATCAATCAATCAATCAATCAAATCACTCAATCAATCAATCAATCAAATCACTCAATCAATCAATCCTTTTATTTAAGCCATTTTTGAAGCCATATATATGTGTATGTGTGTGTGTCGTCTTGTCATTTGCAGAAATTAAGCTTAGGGAGAAAAGTTTCTAGAGATTTAATGCTTTACCATTTTAGTGCAAGAATTCGCAAAAGCCTGATTGGATCGATTGCAAGGATTTTGCCAGCGAGGTCGGTGTTAACTAAATTAGTCTTCGATGAATAAAAATACGGTCTGGCGTGAAAGCAATTTACTTGAGCAGTTAATTGCTCTCTGCTCATGAGTAACTTTGATACATCGTTATATTAGACCTATGACATTTCTCCAAAGGAACAGCCATGCATTAGTCTTTATTGCCGCTTTATAAGCGAAAGCCAAGCAACTTTCAAAAATCTGTAGGCTAGCATGTAATCATAGTAATGGTATGATATCATGGCTCAGAAAGGTTCAAATTCAGTTGAGGATATAATATTATTTATATGTGTGTGTGCATTCCTGTAAGTTGTAAGCTGTAGATAAGGACACATTGTTCACTATAGTAATAATTGCTAAAAATATTTGTAATTGTAATTAGTTACTTCTATTGCGTTGGTAGCTGTTGCACAAGGCATCAACCGGTGGCACGCCAAAACCAAGCAGCAATCAGGTCAATATCCAAAAGATCATAGTCGGTGCATTATGGGCTCATGCTGATTACCTGAATTCTACTTTTTTCAGACTGGCTACTGTCAAGGAGGTTTCTGCAATACGATCAACGTCCAATGTCGCTTCGTGTGGGATCGAGGTACAGATTTATACACAAGTTTCACTAGGTGCGGATTATTATTAGAGTATCAGGATAATTCGCCATTAATTAGGCAATCTGATAACTTGAAAGATTCTCTTATCTAGCAATCATTGCACAAATGCTATCGTACATGAAGCTTCGGGGCTTCTCTGTCTTAGGACCATCCTTCTGGAATAATTTACCTACTGAAGTTAGCTCCATCTTTTTTTCTTAGCCCCTATACACATTTTACCACCCCCCAGTTTAACGTTTAATTAGCCATACACTGCCTACAATGTTTGTTGGTAACAAAGCCTCCTAAACTCCTAATGCTTAATTGTCATCAGATCAACTGACGTTTTAGTCCCCCTGTCCAAAAACTCTAGAACCGCCACTGTCTAAAACTTATAGAATCTCTTCATGGGCATTATCAGGAACAGCAACAACAAAAGATACAATTTGTAGCAGTGAAGAATGTCAATTGGCATAATATAAGGTTACTTGCTTGTAGGCCATTCCAAATCATAATTAGATGAATAATTAAAAGTTTTCATTGTGCACGTAGATTACAAAGCCGCTCCAGACACCTGTTTTTCCATCGCCAGCAACACTAACTACAACGAACAACCAGTTCTCAGTCTGTTAGTAAAACATTTCAATCAATGTTGGAGTTATGCCTTAACTGCCATATGCATCTTTATCACAAACCCTGTCGCTGTTAGTCATAAGACCTATTCACGAAGGTACATCCCTGCCAACATTTACATGAGCATTAGATTGATTGAGTTAGTGTGTGTGTGTGTGTGTGTGTGTGTGTGTGTGTGTGTGTGTGTGTGTGTGTGTGTGTGTGTGTGTGTGTGTGTGTGTGTGTGTGTGTGTGTGTGTGTGTGTGTGTGTGTGTGTGTGTGTGTGTGTGTGTGTGTGTGTGTGTGTGTGTGTGTGTCCTTTTTAAAATGTGATTTACGCAGAAATGCTACCGTACACGAAGCATCTTCAAAGTAATGCATTATGTCTAATATTCCACGGATGTAGTTGAATATAGTTTCGCCTAGTCTTGTCACGTTGTGATACTGCCAAAAAATCTGGTAGATTAGGTTTTCCCCTACGTGCCTGTCAGTTTCGCAACAGTAGGCCAAGCCTTCATGATTAAGCTGTTTATTTTTGTCAGGGCTTCGTATGATTACAAATGTCATACTCTGATCTGCAGTGGAGATGGTAGCAACGACGGTCTTCCATCTGGACGAAATCCGCAGCGAACCAAGAACTCTCAAGGCGAAGAGTGTTTGTAAGTAGGGTAGGCTACTGGAAAGTCGACTAGACATACAACAGCTAAATGCTGTAGTAGGCCTAATTAACGGACAATTCGCCTGGAATTGGATTCGAAACAAGGACTGTAATTGACCTGACTCGTAATATATATACCTGTAAGTATTCATAAGCTTCAAATTTCTAAAGCACTACTCTAAAGCGAAGCACCAGATTATTCAGGAGCGCTACTTCGTAATCGTAAACCAAGTAAGACTTATTATTGGAAGCGATCATCATTTACAAAGTGTTTCCTTAAATCCAAAACACAGTCCAATGCCATGGGTACAGTTAAGCCCATTGCATGCGATGTCGATATCACTGTTGATTTGTGCGAATTAGGGGCACACGATTCCAAAACCCATTCAGTCCAATTGATAAGCGTTGAACTGAGTGAATTTTGAAATTGTGCTCTCCAATTTTCTTAAATTAAAGTCCGTCCTTAAATCCAGTGGACAAGCACATTGACGAATTTGACGGTCATTACACTGTATGCTTCTAATCATCCGCGGCATGAATGTCTGTCTGTCTCTCTCTGTGTATCTCTCTGTCTTTCTCTCCCGCGCTCTCTTCCTCTCGTTCTGTCTTTCTAACTTCGTCTGTGTCCTAGTTCCATATCTGTCTCTATCTATGCATCTGCTTTGTCTGTCTCATCTATTATGTCTCTATACTTGATCTCTGGTCGTGTTATAGGTGTAAGAGGAGCATTATATGTTCAGTGTCGTGTCTGTATACGTGTGTATACATGTATCAATCTAGGACCGGAAGGTACTTGGAAATGGAACGCGGTCTCCTCGGTTTAACTGGAACAATGATGGTAGAAGATGGAACCAAGTGTGGGCCAAATGGTGCCTGTTTTGACGGGAAATGCACAACTAAAGGACTTGCCATCAAGAGCATAGTAAATCAGCTGTTGAACGAAACTTCTGTTTCTTAAAGCTATTAGTTTTAAGGTGCTTTTACTTGTGTCTAACATGGTTTAATAGCTGATTTTCTACGATAGCGTCTGAAGTTCAAGTCGTGGTAAGACTTGCAGTTAGCAGTTTGTGGTCTAATCTAATCTAATCTAATCTAATCTAGGCTAATCTAATCTAATGAATTTTATAGCGCCTTTCAGATAAAGCACCAGTCGATAGTCGATATTGCAACTTCATGTAGTACTATACATGGCTACGGAAATATAAGGCTCTGTGGCGTGGTACAGAATAAGTAGTCGTCTTTAAATTATTGCTAATTATTAATAAGTAACTTCTACTGCGCCGATGCACAAGTTTTCGGATGGCGCACCAAAACCATGTCGAAATATGCAGGTCAAAATATGCACAGGATCGGTCAAGTTGGACAGAGAGGCAGCCTATAGTTGGATAGGAAATTTGAAAAGGTGAGTCTTAAGTTGGAAATAAAATGATACAAGCGACTGAGCAGAATGAGTAACCCGGTAGACGAACTCGTTGGTTTTCGTTGCCTCGTCTTTGTAGGATATTTGTAGTCAATGTGTTAGAATAGTTAGATCGCAATTTTGCGTTGTCATGTCTGAAGTTTTTAGCAAAGTAAATAAAAATTTAATTTGCAACTATAATTAAAAAGTGTGGCTATTTCAGCGGAAGAAGCCGATATTCCAAAGAAAGGTGAGCATATTTTTAATTATCCAAGAAAGCAAATGTTTTAAACAGTCGTGTTAATGAATGGCACCCATTTTTACTCTGTACCACAATACAACAATTACGTTTCAAGCACAGTTGATTCTTAATTAACTTGTTTTCTTAATTAATTCGTTTTCGTAATGTCTGTAGGTATTGTAACGTCACTTAGGGTAAGTAATAATTTCGCAATAGTATCGCGATTTGAAAACAGATTGCAAATAGATGCGAGGCCAAGGCGTTATCAGTTAGCCTATTGGCCGAAACCATCGTTGGTAATTGCCTTCCTGTAATTGCCTTCCTATTTGACTGCAGTCTATTTCAGTATTAGTTTTCGAGTATTAATATCACAGAGCTTTTATATTTTACAGGGTGACTACTGTGGTAATGGCAAAGTGGATCGAGGAGAACAGTGTGACTGTGGGCATGAGGTAAGGCTTTCTCTGCTAATTCATTGGAATCTATTCTTATCTTATCTGATCTAATGACTTCTGTAGCGCCGTTATCAAAATGTCCGCGATTTCAACAGCTCTGGATCAGCTGTTGAGAAAGCCCTACAGCCCAACACTGCTCTGGTGCGAGCACAGCAAGAGTCGCAGTGTCCACTGATCGAGTGCAGTGTCTAAGTGTATGGGGACCGAGAGAGGTTGGCTGGTTAAAAGGTAGTGCTTTCTAAAACTGTAGATCTTAAATTGCCTTATTTTATTATTTTTCGTTTTATATATATATATATATATATATATATATATATATATATATATATATATATACGGACTGTCCTTCTGGACACTGACCTGATTGCGGCTTAGTTTTGGTGTGCCATCGGTTGATGCCGTGTGCATTAACGGCGTTAATTACAATTACAATTATATGCGTGTTACAGCAATGTCCCTGCTGCGACGTTACCACGTGTCAGGTAGGCCTATTGTCAACTATTCTTATATGTTCAGTGTTTGTTTGGCAAAGAATTAGTTTCAAATTGGGGTTCATACTTTATAAAACTGTGAACTCTGGCCAGCCACAATACTTAAAATCAGTTCCTATTCCCCAGACTTCAGTTCTTATTCCCCAGACTTCAGTTCTTATTCCCCAGATTTATCATTATTCAACGAGGTCCTCTGATTATCTTTGTCTGGCCATACTTAAATCAAGAACTTTTCTTGGTGAACGAGCTTTTCAGTTGCTGGACCTACTTTTTGGAACTCTCTTCTTGCGTCTGTTCGCTCTGCTTAGTCGCTTGTCTCATTTCGTTCTCAACATAAAACTTACCGTTCTCAAATTGCTTATCCGCGCTCTCAAATTGCTTATCCGAGCACTATAGGCTGCCTCTCTGTCTTATGGACTGATCTTCTGGATATTGACCTGATTACAGCTTCGTTTTGATGTGCCATCGGTTGATGCCTTGTGCATTAGACACCGGCGCAATAGAAGTTACTAATTGCAATTACAATTGAAATACAATATCAGATATGTGAACCACATGTAAAGAGATAATCCAACTGCAAACGTTACCTCACACTTACAGCTTGGGCTTTGTCATCACGTTATCGTTGAACCGTCGTTTTTAGGCTGCCTTATCATTGTGCTGCTCTAGTTGTCATTGCATGGAGTAGTAGTTAACACACAGTGCCACGGTTACAACTACTGACACAAATACAATGGCCTATTGATTAATATGCTCGGCTTTCTCCTCGGCCTCCTGGATTTGGATTCCAGAAAGCGTCAAATAGAAATATTATTTATACGAATTCAACAACCAAGGTTGTGCTTCAACGTCAGGACAACATCTCTGAGAAAACATGCTAATAGGGGCGTGTAATGGATGTGCGCTTTAATTTAGCTCACTTGCTAATATTTTGACCAAAAAACGAATTCTTTGACAACAATCTCTTGCAGTTTGTTGTAATCGTAAACGATATTTGGCATTTTCTTGTGTTGACTTTAAATATTATGGCCTTTAATTATGCGATCTGATGGGCTAGAAAAGGAAATGATGTTGGCTTGTGGTGAGGGAAAAAAAGACGGGGTCGACCAAGGAAGAAATGGATGGATGAGATTCACGATGTAACTGGCATGAATCTGGAAGAACTGAGGGACCTGACTTCGAATAGGAAGCAATGGAGAATGTTTATCATGACGATCGCTAGAGCTCCAGGAGTTGACAGCACAAGGTGACAAGGTGAATGTTGCACCGATAGATGAATTTAGCAACTCGCTCTCTAAATGCTTAGTCTTGATGCGCAGATGAGACCGAAGAATTCGCCTTGTCTGGGATCTTGCGGATTGTGCACAGGAGCAAGTGATCAGGCAAGTGTTGTACTTACTTCCTTTAATTATTCTTTCCTTAAGTCCCTCGAGTCCTCGACTTATCATTACCCGTTGCTATCGATCACACGCTTACACTAGTCTTGTCTGGTCACCTGAGAGCGCCATCCATGTGTTATCACCACCATTATCGGAGAATGGTAATCTCCAGACGTCTAAAACGCCACTCGAAGGCCAAGCGCAAGGCACCAGTCTATTCACGATCGCTGGACAACTGTAGGTGAGCAACTTGTGAGCAATTCGCGACGCAGTGGCTTGAGATAGATTCGAACCTGCGACCTGCACAGAACATACCGTTACATCACCGCGTCCCACGCAGAACTAGGCCTAATGTTGCAGTAAAGACAAGTCATCAAGCCAACTTACTTGAAATGGAACACAACTCAGTAATAGAGTATCTCTAAACAGCGGGGTCAACACGGTACCTTCAGAGTTTTCACTCTACCACCCTATGTTAGCATGCATCTATAGACACTTGCAACAGAGCCTTTTAAGTAGGCTGCATTACAAAAACGCTTCCTGGCCAAGTATAAATACTGCTGAAGTCATTAAGAACAAGAAATTGCTCAGTGAGCGAACAGAACTTAGATAACTAAAGAATCAACGCTGGTGAGCTCCCGCACACCGCAGAGCTCAACAGATGGATTTCCATACAGAGCTATCTATCTATCTATCTGTCTGTCTGTCTGTCTGTCTGTCTGTCTGTCTGTCTGTCTGTCTGTCTGTCTGTCTGTCTGTCTGTCTATCTATCATCTATCATCTATCTATCTATAAAAACTTAATTAGCGCCCCTTCAAGAAATCTACTCAGTGGCGCTCCCGACCCAGGCCCGGTCAAAAAGAAAGGTCTGTATAGAAGGCCATAGAAAGTACCTGAGAGGTCCCTAGGGAGGGAGCGAAGCGAGATAGGGAGGTCATTCCAGACGGTAGGACCCACTGATAGTATTCAGCTGATAGTATTCAGTGTGTTCGGAGTTTATGGACAACTTAGGGTCGGAGAAGATTTTTGTATTGTCCTTAAACTATCGGTGATCCAAAAAAATTCCTCAGTTCGTTTCAGCTCAAACGAGATACAAGAAATTGCTTACAGCGATTATAATTACAGTAGTAGTCTTTGTGAATGACATTTCATAATAATTATAATTATTCAGCCAAAATAAATGCACATCGTAGTAGTTATTGAGCAATTATATCTCCCAGCCCATGAACAGCGCTTGCGTGAAATGTTGTCAGTGAAGGCTCTTCAGTGAAGGATTTCTCATCTTCTTATTGGTTCCGTTTTATATTTAGAAGTGCATTGAGTTCGCGTCACTTCCGGAATTGAAAAGAAGCGACTTCAAGCTGTGCAACGGAAACCACAATGAAATGTGCTTTGATGGCGAATGCGTCAGCTTGAGTTCGACATGTGCAGCTCATTTCTGGAATTGTAAGAGTTCGTGACTTCTGTACTTGGTGTGACTTACGCTGATTATTTACTTACTTAACAATCGTGGCCTGATTTCTGATTTCCCCGACCTATCGAATTTCAACCTGGCTTATAATTCTTCAACGATTACGAATAAGACCACTGCTTTAGTTTGAAACGACAAAATATTGATGATTTGAGCAGTCTGATAGCAGCGCCGTAAAAGTCATTAGGTTATGTTAGGTTAGATTCAAGCTGCTCAGACACGTACCAAAAAATGTTAATAGTTCTGTTGCGCTATTCTCGGACCTGTGAGTTTCTCGTTCTTCGTGCTTCCTGTTGGTAGTGCCGTAGTGAGGGTGTTCCAGCGCTGCCGTGGAACAGGGCGCAACTCAACAGAGGGGCGCGAATTTGAGACGGAATGAGGCGCAACTCAACAGAGGGGCGCGAATTTTGAGATGGAATGATTTAATTATTAAACTAATTACTTTATCTTGAAATATAATGTCCATTTAAAATTAAATAAATGTAATAAAATTAAGCAATACAAAGTGTGTTTATATAATGTGTATAACTGTATATATAATATTAATAGATACCTGTAGCGCAGGCTTATTTAAAAATTGTCGTTTGAACATATTTATAGTAAATATTATATTCGGGATAACAAAATTTGGTCGTTATTGGTTAAGTTGATCTTTGGGAGGGGCGTTATATTTACGCTCTGCACAGAGCGCAATTATAGGTTGCTACGTTCCGGCCTTTTGGCAGTTTGTAAAAAATTTCCTCGAGATTAGAATACGCTTTTTGTTCAATCTGTTTTTATGTGAAACAGCCAGAGATGAAGAAGATCAGTACAAGAAGAACGTCGGCCAGTCAACGATGCTCTACAACTCAGGAGGATTCTTTGTAGTCGACGTAAAAACGGGAAAGACGATTTACGAAGAATACAGACCAGCCGAAGATGATGGGTTGGGACTTTGAAAATGAAATTTTAATCTTGGGATTTATTAGAAATTTTGACTTCGTTATGAGCCTTTCTTTACCACCTTTTGATATTCATAAATTATGCAATATGTTGTGCTGTAAATGATACAATTTCGAATGAAATTCATGAAAAATGGCAAAAATTGTAGGCGTCGATTGCAGGAAAGTATTATAATTTATTCGTACCTATCGCCGCCAAATGGCTGTCCAGAGTCAGGAACTGCTGCTGCTGATGATGATGCATATATCTGTCTGTGTAGTGTGTACCTAACGCCTTTGAAACCCTTACAAAGCCGCAAAGAGACAGGGAAGGAAAGGGAATAAAAGGGAATAAAAGGGGAACAGAAGTGGATATCTAAGAATAAGATAACGACAGAGTGTGCATTATATCAACCTTTTAAAGAGATATCAAAAGGCGCGGCATAAATGATCAGGCAATTCAAGCATGCATCCATCGTGTGTATAATTACAAGGACATGAGTCAGATTATTATTATTATTATTATTATTATTATTATTATTATTATTATTATTATTATTATTATTATTATTATTATTATTATTATTATTATTATTACTCTTATTACTATTATTACTATTATTAGTATTAGTATTATTATTATTATTATTATTATTACTCTTATTTTTATTATTATCATTATTATTATTATTATTATTATTATTATTATTATTATTGTTATTATTATTATTATCATTATTATTATTATTATTATTATTATTATTATTATTATGTCAAGGTTCTGTTCACTCATAAAATCGAGTTCCACGCCGCTGCCTCCGTTAAGAAGGCGATGGATATCGACGGCTTTGTTGTTCTTTGGCTCCGGGCAGCTTTGACATGGCGCCTTGGAAAGCCACTGCGTTGAAACGCTGCACCATCACCGATAGGCTCTTGAATAGGAAGTTTGTTTCGCGGGAGTCATCGGTGGTTTTCGACAGCCGGCGACCAATTTCCGATAGAAAGGCGAGGCCCTCTCTGTTAAGGGGACCGAAGGTTTCCACAGCTACAGGTATGAAGATGTATCGCTTCTGTAGCTCAGAGTATTTGATGTACTTTCTCGCGGCAGCCACCTCCGCCGCCCCTCCTGCCGTGGCCGCCGTTGCTGTGATGTAAGAGGCGGCCACCGTGTCCACCACCGTCGCGTCCCACAATAGGGACAGCCCGTCGCTCCACGGTATTAGGGTCTGGCCATCCGGTCTCTTACCATCCGACCTGGATAAGCCGGACGGCTCCTTGACTGCCGGGGTGCCGGCTCTGTTGAGGCTGCGGTGGATGAGGTCGTTGATGTTGCTATGCCTAGCTTGTCGGCCGAACCCCAGTGAGCACGACAGCCCATGCGCGCCTCTGGACGAGACGTTGGCGCCGCATGCGCATTTGTGCGGTTCGCAGATTGCCAGACCCAATCGTAGACCGACCGCCACCCTCATGGTCTCGTCATCCAGTCTGAGGCCGCGAGCAGCGATCGGGAGGGCGTGTAGCCAGTCCGAGGCGTGCGATGACTGCGAGGCCTTCAGTCTCGCCTGGTCGTAGGGGTCAAGAAGTTTATCCTCGAGCGCCGAGAGGGCTGCGTGTAGTAGGGGACTGTCCCAGTGTGCCTGTCCGCGCCCGGTCGTGACCGTCGGGATCGGGACCCCAGAAAGCTGAAGCCAGGTAGTCTTCGCCGAGTCATGTGCCGCGTCGGGGGTCACCGAAATAGTACCCAAGATGAGGGACTGGGTTTGGAGGGTGCCCGCGGCCGAAGCCAAGAAGGCGGGAAGTGCCAGCGAGGACACCCTCCTTACTCCCAATCCACCCATCCTAATCGGAAGAGAGGCTTGAGACCACTGGTCGTCGTTCATCGTGACGTTAAGCATCCGGCCGACTCCTGCCCGTAGCAGCTCATCATAAACTCCCAGGAGCGGTTGATCGTGGCAGGGGGTGCTTCTCAATATGTGCATGAGCCTCGGCGATCCGAGGGAGCATCTGAGTATCAGCAGAGCACCCTGTCTGTCGATGTGTTGGAGTTTGTCGAGCGCCCTCCTGAGGTTGGCCACGCAGGTGTCGAGGGTAGAGGAGAGGGCCTCCGTTGATGAAAGCGGGGCCCCTAGGAGTGTGGCTGTTGATGGGCTCACGCGGACAAACTGCATCAGGGCGTTCTCGGCGCTGATCCCGGAGCCCGCGGTGATAAGTTCGCACTTGGCGCGGTTGAGCGAGAGGCCCAGGACTGAGCAACCTCTCTCGATTACATCCACGTCCGCTTCCACCCCGTCAGGACTGCCGCCCAAGGTGAGGTCGTCCAGATATCCGAAGGCCAGGGGAGATTCTAGCCTGGCCAGAATCGGCTGGAGTGGTAAGCAGAAAAGCAGAGGCCCGAGGGGATCCCCCTGCTGTGCGCCTTCTTGCGAGAGAATGGTGAATCGGCCGAATTGGAGGAACGAGGGCTCGGCGTAGGCTAGGTTGCAGTACGCGGCCAGTTCCGGAATAATCTCGGTGACCGATGCCAACATGCTGTCCCGGTGTAGGCTGTTGAATGCATTTGATAGGTCCAACTTGACGATTATAGATTCCGAGCTCATGTTGGCCAGAAAACGTCTGGTGGCGTGGATCGCCGCCTCGCAACCCCCGGGGACGCCCACTCCCAACTGTCTGGGGCACAGGTACGGTGTAATCCTCGGAATGGCGTGTGCGTTGGCGCATTTTGAGGCCAATCTGCGCCATACGTATCCAATTGCTATCGGTCTCAGGCCGCCAGAATTTTTACGCAAAGCAAAGAGCGTGCCACCGAACAGGACGGAGCGCATCTCCTGCGGGCAGGTGCCGGCGAGTAAAAGATTGACGAGCGCCGTCAGCGCCCCAAGCAAACCGGGCCCCGCATCCGGATCGCCCGTTAGTTCCGTCACGTGTTGGGGTCTTAGGCCGTCCGGACCCCCTGATGAACCCATCGGGAAGGAGCGAAGCATAGTCCGTATTTCCGTCTCGGTGGTCTGGAGAGGCGTCGAGGTCGGGCAGAGGGTGACTGGACGGTCGAGCGGTGGAGCCGGATGTTTCTGACGCAGAAGCTCCAATGTTTCCTCGTTGATGGGTGCAGGAACGTCATCTGAGCAGATTATTCGGGCCGCCGCAGTGATGTTTCCGTCCTCCAGCTTTGCGGCTACCGCCGCAGCCAACGCCTCACCCGAGTTCAAGGTCGAAGGCTTGCGCTGATTGGAGGTTTCCTCGGGCGGCGAGGAGAGGGTCTCATCTATGCTTAGCCATCTGTCGTGGAAGCAGTCGACGCGTCTTTTGACCTGCTGTGTGAGGTTGCGGCGCCGGCCACCTCTCAATGGCACCTCCAAAATCCCAGCTCCGAAAACTAGTAGGCGTCGCCAATTATCAAGTTTCTGTGGGTCCAGTAGGATGGATTCGATGATTTCGGTGAGGAGGCGGCCAACGCACGACCTGGCACCTCTGGGTATATGCCTAAGCAAGCCCCTCGGAAGGTTAGGATGTCCTGTTGTTCTCGTGGCCTCTGGTGCATCGGGCAATGGAGCACACGATGGTTTTGCAGCTATGTGTATTCTCTTAGTGGCGAGATTAGGTTCGTCCGCTGACAGCCCCGGTGAGGGAGCGATCTGTCCGCTCGCGATGGAAATGGATTGCGTTGCGGACGCAGGTTTTGTAGGGCCGAACGCGGGGGGGTTGGTCAGAGCCCGGACACGGGGCGGATCGAGGACCGTGCCGATGAATCGATCCATCAGAGGAATGAGTCTTAAAGGATAACCAACACACCCTGCAAACGCCCTTCCCTTTACATGGTTTTTGACTCATTCGCGATTACGTGAGATTTATCGGTTTTCGGATTGTTTACAGTTACGCCGCCATTCAAAGGACAATGCGTTGCCATTAGCGACTATGACGTCGCCGGCCTTTAAAAATGGCAGATGGACATTTGAAACGGCTGACTATCGTTGTTGATGGAAAATAAAGTTTGTCAAACCTAATGTGTCGTGTTCTGGGCGGATAAACCTCAACAAATAGTATCCTCTGAGTCACGAGTCTTAATTCTTTGAGAATGTATGAAAATCCAGTTCTAACAATTTAGAAAACCGTAGTTTTTTGGTTAGAATAGCGAGACGTTTAAATGTTCCAACCTACAACGACCGCTGATGACGTATTATTATTATTATTATTATTATTATTATTACTCTATATTATTATTATTATTATTATTATTATTATTATTATTATTATTATTATTATTATTATTATTATTATTATTATTATTATTATTATTATTATTATTGCGCATTACATTAGGCGCTACTA
>OY744616.1:19033590-19063590 GCA_963556255.1 Allolobophora icterica
CAAATAACGGTAACAATAACTTTCCTGGGCCGCAGTAATAAATTTATATGGCGCCTCTTGTAAAAGTAAACTATTGCGGTAGCAAAGAATATATTGTGTCGTATTATAAAATTTAAGTGGTATTGTTAAGGATATTATTTCTGTATACCAAAGTGCGATTAACAATTCGTTAATAAAGAATACAGGACTTCGCGTATCAGAGGCGTTATCAAACTCGTAATCGTATAACTCCAAATTTCTAAAGCGCCACTTGAAAGCTAAACGAAGGGCACCAGCTTATTCACGAGCGTTGCGTCGAGTCAGGAAGGGTAGTCAAAAGGAGGTCAAAGTCCAGTTGCCAGGAGGGCAGAGGAGGTAGAGTAGCTGCTAAGGCGGATGTCGTTTAGGTTGAGAATTGGAAGGCGAAGGATCGGATGAGCCGAAGTATGAACTCTTGAGAATGAGAACCTCGCGAAGGCAGGTAAGCTGGACAAGAACTGCAAGGAGAACAAGAACAAGAAGATGACAAAGGAGTAGGAGGAGGAGGAGGACGACGAGGAGGAGGAGGAGGAGGAGGAGAATAAGAAGGAGGAGGAGGAGCAGGGGTTGCAAACTCTCTGAGCTAAGTCCCGAGGATTTGCTGATCTGTATTTGTGCTGTTGCTCATTGGTGAGCAATTTGTTTGTTATTCTGTCGATGAGCAGCCTGCACGCAAACAGAAAACCTACCAAAGTGCAGAATTGCGGGGCTAAAGTTCGAGTCTACCAGTATAAGATATTAATACTTAATAACAATCGCCTTAAAAGTTCACCATAACAGAAATGCCACTAGTACTGGGAAATGACCTAGATGTAAGATATCGTTCTATTCAGTAACGCGCTTGGGTTATAATTCAACAAACGAGATTCCGATCTGCTGTCCAGCTTCTGTAGAACGACCATTGACGAGTTGTTTACGCAGAAATGACTCCGAGCAAATATTAGTGTCACATGCAATATAACTTGGTCCCGTTGTGAACTAGAAAGTAAGGGGCAAGTCTTGCGAAGTCCTGCGAGCTACTGTAAAGTGTAAACTCTCTTCTTAGTTGTTTTGAAAATAATGTGCAAAATTATGGTTTATTTTAAATTTTTATTCAACAGTATTGTCGCAGAATGGAGTCAAAGTCGACTGTATTTCCATCCATCACCTACTACTTTTCAAAGTGTGTGGAAATCCCAACCTCGCCATTCAACAATCGCTTTCGTATTTACCCGTTCAACTGAGTGTGGTCCTTGTCACAGATAAATCGGTGCTGAAACTTTGGAGCCAGGCGAAAAACACGTTCTAATCAACAGATCGGCGTCTTTTGAATTTGGTTTAGTTAGTCAAATTGTTAACTGAAATATTTCAATATTTCAAACAATATTTAAATTTTATTCGGCCGTGAATATGTCGTAGGCTATTATTGTATTATGCCTATTCTGTTGCTATCTGTATGAACTTGTCAAAACTCAATAATTTAATAAAGCTCAGTCTATCAATAAGTATCGGACGTGTTTGTGTTGTGCCGAGAACATATTTACGGATCGTGACTGATTTCCCTCCATTATTCAGACTGGGTTTCGACTACAGGCAAATTAAGGTACTTCATTGTACCTTACTCTACAAAGGTAAGGTAACTTCGCACTTTCGTTAGGTAAGGCACTCTTACTCGGGTAGTTGCTGTTTAACGACACTGTGTCTTGACATAGATGATTATCGTTGCCCTCCTCCTTTCTTGGGACTGGCACTGCCGGAGTACGAGTAGTGGGGGAGTTATAAGCTTACTTCCTTCATGTGGTAAGTCGGCATATAAGAGGTTAGCTTTTCTACTGGGTCACACGAAAAGGACAAAGATACTGTACAGAAAATCTCTATCGCTCTCTATGACTATTTCCCTCTACCTCTGCCTCAATAGACCCATTCTTCAAAGTTTTCATATTACGCCTGATATGACTGCACGTTGGCTCTAAGTTCTGCCAAGTTATTGTTTGCGCAGGTTTAATCACTAAGACACAAACGGTGCGTCCCAAGAGACGCGCCATTTTAGATCTTGCAGAAAGCCATGTTATAGCGCCTTTATAAGGCTCTTAAAGACGCTGTAGGCCTACAGGTGTCATATACATATATACTTACTTAGATATCAATACAGCAATAATGTGCTAATTGCTGGTGGGCTGAGAATTTTATTTTCCGTTGGTTTTCAATAGATTTTCGATGTTATTCTAACATTTAAACGAAGCTAACAACGCTACCTCTATGTAGAATAATGCGAAAGGGCATTAGTATAGAGTGCACTAAGGTGCATAGTCAAAACCGGTTAATTCCAGTCAGGCAAGCAGTCGATAAAACAAAAACAGCATGAGTAATTTTAGCAGGTCTCAATTAACACGGAGCTGAGCAGCTGCGGACTGTGTTATTGAAAGAGCATTCCTAGGGGTGTCGTATGCCGATTTGTAGTGGAAACAGAGGTTCTTGCTCTGGGCCATGGTTCTGACAACCTGCGGTGATTTGTCCATGATACATTACATTCATCGTATGTGCCAAGACCTATTGACGCTTGAATAGTATTAGGACCGAGGTTCGTTACAGTGAATGATCAGATGTGTCATTTATACTATAGGGTTACCGGAGCAATTGCGGAAGATATGCCTCCTAACCATTGACCGATAAACCTACAGTAGGCCTTTGCCACAGCCGGATAAGTAGGCCTAACGAAATAATAACTGTCAACGGAATGCTGGTCATGTAGTCTACGGCTGTGGGTCACCGGGTTCGCCCCATCCGTCTTCGACAAAGAGAGGCTCTGTTATTGTGTCAGGCAACAGGAACTGTATAAATGGCATCCGCGCATCGTTCTCAGAACGAAGCTCAAGCTGCCGCCGTCAACACTCGAACGCTGAGCATTCGTCTCTGTTAAGTCTTTAATATACGCGAGGAGGCGTTGCTAACTGTGTCATCAATCACCAACAGGTACGTTTTACGTTTATTCGTTTATTAAATTCAAATTGACATGTACGCACTAAGATTACATGATATAGTAGTAACAGATGATAACAAGTTTAACAGGACTCGAATTTAACTGTATAGCAGCCTGCAAGGCGCCCATCTATCCTACTGTCCATTTTAAAGCGCCCCCTAGGGAGTGTAGGGAGTGAAAAGGCTGAGTGAATCTTCATGGGCGTAACGGGTATCGAACCCGCGTCCTTCTTATCTTCATGCCAGCGTGTTACCATTCAACCATCTCCCAGAATAGTTCAATTAGGGTCAGAAGTATTCGCAAATTTGTTGGCGGTCAATTAATTTTAGCTTTTGACTCTAGTCTGGATTTCATCTGTAGTGTTCTAGATCTTATGACCGTTCGTACTATACAGGTTAGTTGGGTTAGTCTTTCCCGAGGAGACTTTATTTCGTTGAGAGATACAGTAACATTTGTTTTAAAGTAGGCCTAAATGATAATTTTAAGTAGCTGGATTTTCAAACTTTCTTGTAGACCTATTTACATGTGGTGTTTCAAACAATATGTTACAATAATGACATATACTTTGGTAGTAAAAACTGAAAAGACATAAATGCAGAAAGTAACGTTTATCAGAGTCAAGTAATAATTCTCGTAGTGTTTTTAGATATTCACAATGATAGCCTTTTTATGACTTCCTGAGATCAGGTAACGAAAATAAACAGGTAATATCCTAGCCTAATACCAGTTGAATGGGTATTCTGATTCGCATCAAAGTATCATAGACAATACATGTAGTTCGTATCGGCGTACCAGGGAACCAGTACAGTGATTTCCATGCATTGGTTCTGGCTTCTTGCACTAACGAATAACCAAAGCTGACACCCAGAGGCGTAACTTTGGTCCAAAATGTTGGGGGTACCAATTTCGTACATACACGAAGCAAGGCGGAGACTGTGGTCTCCGGGAAGGCACAATAATAAAATATTGATTGGCATTGTTCAAAAAGTGGGGGGTACGGTACCCCAGTCCAAAATGTAGGGGTACGGGCACCCCTCTTACCCCCCACAAATTACGCCTATGAATATTTCTATATATAAAGGATAATTGCTACACCGTACAGACAGAGGTGGTACCTTACGGCAGCGCCGTGCCTTCTCTATGGCTGACCCCATGACCTGGAATGGGCTCCCTACGACACTCCGCCAAATACCGACTGGTCATTTCACCTCGTTTCTTACTATCCTCAAAGCTGCGTTGTTCTACCGTGGTTGGGCTGGGAGGGCTCCTGAGTAGGCAGTCTTTAAGGGGCGCTATATACACAGAGGCGTAACTTTGGTCTAAAAAGTGGGGTACCAATTTCGACTTTCGAGCACCAGCCCTTGCCAGCACATTGTCAACAGCCGAAACCGAACAAAAATACTTAGAAAAGTGGTGCCAGCTAACATAGTAGTGGTAATTCCAGTTTAAATATAATTAAATCCAGTGGTGGAATTCTATTCTTTCGTAGATTTGTGGTATATTCTCCTCACTCTGTCTAACTGCGACCTCTGGGAAAGCATAATAATAAAATATTGATTGGTCTTGTTTAAAAAGTGGGGGAACGGTACCCCGTACCCCCAGTCCAAAAAGTGGGGGGTACGGGTACCCCTCGTACCCCCACAAATCACGCATATGCTGATACCATCTGAATGTACAGAACAGCCGAGTTCTGTGAGGTCTCTGAGCGCGGGTGGCTGGTAATGAAGGATGAGCATATGAGATGTTGATACTGTTTTATTTAATTTCAGCTTCAATGAAAGGCGTAGAAGTGCTGACGACTTTTGCCATCGCTGTTGTTCTGGGCATATGTTCAACGCCAACCACAGCCGTTCCTTTGATTCCTGGATGGGTAAGCAGCCACTACTTTTTTCCTTTCCAAGCATACCAGTATTCCACGATCACAAAGCTGTTCCACCAAGTCAAAGAAATGGCAGTTTAGTGGTAGCTTCTTTGTGATTCCGTGATCTGAGGAAACTTAGTAAGGAAATAGTAACCTCGCTCTTGTGAGGTTTTAAAACGCGCTATTTTGTTAAGATACAAACAATATTAACTTCCAGAGTACAAGGCAAAAAACGTTGTGTAAAATAAGGCAAAGTAATTTCAACAACTACATGACAGATTGACTGACTGACACATTGGCAAAAGACAACGTAGGAGGCAATATTGCGGAGATTGGTTGATTAGAAATTGCTTTAAGGATCTGTCAATCGATAGAAAAGCACTGAATCTATGCAAGACGTCTTTATCGGATTGTTCATCCCAGTAGCGTCTCGGATAAGACGATGGCGGCATTCATAACAGATTAGAGTAGGCCTACAGTTTAGATCATTGATCTAAGCATGCAGATACGTACAATGAATCAACTCACAAACCAATTGTCTACAGTCTACACGAAGATATGGCTAACAAAGTTTAAGGAAAACATTGCTACATATGTAGGCCTATACGCTTGTTACACGCGTGAAAATCTTAACAGAGTTATGCGATAAGGGCGATTAAGGCCTAATGCTATAGTAACGGGTTTAGTTATGCTCTGACCCAACTCTTACGGGTTCAGTTATAGGCCTACTCTGATTGAACTCTTACGGGTTCAGTTATACTCTGACTGAACTCTTACGGGTTCAGTTATACTCTGACTGAACTCTTACGGGTTCAGTTATACTCTGACTGAACTCTTACGGGTTCAGTTATACTCTGACTGAACTCTTACGGGTTCAGTTATACTCTGACTGAACTCTTACGGGTTCAGTTATATATACTCTACTGAACTCTCCCTTGTTCAGTTATACTCTGACCGAACTCTTACGCTTTCAGCTATACTCAGACTGAAGTAAATGACTCAAGAGGCTCAAACTTTGTTTACATGGACAACGCACACACTATATTGCAGCTTATAAAAAAGTTAGTCTGAAATCGCTTATGATTTCTGAACGCAAGTAACGTGTTTTACTGATTGTTTAGGAAGAAGAACCCGTGAAATACACGCTCGAAATATACGTCATCTGTGACTACTACTGCGTAAGTGGACATATCCAGCCATCAGTTCTTAGTTCTTTCTAACTGACATTTTTCCATAGATCAGGAAAGACACCTTTAAGATTCTTTTGAAATATACATTATAAGCGGAATAGTCCTTCTTAAATCTGATTAGAATGGTTCGTAAGCAGTTGCTTCTGGGGTCCTTGTGGCGATTGAAAAAAAAACTAGGTTTTTTACACAACTGTGTATGTATGTATGTATGTATGTATGTATGTATGTTTGTATGTATGTATGTATGCATGTATGTATGTAATGTATGTATGTATGTATGTATGTATGTATGCATGTATGTATGTATGTATGCATGTATGTATGTATGTATGTATGTATGTATGTATGTATGTATGTATGTATGTATGTATGTATGTATGTATGTTTGTATGTATGTATGTATGCATGTATGTATGTAATGTATGTATGTATGTATGTATGTATGTATGCATGTATGTATGTATGTAATGTATGCATGTATGTATGTATGTATGTATGTATGTATGTATGTATGCATGCATACATGGATGCACGCATATTTATTTACGTGTATGTAGATGTAAGCTTATATATGTGCGTGTATTTACATATGTCCTATATGTTAATGTTTACAACTTTACATGTGCATATGTTTGTATATTTGCCTGTATAATTGTAATTAGCAACTTCTATTGCGCCGGTGTCTAAGGCATAAGGCAACAACCGATGGAGCATCAAAACCAAGCTGTAATCAGCTCAATATCTAGAAGATCAGTCCGACAATACCGCCTTATATGTATGTATGTATGTATGTACGTATATATGTATGTACTCATGCATGTATGTATGTATATATGTATGTATGTATGTATGTATGTATGTATGTATGTATGTATGTATGTATGTATGTATGTATGTATGTATGACATTGTATGTATGTATGTATGTATGTATGTTTATATATTTGTATATTTATGTGTATGTACGTAACTGTTGATGCATGCCTTTGTTTACGTAGTTAAACCTATTATAGGACAGACAGAAAACAATGGAGCGTGATGACGGCGACAGTGTGTCGTGATTGTTGTTGTCGTTGTTGTTATTTTAGTTTTCCAGTTTTAGTACTGTTGACGAGTCAGCTGCGAGAACTTTCATCATCAATGCAGTGAACAGGGCCAGTCGAGTAGGTCATCAAATGACTTTCAACATTAGCACCTAGATTACGAATACATACAGCTTCTTAGACTCGTCATCTTGCGCTATATAAATGTACCCACTTGCTATACATACAAATACACAGCTTATACGTTTACACAAGAACTCATATAGTTACTGAGATCTATCCTTTAATTTGAGAATTTTGGGCATACATACATTCAAACATGAATATAGATCTATACATGGATATATAAAAGTACTTACATATATATGCGCAATATATACATATATTTATGTATATGTATTGTACATGCATATGTATGCGTACATACATACATTTGTGCACATGTACACGTGCATTCGTGCGTACCTGTACACGAACAAATACAGGCACGCATCAATCCATATGGGTACATTTAATAAAAATTCTCGTGCATAAAAAGTTGCCTAATTATTGGTTTGGAAACGATATCTATAGTTATAGCAGTTAACATGCCGCAAGATAATTTTCAGGTTCTACAATTATGTTAAAAAGTTTAGTTGATATCGATGGCTAGTTCAGTTTGCCTATATTTTGTTCTTCCAGTCCATGTCGCAGTTGAACATTGACTTAGTTCTGTCTGGGTTGGAGGTCTGGAACAAGTACAGTTGGACCAATTGGACAACACCAGTACAGCAGATGGGCTCGCAGTTCGACTGGCTTGGCTCCCAAGTCAATCACTACCTGAAGAAGACCTACTTCGACGAACTTATTCTGCTTAGGTTTGCCAACTGTTCGGTTTTTAGGGATATCTATGTATTTGGGCTCCGTATAGGTCGACTCAGCCTTCCACTCCCTAGGGGCAGCTGTAAAATGAACGGGCGCCTAACAGGCTGCCTAAAAAGTGTTTATTGTACTGTCATATGCTTCAATGTACATGTAACTTACTGCGGTTTGTCAGTGAGCTTGTCAATAAACGCGAATATTATCATAGTATACTATGATCCCTAACAGACGAATCTATCCACTGCCTTCGTAAAATGAGTGAACAGTTTAGGGATCGTTACTTTTTAAAAGCTAATTACTATCTCAAAATTCACGTTGTTTTCTCAGCGGAATTAGCCTGGGCTACGGAACCGACGTGGAAGGTCTTAACGATTTGGGTTGCATCAGCAACTCCAGGTGCAAAGGCGTTGTCGGCGCCTCATTGCGTTCTTCCATCGACTCTATGTCCACCGTCCTTGCTCACGAAATCGGACATGCTCTTGGTATGAAGCACGACAATTCAGGTCAGTTAAGAAATTCCGATAATCGGAAATTAGCATTTTATTCCGAGGTAGAAATGATTCCCCACGAGTGAAAAATGCATGAAAAAGTAAGCAATTGTCTGCAACGGCGACAGCTACTACTACAACTACCATTTTCATCATTACTACTACCTCTACTACTACTACTGCTGGTGCTACTACTACTACTACTACTACTACTACTACTACTACTACTACTACTACTACTACTACTACTACTACTACTACTACTACTACTACTACTACTACTACTACTACTACTACTACTACTACTACTACTACTACTAGTATTATTATTATTGTATATATATAATCATATATTGTAAAATTTATATTAGTATATTATTATCATCATCATCATCAATTATTATTATTATTATTATTATTATTATCATCATCATCATCATCATCATCATCATCATCATCATCATCATCATCATCATCATCATCATCATCATCATCATTAGTATTATCATTATTATTATTATTATTATTATTATTATTATTATTATTATTATTATTATTATTATTATTATTATTATTACTACTATTACTGTTATTCTTTAGTTTGCTATATTTTCTATTCCAGTCCATGTCACAGTTGAACCTTGAATTAGTACGAATTGTACATATTAGGCTTCAAGAGTATCAAGATTTCATATATACATATTTGCACACATAAATTCCCTACATACATATATACATGCATATATACATACCTACACACATACATATATACATACATTCATGCATAGATACATACATGCATAGTTTGCATACATATATACATACATAAATACATATATACATGCTTAACCGTAGAACATACATGCTTCTGATTCAAGTATTGATGGCTGGCACGTAAATCTCCTAATTGTCATTCATTCATTCATTCATATATACACACATATGTATATAAACAAATACATACACATTTGCATGCATGCTTACAAGCATGCATACATACATACATATATATGCATATACATACATATATATACATACAAGCATACATACATAAATACATGCATACATACACACATATTTACACACATGCATGCATACAGGATGATTACTAATTATCTAATATTATGCATTGTTCATTGAAACGTTTAGGCTGTGAATGTCCTAATGGTAACTCTGGATGTATCATGGCAAATTCAGTGTGAGTTTCTGAATATATAGGCTACTACTACTTTGAGCTTTGAGTTTTTCGAATGCAACCGATTGCATCTGGCTAATTATATAGCGCTCTTCAGGAGCTTCACGAAGATCTTCATTTAGCCTCGAACCCTCATTTAGTCTCTAAATCTCATATAACCTCGAACCTTCATTTAGCCTCGAACCCTAATTTAGCCTCAATCGTTGTCATTTTGTAATGAAGTTATCGTGTTAGTGCCGTTTATACGGATCATTCCTGGCATTCCATAGAGGGAGATGTATAATTTATTACAGAAATACGGTCACAGTTAATGCTGCTGTTTCAAATAGAATTGATGGATCGATAAAAGGTTGATGGATCGATGGATGGTTGATGGATCGATGGGTGGTTGATGGATTGATGGGTGGTTGATGGATCGATAGGTGGTTGATGGATCGATGGATGGTTGATGGATCGATGGGCGGTTGATGGATCGATGGATAGTTGATGGATCGATGGGTGGTTGATGGATCGATGGATAGTTGATGGATCGATGGGTGGTTGATGGATTGATGGGTGGTTGATGGATCGATGAATGGTTGATGGATTGATAAATCCATATTTAGCACACAGAACCCAACACGCGGTCAGTGTGTAAGGACACTGAGCAAGTCCTTCACTCACTATTGCTCAGCGCCATCCATGTTCTGTAGGATATGAGGTCGTGAGTGCATTTCTTAACTTTAGAAGGAGGGTAGTATCAAGTACAGTTGTGTTGCATTTATTGTTATCTCTTAATATGAATTTCATCGTTTGATATTAAGAACACTTTATCCATTTCAGTAACGAGGCTAAAATTGATCGACCAACTTACTCCAGCTGTTCTTTGGCAACTTTCGAAATATTCAAGAATTCTACAAGAAGCATCGCATTACGAAGGCCATTGCCTCCTGCGGTATGCGTATACGTTCGTGTAGAAAAAAACACAATTTTGCCGAAATACTGAAGCAATAAAGTGTTAGCTTATGACAGTCAGGACTCATAGGAGAAAAAGAAGAGCACTCCTTCATGCTAACCGTTAGGGCAGCTATAGGTCTTAGTTGCTATTGACTTCATATTTCTCAACTAGGCACATGAGGACGTGTGGACAGTAATCTCCCTCATCACCTGAGCCTGCGACCTAAATTGAAAAGTCAGTATCCCTTTTTATCTCGGTCTCAACCAAGACTTACCGTTTTCACTTGGATTATGAATCGATGGATGGTTGATCGATTGATTGGTCGATGGAGGGTTGATGAATTGATAGATCGATGGACGGTTTATAGATTGATGGATGATTGATGGATTGATGTATGGTTAATGAATTGATAGATCGATGCATGATTGTCTGATTGATTGAATGATGGATCGATGGATGGTTGATTGGCTCCGGATAGTTCGATGACAAGTAACAAACTTCGATTATTCAAGAAACCAACAAACATGAAGATCTTGACTGATTGCGATTTTTTAGCATCGATTAAACTGTTGATTGGTTTTTTTATATATTGTAGGCCTAAGTTAATTAATTTATTTGGATATTGATTAAACCTATTATTGTTTATTAATTAGGATGCTATGGTTGGTCGACCAACCTGTGGTAATGGTATTGTTGACATGGGAGAACAATGCGACTGTGGACCGGTGAGTTTCGAAAGTCTCTCTTTTCTCTTAACATGTAAACTTAAGCATTACGAAAAATCGTTTCACGAACTCAAGTAATTAACACGTTCTTGTTAACGACACATTTATACATGGCGGTTTAATAAAATTCACAAGATTGGCGAGATAGTAGGCGGTATTGACTGGTTCTTAAATGATCGAGGCACGACGAACTAAGGATATTTGTAAAGCAATAGCAGCCATAAAAGATAAGACAGCTGTTGGAAATTAAAGGACGTCTGTAGCGATAGTTCAATCAATTTGTAGCTGGTTGGTTCAAGCGCTTACCTTGCAACGCGAAGCGTGTGAGTTCGGCCCTTCTCTGAGGCTGTTACTGCGTAACGACCTTCAAGCACGATTGCCTCTATCTTCAAGTCTTAGAAGAGGTTCCGGCTTCGGCTGTTGGGGGTGGTCAGAGGTAGGCCTACTTCTGCATCTGCTGAAACGATGGAGAATAAAGTGCTTGTAGTAACTGGCTTTGAGATCGTAATCGTAATCTCCAATTTTCTAAAGCGCCACTGTAAAGCTGAGCGCAAAGTACCAGCTTATTCATCGGATTAGTTGCCTAATTGGCATCCCGTATAATATTATGTCTGCCACTATTGTAATTTAAGACAAGTGCGTGTTAGTCATTCAGGATTTCAGCAAGGCTGTAGAAAAAAAGGGATGACTTCCACTTTGGCTATGGTGAACGCGGCTTCTGTTTAAATAATATGTCAGACTTTTGTGTCTATTGTTGTGGTTCATAATTCATTCAGGCGTGTCTACCTGTCGGATGCTGCAGCTGCTGCAAAGACTGCCAACTTGTCAAAGACGCTCAATGTGCATCCGGCAAATGTTGCATGACATCGACGTGCAACGTAAGAGACCACCACTCTATGCTTACAAAAGGTCGCATATGAGGTCAATCTTTAGTATTATAATCTGAAGCTGAACATAAGGGAGCTATAGCGCAATCTTACACCATCCGAGAAAAACAATTCAGCATGCAGTTTACTTGTAAAATGAAATAAAGTGATCTCCTGCTTGTAAGTTGTAAAATGTATGTTGTAAATGTAATAAAAATGCTGTCTTGCTTATAGCTTGGTCCTAAACAATCCTGAGTATAATAATTGAGTATGCTGAAGCCAGCAAAGACTTAGCTTCGAAAATGATAAGATCCTTAAGACACAATAAGTGTTATAGTTGCGTCTGTGACAACTGTGTGATGTATAAACGAAATTGATTGATTGATTGATTGATTGATTGATTGATTGATTGATTGATTGATTGATTGATTGAAGCTAAAGGTAAGGCATAAAGACGTCTCCAGTAGCGTTGATAATTTTGTTCAGTTGAACTTTGGGGGGGGGTCAAGAAATGCTTGAAGTTTATAACGCTTTTTTCAGTTCACATCGGCTGGAACATTGTGCAGAGGGAGTCGTGACAGTTTCTGTGATGAGGATGACTATTGTTCTGGAAACAGCAGTGAGGTAATAAACCGACTGTTTTAATGCAAGATGAAGACACCTTCAATGTTCTACATTACCAGCAGGTAGCTGTTAAGCTTGTGACTTTAAATCATATATTTATTATTATTAATTGCAACTTCTATCACGCCGCTGTCTAATGCACAAGGCCTGAACCGATATCGCACCAAAACCAAGCCGTAAGGGGCCATCCACATATTACGTACGCAATTAGGGGGGTCGGATTTTGGCGATTTTTCGTACGGGTGCGAACGGAGTGGGGGGGGGGGGTAGGGGAGGGACAAAATGTGTACGTACACAAAATAAATTTCTAATTATGACGTCCACATTAGCCTATTTATAACTCTGTATTGTCCTATAGTCGTCCGATGGCATTTTATTACATTATATAAAAGCCATGTGCAGTTATTCTGTGCTGTGAACGAGACACCTATAATTTGTCTATATTAGCCCTCACTCATCCTTCAATAATCTGGCCTAAAGTGCAGACAGTCGCTGCCGAGACACTTTCTGCAGGTGGTCTTCGGGGGGGGGGTGTGCGTCAAGCGTACGTACGCAGGGGTGGTGGTGGAAGAAAGTACGCTTGCGAACAGGGGGGTTCATTTTTCCCGGATTTTTGTGTACGTAATATATGGATGGCCCCTAATCAGAGCAGTGTCCAGCTCGATCAGACCACTAAGACAGAGAGGCAGCCTACAGAGGCTATGCATATATGAATAGACCTATTAAATTTGCTGTTAGCGCTATTGTCAAACAAATTATCATTCCAATCAATCGATCTAAATTTCTATAGCGCCGCTTCAGGATCCATACTCAGAGGTACTAAGATACAAATGCAAAAGATACAAAGGCAACCTACAAAGGCTGTGTCTTGGCGCAATTTACAATTTACTTCAGAGCAAACACTAATGAATAGCAGTCCGTTCATTTTTCACAACCGTTTTCATCGCAGACAGACAGTTCCTGTCTGTTACTGATAATAGTTTTTTAAGTTTAGGCTTACAAATACAATTTCGCCCATGTTGACAAATTTAGGAAGAAATAATGTCATTTTATACCACGAGTTCACACAATGTGTTTCGAACATACGAGAATCCATTGTGCAATAAACCTACATTACTATACAAAGTTCCCTATTATTTCAACTTACTATCAATTTATGCTAATCGGCCATCGGCAGATATGATCTTTAAATTGTCGGTTTTATCATTTCATCTCTAGTGCGAAAATTCACATTTAGAGGACTGGACTGATTGCATGGATTTTAACAATGAGGTCAGTTACCTTTTTCCATTATTACCACGACGTATTTTCCAAATATTGTGTAATTGCAATTAGTAATTTATAGAGCGCCACTCAGAGAAAACAAATCTGGTGCGTTCTCTGCGCTAGCCTAGATGATGCTAAATGCAATTAAGCTAATGACCAGAATTTTTATCAGCAAGCATTGTAATGCACAGACAATAAGAAAAGTCGCCAGTGGCATTGCAACCAACGAGGGATTTGCGAATTATGACTGTGCGCGTAGGTTTATTTTTGAATATTAATCAACGCTCACAAATGAGTTGAAATGACAAACCCTAGTTTCTAATTTTAAACATAATAAAAAAGATTCCGTGAATGCTTTCATATTTGTGTTCTAGACTGGCTACTGCAAAGGAGGTTTCTGCAACACGATCAACGTCCAATGTCGCTTCGCATGGGATAAAGGTAAGGTTATACTTTGCGCTACAAGTCGATAAAATCTTAATGCGGATTTCATTGAAGCATGTTCGAACCATACGATGGTTCCTACCTGCATCAAAATAGCTGCTACACATGTACATACCCATATATCCGGTCACTATGTCTCATTGAATCGTGTAAACATCACGCAATATAATTTGATAGAAATCATTCAGGTCCCCGGTCTCCACTCTGAGGTGTGTCACAGACAGGACAAATTTCGTCATTCCCGACTGTCAGTCTGTCTGTCTGTCCTGGTTTTTGTCTTTGTAGACTATGAAGCCGCAAATGATAGCTGCTTCTTGAACAGTACTGACGGCAAATATTTTAAGAAACAACACAAATACTACAACAGCTATCGAACTTCTACGTAAGTATAGTATATTGAACATCAGTGTTTGGACTGAAAATACAAATCTAGCTCAAAGTGCCTGAACGTCTTGCAGAAACTCTCCATCCGAAACATCTGTGTCATACTGATACAGTATGCCACAGTATCGTACTATGAGTGTATTGCAAACTATTTTAATATACATTTTAGCTAATTTACTGTCTAGTATATTTGATGGCTGTTTCCACGTTACATCAGAAATGCCTATCATGTGGATTTAAACAGTCTGCTGATTTAGCTGTTTACAATTTGCGAGACACAGCTCATAATTCTACAGGTGTACCTAACGCCTACTTTTGTGTACTTACTTACTTACTGATGTTTTCGAATTTAGGATATCGAAGGATTTTAAGTGTAAAACTCTGATCTGCGGAGGAGATGGAAAAAACGATGGCTTTCCAAATGGCAGGAATCCACAACGAAGAAAGACATCTAGTAACGCAGAATGCTTGTGAGTGGACTGTATACTCATAATAGCAATGGTGCTGGTTTTTATGCTTTAGTTATGCTTTGATGTTATTTTCATGGGAGTTTTTCTGTTTAATAATCTAGGCTTAACGTGGTTAACGGCGTGAAGAACAAGTAATCCTTCAGAACTGTGCGTTTTAACAAAGGTTAGAAAGCGTTCATAAAATGCTATTATGGACGTTATGTTTAATCTGATTCTTGTAATTTCAGTAAGTTTGATAAGAACCAGAGCTTCTATCCACAGGAATAAGTCTACAATGAGACGAGTTCGAGTTGTGTGCTAATATGGAAGTGATTCTTGACAGCCAAAGTTTACAAACTAAATGAAATATACTGAGTTATTAAAAATAAAGAATCATGAAGGTGTCACAAACAGAAACGAAACTGCAGTTTCATCAAAATTACAACATAGTACTAAAATTTGTAGATGACAACGAGAAAGAGATCACGATCTCTCTCCAAAAGGTCCAGGATGAGTTTCTGCGTTGCTTTGCTCAATTAATTAATTAATTTAATGTTATACCACACATTTCTAGCAGTTTTGAGCCAGAAAAAGGAGCTATACCAAGTGGTTTATTCATACGTACACACACAATCATAGTCATAGCCACCTGCATGACTTCGTTCAGGAGATTACTAGGACGCGTAATATGTTTTCATTTGTATTTGTGCTATTTCTTATTTGCTCAGAACTGGAAGCTACTTGCAAGTGGAAAGTAGTCTTCTCGGATTATCTGGAACGATGATGGTGGAAGATGGAACAAAGTGTAGACCAGACAGCGCATGTTTTGCCGGCAAATGCATTTCTAAAGCGAATGCCATCAAACAAATAGTAAGTTGCTTTCCCACAACAGGCTCTACATGTCAGTGGGAGCACACCACTGGTGAATGCTGAAGTTGTCAGGACTGTTTGCTTACTGATGAAAGTGTGTTTTTTTTGTTCATTTCCTTTTGTAAAGGCGCTACATCAATGTCTAGATAGCTATAGCTACGGAATAATTCCAGGTGCCCTGACTTAATAAATTTAAGTTCGATATCCTAAATTAGAAAATATCGATAACTTAAAACAGAATTACTAAGTGAATTAATAAGTAAGTAAGCTTTTTAAAGACTGCTATGATTACAGTCTGTTCTAGAGTAGTGCTCGATTTACGATGCCTAATTTCTTCTATTGTTAGGTCGATTTAATTATATCTCAATAGCATTGTTCCTTTGTAATGGTTCGTGACATTAAGGCCTCTGATTACTTTTAAACCTTACTTAACTTTATCATTACCGCATCATCTCATACCCTACCTTACGTTCCCTTACCTTAGCCTACCACACCATTCTATGCCTTACATTACCTTATCTTGTCTTCCCTTCCTTTACCTTATTAAAGTTTCTGGGCTTTAGAAGCATTTTATTTTTATTTTGCCGAATTCAACTAAATCGTTTGACCTCTGTCATCTCTAAATAACTAACCTCAATTCAACTCATTAAGTTGGCTATAGTAGGCCTACTTACTGTTGTTAACAAGCATCATGCTAAATCACAGTCAGTCAAAGCCAGTCTTTGTCAGCGAACCACATGAGAAAACTATTATTCTTTGGTGACTTAAATATAATTATAGCCTACTGCACAAATATTTAATTCTGAAATTAATTTTAAAAATGAGTTTTTCGAAACAGCAAAATAATTTCTTTTGCGATGTCGTTTTCAGAAGAGAAAACCGGCATTCCGAAGAAAGGTGAGCATGCATGCGCAAATTTATATAGTACCTCAATTAGTGTAACACAGATATATAATTACCTACTTCTTTTTGCCCTACTATGCAAAGCGTCGGTTGAATTGTAATCTGTTTGTACCCGTAGTATTGTTTTCTGTTTATATAATACCAATATAATTCCAATTTGATATAAGAATGTTTAAGCCATACAATTGCTGTATCCACTGTTTACTTTTAGATCATTTTGTTCGATCATGGTTTCATTGTGTTGGGTCGGTTAGCTGCATTAATTTGAGATTGCTTCTGACTCTCTTATTAGTTGATACATTTGCTTGACATGGTCTATCTTTAGATAACTACTTCCAAGTATTTGCAAATAACTCAAGCACTCTTACGAAAAGCTGACTATAGGTTGTTGGGCACATCAATTTATGGTCTTTCTTACAGACGGCATTCTGCGGCAATGGAAGATTGGAGCCTGGCGAGGAATGTGACTGTGGATCTGAGGTGCTTCAGTCTATTACTTCACTTAGGGCTGTGTGTTTTTGTGATGGTGTACGATGGCGCTATCTGGCAAATAATACGAGAACGAAGAACCTTTATAAAAGGTTGTGTGCTGAGATAAATTTCTATTAATCTAGATAATTGTTTCATTGCCCGTAGATACCGTGGAACGATAGGGTAATTCTCCAGAAAGGACATTTTGCCGAACTAGCTCGAAGCTGTTCTACGTGGCGTAAGCTAGTTGAGACTTACAAGCACAGGTCGTGTCATGTATTTCATTGTAATCGATCGACACATCAGCAGCATATTATGCTGGTCAATTTCCACATAATATAAACTATGGTACTCAAGAAAAATGCAAAAGTTAACAAGAACTACTTTAGAAGTTTAGAACATTTTGTAGCGCCTCTATAGGGTTTTCAGAAGGCGTTAAATAAATTAAAAAGGCGCTTAATAAATAAGCAGATGCATCCATATGTATAAGAAAACTCACTAGATTATGAATTTATGAGAGCAGAATACAAAAGTTAACTAGATTTAGGTCATATTCTTGTGTTGCATGGAAATGTTTGTGAAGATTATATTTTTGTTTTATATTGTAGCAATGCGACTGTTGCGACATTGTCACGTGCAAGGTATTTAGAAGTATCCAGTTACTCATTCTCTCTGAGACGACGCGTTTCAGTTGCTATGTGACAAAATCTAACGTTCAGAACAATGGCATCTGTTCTAGACAGCAATAGCCAATTAAAGAACAATGATCGGCTATCTGTTCTAGACAATAGCCTATTTAAGAACAAAGGTGTTTGTACTTGAACGGAAACAACTATAGGCTACCAGCAAGCAATAGTAAAACATAGAAAGCGATGATAACACACAGTCATGTTTTTGTGGCATGAAAAATGTAAACTTTGAAGATTCCCAGGACATTTTTGCCTCTTAACCACTTGTGAACAAAACAGATAGGCCCTATCTTAAACTTATTAAGCTGTGTCCATACACCATAAATACTATGCAGTTTTGACTTCTTTAAGATTGTATTGCTTTAATCAAGATGTTTCTGAACTTTTTCAAAGCGTAAGGAACTCCTCAGATGTGGGCTTCAAATATCTCTGCCCATCGATTGAAAATTCGCTTGTTCTCGTTTTAGCTCAATATTAACTAACTGCAGGGATTGACAACAACCAATTTGGCGATAAATCTATACTGATAAATCCTGATCGGTGATGCTGTATATATATATAATAACAATAATATTATATATATATATATCTATATAAATAAAGAGAAGAAACTGTCTGTCACACCGACTTTGACCGGGATGCATTTCTACAGTTTTGGAGCTTTTCACTCGAAACCTTCACTACTGTGTCGGGGTGGGCATGACACACCCAGTGTGAGGCTTCGCGTCCCCCCTTTTGACCGCTACCATGGTGTGCCAGGCCAAAACCTACCCGGCCCATGCATTTTTAGCTGGTCACAAAAACTTACACTCAACCTATTTTCACTCACCAGATGGTGCCGCCCGAGAAGATTCTGTGTCTTTGACCGCCAATTCTCTGTCACCGGCACGCATTTCTAAAGATTCGCCAGATGGCGCAGCCGTAGGGATTTCACTTCACATTAACTTCACTGAACTCCCCGGGCAACGCCTGGTAAACCAGCTAGTATATTATATATACAATTATCTGTGAGGCTTCCAGTTAATTGAGTACTGGTTTAATTCCTTAATTGTCTCTTCATTTGGGCTAGCAGGTAGTACCTAGCGCTTCGAAAGGTAAGTAGACTGGCAACTAGAAAGGAAATTAGAAAAGTAATTAAGGAAATTATAAGGTACCATCAATTAATATAAAGGATTACAATAAGACGTCCTTGGTAAAAATCGCATTTGTCTGTGGTCCATGTTTAGTTTAGGCACGAGAAGACGTCGTGTCTGGGATCGTGTGGACTTTGTACTGGAACATCTTCTCGCGTAGGTTTTTCTTCTCCTCATCATTTTACATTCATTTAAGAGCCGTATTGTTGTTATTGTTGTTGTTGTTGTTGTTGTTGTTGTACGTCTCTCGAAATTTTCTAGTAACTGAGCCTTCCAGAAGAAATAACAGACTCGATAAGGTAATATAGGGTAAGTTGGTGTAAGGGATACCGATAGTCTAGTGATTAACACACTGGAGAATGGCAACTAGAAATGAAATTAGAAAGGTAAATTAAGGAAATTAGAAGGTACCTTCAATTGATAAGGGTTACCATAAAACGTCCTTGGTGGCAATTGAATTTGTCTGTGGTCGATGTTTAGTGTTGTTGGTGTTGTTGTTGGTGTTGGTGTTAACACACATCTACCAGGGCAGAAATTTGCTGCGAGATTTCGGCTCTGCTTGAACCCCTAACCAACTCGTCTACGATGAGTACAATTTCAGTGGAACGATCAAGTGGTGAGCGAGGGGACTGGCCATCGGTCCTCCTATGCCGATGCCATGTAGTATAAAGTCGCTAGCACTTCATACTCAAGACTGCCTAAAGGGTAAATTAAGGTATTGCACTTCTGCTTCTTCTGATCGTTCTTCTTTTCCATCTGTTACTCATTGTACTTCTCCTTTTTTCTGCTGCTCTCTGTTTAATTCCTTCACCACCACCATCATCATCATCATCATCATCATCATCATCATCATCATCATCATCATCATCATCATCATCATCATCATCATCATCATCATCATCATCATCATCATCATCATCATCATCATCATCATCATCATCATCATTATCATTATCATCATCATCATCAACAACAACAACAACAACAACAACATAACCATCACCATCATTATCCTCCTCCTCCTCCTCCTCCTCCTCCTCCTCCTCCTACCAACATCATCACCACCACAACCTCCATCATCATCAGCTTCTACTTCCACTTCTACTTCTTCGTTAGCCTAATCGTCACTTATTGTGCACCAACCAGCATTCTTGATCAGCTGCTTCGTAAGAAGCGCAAAGACTATTAAACAATAAGGCAACCTTAAAGTAAATGAGTAACATTTAGACTCAGCAAAATGGTTCATGCAACCTATATATGTATTTATAATATTACATATATCATTTATTTAATATATATATGCATGTGTAAATATATATATATATACACTGACATTGTTAGTGTTCAACACCCCAATATCAGCGAGGGTCAAACATCAGTGACTTCAAACAGTGTGGTGGAAATTTCAAGAGCATGTGCTACAATGGTAGCTGCATCAACCTGGCCAAAACCTGTCAGAATCATTTCATGTTCGGTAAAAAAAATTGGCCAATTCTCTTACTTTATTGTTTTGAAATGGCACCTTAAAAGTTGAGTAAATAATAATAATAATAATAATAATAATAATAATAATAATAATAACAATAATAATAATAATAATAATAATAATAATAATTTTATTTCCCGTCAAAAATAATAATAATATCTTGAGGGCGTGGTCCTAAGATTGAGAGACCAAACCTCAATGATAATGATGATGATAATCATGTAACTAACACTACTACTAATATTAATAATGATGGAAGACGACTACGACAACGACGTGGCGATTAAGCAAAACAGCAGCAGCAGCAATGTAGTAATATGGAGCATTCTGAAATAGCCTTAAAATAATTTGGAATTATATGAGCACTTTAAACACTACTTTCAAGTGCACAAGTTTCACCTGATCTGTAATTTTATTGTTTCTACTGCGCATGTTTACACGTTCTGGAATTTTCCATTGTTATGCAGCTGCTAGCGCGGAGTTTTATTACTCAAAGAACGTCGGCAAAGCTACAAAACTCTACAATTCTGGAGGATTCTTTGTATTGGACGCAGCCACAGGGTTCACACTACACGTAGAATACAGGGCAGGCGAAGACGAAGGGTAAAATCGGTCATCAGACATGGTGCGATTTCTATTTAGATGCAGTGCTGGGGTGAAACCCCAGACAGAAGGTATGAACCTAAGCTCTAATTATTGGAGCAATCTGAACCAGCGTGGAAGAAGTTTCCCCATGTCCCAATAAACTGTCTTCCTAGTTTTCTCTGGCATTTTTTTAGATGCGTATGCGTTTAAGCTACGTCGACTTTAAACAGGTAGATTTATTTAATATGATAAATTAATTTAACTTAATAAACCGTTAAATCTTCTTATATATAATTTATCAGTGGCGGCGATCTTGTCTGAGAGGTGGGGGAGGGGGGACAAAGTCGGCCACAATCTCGTCGACGACCGGTTTTTTAAAATCTTGTCCCAAATCCTAAAAATTTTCTATCTCATCTTCCTCTTTTTTTGGTCCTTCACCTACTTTCGTGACTTTTCCATGCCTTTTCAAAATAACTCACGACTTTTTTAACTATTCGTTGCCACAGAACTTTTCTCTTCTAATTTTGGGGGAGGGACACTTCTACTCAAAACAACTTTTCTGGTCAAAAACGAACTCAAAACTCATTTCTTGACTTTTTTTGATGTATCTTCAAAATTTGGGGGTCCGATGTATGGCATGACCCCCACTCTTAAAGGTGGGGGTCTTGTCCCCCTCGACCCCCCCCTAGATCGCCGCCCATGTAATTTATAGTCATTTAATCGTTCTTTAAACTTCAAAATCTACAGAAACACATTGACTATCTATCATCCAAGTATTGGATAGATTTTGTGTTGATCTTTGTGCAGCGTTTGTGGAATTGTTCAGTGTAAAACGCCTGACACGAGAGGATTCTATCGTTCACCAACTGATGGAGTATCTTACCCCGTCCGAAGTATTCAACTGGAAACAGGTGTAGACATCAGGTATGCATGCGTTCACCGATATATAATGCCTTTTCTGGTTCGCTTTCGCTCAAGTTGAAGCGCGACGATGCTTAGAAGTCCAACTAAAGACTCAGACATTATTAAGGGGCCATCCATATATTACGTACGCAAAAATCCGGGAAAATTGGACCCCCTCCCCCCTGTTCGCAAGCGTACTTTCTTCCACACCCCCCTGGGTACGTACTCTTGACGCACCCCCCCCCCCCGGGGGACCAGGTGCAGAAAGTGTCGCGACAGCTCCAGGCTGTCTGCACTTTAGGCCAGATTGAAGGGCCACTATAGACAAATTATAGGTGTCTCGTTCACAGCACAGAATAACTGTACATGGCTTTTATATAATGTAATAAAATGCCATCGGACGACTATAGGACAATACAGAGTTATAAATAGGCTAATGTGGACGTCATAATTAGAAATTTATTTTGCGTACGTACACTTTTGTCACCCCCTCCCCCCCGTTCGCACCCGTACGCAAAATCGCCAAAATCCGACCCCCCCCTCCCCCTCATTGCGTACGTAATATGTGGACGGCCCCTAATTATTATTATTATTAGTAGTAGTAGTAGTAGTAGCAGCAGCAGCAGCAGCAGCAGTAGCAGCAGCAGTAGTAGTACTGTAGTAGTTTTTTTTATTATACTCTAAAATATGCTAAAATAAAGCTATGTCAATAAGGTACTCTAAACAAAGGTTTGGGTTCATTTAATGTTTTTAAGGCAATCCGTGGCCAGAAACCTGGATTAGCAAATATATGGTAATTGGAATCGCAGCAAGCAGCCAGGAAATAAAGTATTTTCAAGTAAAATGACAAGGAATGTTTGTTCTTTACACTTCGATAATGTGTCTTTGTAGGAGTCTCTATTACCAACCTCGTCCTAACGAAGAGGTGATCATACCTAACAAAGGAGCTAAACAAGTCAAAGTGTACTATCCACTCATAGCTCAGGAAGGAACACCTTGCAAGCTTCCGAAAAATCTTGATGGCGTTAGTATTCAGTTTGATGCATAGCGACGACATTTAATGTCATGGCAACAGCAATCATGCATTGAGAATTTGCGTGAGAATCTTTGAAATTCTGAACATTTCCGGGTAGACTTGAACCAATATTACTCTTCATACCTATTTCCTTATTTTATTGCTTCTTCGCTCGTCTCCTTGCTTATTTTTGGTATCTTACTACCATCTACCTTTAATAATACTTACCTGTTATTATTATTATTCGTTTATTAGGTATCTCCTCACGTTGTCACACCGCACACATGGTACAAAGCGCAAGTTTGAGATAATAAAGTTCTCAATGCATGATGTTTGCCTACCTATTTACTTACCTACTCATCTGTCTGCCTGTCCACATACCTACCTACCTTTCTTATTACTTTCTTACTTAGCTATTAAAATTGCTTTCTGATGTATCCGTTTGTTAGTACTGTCGTACGATGGAAGCACAGTCAACCGGAATTCCTTCCATCACCTACTACTATTCCAAGTGTACTGAGATTCCAAGTACACCGTCCAACAGTCGATATCAGTTCTATCCGTTCAACTGATACAAGGGTCAAGAGATGCGGAAGCTGGCATTCCTTTATCGATTATGGCAACAATCCAGGATTTATTCCGCAATACGATTGTCATGATCATAGATTTAGTATAACGCAGACTGATGTAGTGAAACAAACAAATATACGGAACTCAGTCGAAAGCTCGAAAAAAAAATTGTTCGGCTAATCATATTTTACGCTGCATTCATTCATCCTGGTATGCAGTGTTTAATCTAGACACCATTTTGGGGGATTCCCCCCATAGGATTTATGTTTCCCCCAGAGGGCAGCAATATTTAAATGTAGACACCTTTTTGGGGGGAATTCCTCCCCCGCAGGATACATGAGTAAAGGAGATGAGAAAAGGAGTAATATAAGAATAAAATGACAGAATAAGATATATGAAAGTTTTTGAGAGATGAATTCGTAAAAAAGGTCGTGAAAGTTATAAGTTTCCGGAAAAAATGGTAGGAAAGTGAGGAAAGTGAGATGAATACTAAAAACAAAAAAGGTCATCAACTTTTTTTGAAGGTGAAATTCCCCAAAAAACACGGAGGATGAAATTTTTCCCTAAATATTTTTGTTAACTCGATGAAATGTACCAAAAAGGTCGCCCTTGTTGGTCCCCGACAAACCTTGTTCCCCCTCAGAAGAGGGGGACCTAGATTAAACACTGCCTGGTATGTAACGAGTTGAAGAAAGACGATGGCGATAAACCGTTGAAGGCCCTCTTCAGAATGAGAGGCAAGTCATCTTCGAAAGTCTAGTACAATAATTCATGCTGCTCACAGAAAGTCTGAAGTGGCTGTCGATATTTTTATATACACTGGCCTGTTACCCAAATGCTACATTTCCCACCTGCGCGGAAAGGTACTAAGCAGTTCTTACAAGGACTCGCCACCCAGAAATTTAGTGAGGGCGTAACACGAATTCGATAGATTTTAAAGTAATTAAGTCATTAGGTCATTAGGTAATTAGGAATGGTTATTAGGTAATTAAGAATGGTCATTAGGCCTGTCTCCAGTCAAAGTAGCCTATCTTACTTTTGTAGTCGTACGACTTTTTACGAGTCATTTTATTGCAATAACTATACTCATAAGTTACAACTTAGTCGTGTCGTGGGTTCACTGCAACGCTACAGAGAGGAGCAACCACAGATGATGATGATAATGAATGATGGTGGTGGTGATGATGATGATGATGATGATGATGATGATGACGATGATGATGATGATGATGATAGTGACGATGATGATAACCTCGTGTTCTTACGAATTAGAAATGTTCCCTTCTTTCATGTTTCTCCTGAAATTTCTATAACTTGTGATGAGTCATCTTCCGCTCTGTAATGTTTGAAAAATAACCACTTTAGAAATTATCGATTTTTTTATATTTAGCATTGCAAATGATTATAAAAATTCGTTTAATTTGTGATATACATCTAGACCTCTGCCGAGTGCAAATTTATATAGGCCTATAGGGCCTAGCTCCTGTTAGCATAACTCCTCATACACTATCAAAAAATCAACGAGCTTTCAACAAAAGTTAACAGACCTTCTTTAAACTTTCTAACAATCACTGGCGCTCATTCAAAACAAAATTGGTAGACAGGTTATGTGAGGCTCTGTTGCGGGTCAAGCTGTGATGTCGATGACCTTGTTTGCCTGTAAGCTTATGTGTATTTTCGTGTGGAAAAATATAAGCCAGACGAGCCAAAAATTCAGCGTTAAATCCAGCCTGTCGTTTGTCTGGTTTCGGGTCACTGGTAATCAAAAGTCGATGACGTACGTTTATATGTGGACCTTGGTGGAACGGTCTGTCAACTCCGAGGCTACGTGACAACGTTTGTTGCGTGAAAGCTTATCGATAACAAAAACTGAACATGCAATGTATTCAGGTTGAAGGTATTTACACAATCGAGTCCTTCACCGGAGACCTGTAGTTCCAAAATATGTTTACCGAACCAAGTTCATAGAGTTATTCAGGCCTTGGTGCATGCCAAACAACGTGATGTTACATCTCCAGCAAAAGAAGTCATTTTATAAGGCACGCCGATGAACCAGTGACCTGTAATGACCGTGTTTTTAACAAGATAAATCCCTCGTATAGGACAGTCAACTGTGCCTCCTCTGACGCACGTTTCACACTTACACGTAGGCCTAAACCTAAAATGACGGCGGGGACTACGAATTATCGGATACCAACATCCTCCTCCTACGTTAAGAGTTCACCGCAATCAAAGCAAACAATCACAAAAATTCTATAAAAAGGACCCGAATCACCGGAGAAGGCACTAATTCCAACAGCTTTCGACCGATTCAACTGTTGCTGATCGATAGAAGAAAAGTCGACATCAGACCTGATCAGCACGATTTAGACTTCGAGGTTAGACCAAAGAATTCCGAATATTGTTTAGACCAGTTAGATAATTCTGTGTGGAGTGCATTTTAGAGATACATACATACAGACATACATACATACATCAGAGACATTTCTGTAAAGCCTTTTGAATACCTTCTAAAGGCGCAACATAAACAGTCATATATAAAAATAAACTCGCATGATACACGTAGGCTTGCTAAACTACGTAATCCTGTTATAAATGGACAACGTTACAGTTTAACGAATTCAATAAGCTTTATATAATATAGGCCTATACATGCAGTTTTGAACCAATTTTAGGTAATTCGGTCTATAATACAAGTGTATTTATCAGATAGTAACAGTAAAGGCTTAACAGGACTAGCGTAACAGGCTGAAGTATAAATCACAGTATGGACAAGATATTTAAAGCATACACATATACAGATATATAGCATTATATAACATGCACATTATATTCATACAGTGATAAATACATGCGCCATATAAATGCTCTGTCAAAGTGCAGCGCATGTTCTTTCGGGCAATGATTAATAAACAATCCAGTGAATAAATAGGAAGCATCGATTCTTTGAACTCCGGCAAAATCTTCTTATATTTCGCGCCACTCCTATTTTAAACACTATCTAACCGTCTTTATGTTCACCTGCCTTATCTTTGAATCTTCACCGGAAACCGAACCTGCCTCACCGATTCCGTTTTTGACTTCGCCTGTGAGTAAGCTGATTCGAACGACGCAGGTTTCATTAAGCGCTTTCGAAATTCGCAAAGTACGAATACCATTACAATTACAATGATGCATGTTTGTTCATCAAAGCCCTTTCATCAGCGTAATCAATAGTACACTTTTAAGTTACACCTGTAGGCCTAATGGGTGTAAATCTGTCTGGCAACCGGACACTTCACTTGACGTCTCTGGACACGACGCAGCGCTCGTGCATAAGCTGGTTCTCTGCGCTTAGCTTGAAAATAGCGCTTTATAATTTGGAGTTGACAATTACGATTACGAAATCTGAAATAGTTGCTTCATTTGTCTACGAGAGGAGAGAAATGAATCGAGCCGCATGGCCTTTTGCCATTGCTTCTAATATACTGGGTTTTTATTTGTTCACAACAGGCGAAATGAATCGAGTCGAATGGCTGGTGGCTTTTGCCATTACTTCTATATTGGGGCTCTGTGTAACACCATCCGTTGCTGTTTCTTTGGTTCCTGGATGGGTAGGTGACAGTAAGGCTTAAGATTCGATGCGATATTTCATCGATATCCTCTTAGTTTTCTCTTATCAACAGCGCATTGAACAGAGTCTGCGCCAACAATGCCGATAAGATTCTCTTAGAAACAATTCTGATAGCGTGCTGTTAGCCTAGTATTAGGTTAGAATGCATAGGCGTAATTTGTGGGGGGTACGAGGGGTACTCGTACCCCCCACTTTTTGGACTGAGGGGTACCGTACCCCCCACTTTTTGAACAGTGCCAATCAATATTTTACTGTTGTGCCTTCCCAGAGATCGCAGTTTCCACCTTGCTTCGTGTATGCAAGAAATTGGTACCCCCCACTTTTTAGACCAAAGTTACGCCTCTGAGAATATGTAAGTAACTCATTTCGGTGGCTGTTTTTTTGCTTCGTCATTTTCTGCTGGAAAATCTATTGCAAACATTTTAATACCAGTTAAAGTATTTAACCGCGTGCGCAATAGTCAAGTGGTCAGCGTGCATGGCTGTCAGTCGAGAGGTCGGGGGTTCAAATCCCCGCCATGGCAGAAGTTTGGTTCGAGATTTCTGCTCTACTTGCGCACCCTAGCCAACTCAGCTATAATCAGTACACTGATCGTGCACTGTCAGTGAGAAGATAAGACGGCGAGGCAGAGGGCTGGCCAACCGCCCTAAAATGCCGAGCTAAGAAAATGAAGTTGCTAACCCTTCGTGCATTGCCCTTTCGGGCTAGCTTAATGGACTGTTCTTCATGTTATAACACTTCTTTACAGTACTGCAATTTCAGTTGTAGCAGAACAATAGCGTTAGGTCTCAAGAGAGCAATACGCGAGGTTATCAGTCAAAACTATAATGTAGGTTGTAAAGGCCAAGGAAACGTAGACATATAGGCCTATTAGACAGCAATAAACACTAAATAGGCCTACACGTGTTATGAATGTTCTATAGGCATAGCAGTCCTCACTGTTACCCTGCCTATATATATAGGACGATTATAGCTATAGCAAATAGTGTTTTAGTTGTCAAAAACAAGAGGGGAGTTCTAAAAATTTACAGACTACCAAAGTAGACAAACGTAGGTCAACATCTAATGTTGTTCGTATGTTGCACGCGATACAACTGATGACTCATGAGATAGTTTAGTGTCCTCTTAAAATTTAACTTAAACCACACTTTCAAATAATTGGGCTTTCGGTTCTTCTACACTTCATGAAAGACCTAGGGTACGGTAAGGCCTGACACCTCGCAACATTCTTCCAATTAATTAGCTGCGGAAATTAGAGAAAGAACTAGAGAGTTAAACCCCAACTCTCGGCAACTGAAACCTGACTGGAAAATTCCTCTCATAAAGCATGGCATGAACTAATCGTCTGAACGTGAGTGTATCATCATGTTTCATTTACCTGTGAATCCTTACGCAGGTATTGAACTGTTCAGTATGACTTTTAGGAGGAAGATCCGGTTAAGTACACGCTCGAACTCTACATCATCTGTGACTACTACTGCGTAAGTTCGAGACGTTTATCAAGGATTATGTAAGTTTCCCTTCATCACGAGTGAGTGAGTATGTGAGTGAATTGAGCAGCCAGTGAATACATTATGGCAATTCATGAAATAATGGGCGTCTAGATGAATCAATAAATAAATTCATCCGTCAGGAAGCCAGTCAGCTAGTCATTCATTCATTCATTCATTCATTCATTCAGTCAGTCAGTCAGTCAGTCAGTCAACCGAACAGCCAGCGAGTCATTGAGTCAGTCAGTTAGCCAGCCAGCTATAGTCAGTTACTATGAACACGTCAATACAGATGAAGCAGATATGCGAATACTTGTTTCTCTTTCAGAGTGCCAATCAGGGCTCACCTGACAGAGCCAGAGACTTTATTGTCAACGCCGTCAACATGGCAAGTCGAGTAAGTTAACTGAATTTCAATTTATAAGATTGGCCTTCATTGCCCATCAAATCGCCTATGCTCCATAATATGACCTGTGGACATGGTATTACGCTGATTAGTGAGAAAGTTATAAGCGTGCCTTTGCATTGGGTTGTTTACTTCTTTGTGCACGCGTTGAATATGCGCATGCGGCTATTTAGTGCGCCTAACTCACAGCGCTTTGCTGTATGTATCATCCTACCAAACCACGCATCGAATTCGTGGTTGGGTAGGATGACGTTGGCTGGCGCGAAATTTGTTGCGTGCGCGCTCGCAAGGGAAATGTCAAGCACACGTTTCGATGAGTCAGCAGGTATTGAAAAACCCACCCTTACGCGATAGCAGAAAGTATGAAAAACTCACCGTTGAGCAATGGCGGTAAGTTTGAAAAACTCCAAGTTTGTGGAATGATGACTTGTCACTCATAGACCTGTCTAAAAGAGTCGAACTGGTCTTTTGACTTGTAGCTTCTATCTGGTTCCTGATGCGCTGTTCCTGTGCTGTATTCGCACGTGCAATAAAAGACTATGCGTTATTACTGGCTA
>OY744616.1:19068590-19101090 GCA_963556255.1 Allolobophora icterica
TCTAACTGCATGGCACGTTCGCTGATTAAAAATCAGTAGGTGAAGAAGTTTGTTGTGACATGTTTAGCTTCCTGCTTTCAGTTTTTCGCGGCCGGAACATTGTGCAGAAGACGAAGAGATGAATTCTGTGATACGGACGACTTCTGTTCCGGAAACAGTATTGAGGTAATCTCTCATCAATGGAAAATAAATAGAACTAAGTGACCTATTTTGCTGCAAACTATTGCCTACATAGTGTTTGCAATAATATTAATGCTTTCCATTCAGGTATTTTCTAAATTGCTTAATTATTTTATTGAATTAATTAGCTTGCGATATGGATTAATTAAGTTTCGAAATTTTAATTTCAGTGCAAAAACACGTATTTGGCTGACTGGGCCGATTGCACGGATTTCGCCAGCGAGGTAAATTTATTAGTATAACTATCGCGAATAACTTTTAGAAACTGCTAAGTGAAGGCTTGTTGTTTGCCCAACATTTCTTCATCAAACCTACAAATTGTATTTCTGAACTGATGTTTTGGGAATAAGATAAGTTTGTAAGAAGTTTAAAATGAGCGTCAGGACGTAAACCACAACCGGTTTATTCTTCCGCTACAGGTCTATTCTTCCGCTACCCTTCACCGTGTTTTAACGTTGGATTAAACTGCGAATTACAGTAGTTTATCTGGATAATTGGTGTCTTTGCCTGTTGATATTATGCTACAGACTGGCTACTGCAAAGATGGTTTCTGCAACACTATCAATGTCCAATGTCGCTTCGCATGGAATAGCGGTAAGCTGTAACTTCTATATAAGTCGTGACTCCTTTTATATTAATTATAGCTGTAAGATGTTCTTGTGAAGAAAGTAGTGTAAAAAATTCTTCAAGTTTCATGACATTCTAGTGTTTATTGCCTTAACTTAATGAATCGGTGTCTTAATTAATAACTAGTTTATTATATGCCACTCGGCCCATGTTCGTTATTAATGTCTATTGTTCTGTTTCAAACAGGCTACACGTTTGTAGGCCCCTATTTAGGTAGGTCTTGTACAAACACAAAAATGCTTTATCTGAAATATGAGAATTTTATGATATCTTATACCTTATCTATACCTAACTTAGATTGACAATAGCAAAATCTAGTAACTTAATATAGCGCCTCTATACACAATATAAAAACGCTGATGAATATGTCAAGTCACTTGTGGGACTCTAAGGCCAATAGTTTGTGGCGCCCAATTACATTTGCCTAAAATGTAATATTGATGTACACTGTACAGCCACTTTTGATTTATTTAAATGTGCCTATTTCCAATAATAGTAATGACATGAAAATTCTTGTAGGCTTTCGGGCTGCGACGGACAACTGCTTCAAGAATGCCTTCAACCCTAGTCTCAAAATTGTTGGTCAGAATACAGCGTATGTAAATTTTGTTTAGCTGTTCTCTTCCAAAATGTTACAAGACCATATAGTCTAAACATGTAGACTACTGCTTCCAGCATTAATTCCAGTGCTACAGGTTCCAAAGTCACTAAACTCATTATTATCAAATTTGAATATATATTTGTGTTTCTGGACAAGCTCACTGACAACCCGCATAGTAACAGCTGTATTTTTTGTTGGTCTACTAAAGTGACGTGAAAGTGGCATTATGAATAAAAGTCTTGCATCGGTAGTATGCATTGCTCTTTCGCTTCGTTGAAACTAAATTTTTCTTACATGCTATGTTGCAAGCGTCTTTTTCTTCAAATGCTACGAGTAAAGGGTCATTCTTTCATTTCATCGAAAAATTGCTCTAATTTTAGGAGTTCTAGTCATTACAAGTGTCAGACTTTGATCTGCAATGGGAGTGGCATTACTTCTGGATTTCCAGGTGGCAGAAATCGACGCCAAACCACGACCTCCCAAAAAGAAGAATGTTCGTGAGTATTGCGCTCGAAAAAGACGCACTTTGTAGAACAGGCTTTCTCCATTGCCATTAAATTATGAAACTGCAAGAAATTAAACACACAATTTACCAAGCATAGTATTCATTATTGTTTTTAAATGTACTAATGTTATGGTAAAGTGATCCAGTGGCGGGGTTGATGTGTAACCTTTGAATATGTTAACACTTTAACGACAAGCCACACTTGTATCCTGGTCACTTTTAGTACACGCTCGTCGTTAAAGTTTTAAAGATTTTCGAAGATAGCCTAATAAGAACTCTTTTAAAGACGTAGTACTACAGATCGGAAAAGTAACACCGCCATTTCTGTACGCAAACTATTGAGACGCTACCATTAGTTACCAAACCGTAGCGGTTACACTTACAACGAAACCAACAAACAGGCCCTGATTTTGGAAAGTTTGACTTATTTATAATGTTGACTGACACCGTTTAAAAGGTGTCTAAGTAATGTCTTGTTTCACACAGGTTTCAGCGACACCTTGTGGCTGCAAGTGCCATTAACGTAAACTTTCACAATTTTACCTAACGTCGTTTTTTTCTCATTGGCTAGCGCAGAGAAGCGCTTTTGTGAGATAGGCCTACTTAATATTTAATATGCGATATATTAAATGTTCAGATACATACATACATTATTGGACACGTTTTAAGATGTCTATGTGAACCTTTATACAAATTATACTAATGTGCTTATGATAGAACCTTTCTCTAATCTCGTCAAGCTTACTCACGAGCGCTAACTCGCCTTAGCAGCCGCTCTGCCTCCTATCTCTCTCTGGTCTCTCTGGTAACCGAACTCGGTCCTTCATTCTCCATAGGACATCGATTTCTGGACAAGACTTAGTCCTCTGATACGACTCAGCGTCCGTGAATAAGCGGATAACCAGCGCTTAGCTTTAGAGTATAGCTCTTTAGGAGTTTGGAGTTTACGACTATACGATACAGTGCTATGAAGATGGTTGTAGCCTACTTACTATAGGCCTACTTTCCACTAGCCCTCCTGACTGCACCAACAGGTGACAGTTCGAACGCTGAAATTTTACTGCGCTGGAATATTGTTCATAGTTTTGATTAAATCTAGCATCACAGGAAGGGTTATCACGATTCCGAGAAGATTCAGAACAATTTAAATAAAAAGGTCTTGTTTTTCGCTCAGAACTGGTAGCTACCTACAAATGGAAATTAGTCTTCTCGGTTTATCTGGAACGATGATGGTGGAAGATGGAACCAAGTGTGGACCAGACAGTGCATGTCTTGCTGGCCAGTGCATTGCTAAAGCCGATGCAAAGGGTCAAATAGTGAGTTATAAATGGTGTCTGTCTGTCTGTCTGGCTGGCTGGTTGTATGTGTGTGTCTATCTATTTTTACATAACGTTACAAAAGCCATCTTTGCAGTAGTCAGTCTAGAGAAACAGAATTAGTTCTCATAGGCCTAAATGCAGAAATCTAACACATATATAGCAACATTTCTAATTTATTAAACATTTGACAAAACTTACAGTGCAAGTGACTTCGAGCTATATTGATGCTACACAGCCCAATTTCTTCTTTTTTCAGCCAATTGTTTATCATGGCTAGTTTATATTAAAAACCTTGGGGTTCACATGTCATTTGTAGGCTAACAGTTTGCAGTCGTATCACATAAGACATTTCCTTTGTTTTGGTGCATCTCAACTCGAATTAATACACATATGTTGTAATTTTCAGCAAAGCAAACCTGTGTTTCGACGAAAGGTAAGAATAGTCGTATAATAAAAAAATAATGGTACATTGGCCGCCTGAACATTCTCGCAATCTTAGGATAGGTTACCAGATCGAGGACATAATAGAGCGCCTTATAATTGATTTTACCATTCAGACAGTGTCAGTGCTACAAAGAAGCCTTAAATTCTGGAAGAATTCTCGCAGACCCCAAAAAACGTTAAAAAACATATTCATTTTATCTAAGAGTTTAGAGCTGAAGAAACCAACGTTCATGTATAAAATTGCAGGTTTCACCCGGATTTTTCTTACAAATTCTATAAACCTCAGTCTATGCATGTTTAGCTCAACGATGTAGCCTCTTATCATGGTTCCAGCAGATTTATTCTGCCTTTTTAGTATGGTACATTGAGGTGAATATATTAAATGATTTTCTATTGTGTCCATTAATCCATTGTGCCAAATATCTCTTGAGCTGCTCGTTAGATACTAGATGTGTATGTGTGTTTTTCCTTGTTCTCCTCAGACTCAGTATTGTGGAAATGGACGAGTAGAGGCTGGCGAAGACTGCGACTGTGGACCTCAGGTGAGTTCCAGTTTTAAGCTGTACTATGAATGTTGCGCTCAGATAATCTGGTGAAGATAGACTCACTGGTGAAGAAATATGTAGTGCCACTGATGAAGAAATGTATGGACTCACTGGTGAAGAAATACGTAGACTAACTGGCACTATAGAAGTTATAAGATTAGGTTATGCGTACTCTTAATTAGACTTAATACAACACAAACACCAATTAAATGGATTAGAAGCTACAGTATATTTGGCGATTTTTGGTGCTGACATCAGAGTGATAACGGTCGTGACTTTCAAAGCAAATTAGTTTATTTAACTAAACTACTTCTTTATTTATTGCTGCGCATATTACGAGAGCAAGGTCAATACAATTTCTTAAAATATATAACTGAGAGATATATTACTGTCTGCACGAGCACCTGATCCGTGTCAGTTGCACGGAGTCCGTTTTTGCAGGCTAGATTGCAGAAGAGAAACCATCATGCAATTTATTAAGAGTAGCAACCGTAGCATGATGAAAATTAGGAAAACATTTATGTAGAACCATTTCCTCTGAATTCTTCACCTATCGAAGTCAGGTTTAATGGAAGTGTATTATACTCAAAGTCTAAATAGCCTATTAATGATTGCGCATGCTCGATGACCTTTGTGCTGTATCTTTCGTTTGCATTTCAGCAATGCTCTTGTTGCGACATTGTCACATGCAAGGTATGTGCATAGTTTAATCCTAATTCTTGACAGTTTTGTTCGTTTAAAATCAAGTCTTGGCTTATAAAATTGCCAATCTATTTTAATCAATAATGATCTATTCTTTTCTATTGTAATGACTCTACAGCGCCTTTATTAAAATGCACCATACATTAACAGACGGTTGTATCAAGTGAAACCATGGTCAAAATATCGTGACCCATGAAGGAAATTCAATGGATTTCCTTGTTTCCTTGCTCTTCGGAATTCAGATGTTTTTCTAGGTCTAGTACTGCAATTTCCTCAGTTTCAATACGATGTGCTCGTTTTTTTTCAGTTTAAAGCCGCGAATACGCCCTGCCTCGGATCATGTGGACTCTGCCCTGGGAATTCGGCAAATGTAAGTTCTTCATTGTCAGTTTTCTTCATTGGTTGTTGTCAGCTCGAAGTCTTCTTAAAGGAAGAGAAAGCATGCCTTCTGAAGAACGTTTGCGGAAGGGTTGCGCAGTTTGAAGGCAAATTAAATTTGATTGCATTATTGCGTCTGACGTATTGTAAAACAAATTGACGTTGTTCACTAAAAATTCACCCAAGCGGTAAGTTTCTATGTCGTTAATGAAGTTCCGGTCCACTGAAGAAAAGTCATTCAACCATGGAAACGTCGTCTGCTGAAAATTGTCATACTAGAGTTATTCATTCTTTATGTAGGCATGTTTTAGGCCTACGATTACGTAGGCTACCTATGTCGTCATAGTATGTCTTGATGTGTCTGTATAGGCCACCTCCACCCCTCACTCACGGTTATCTGCCTCAGGCTGCTTGACTTATCATCACCTCACAGGCTTTCCGCTACAAATGGAAGTCCTACTTCTTCAAGGTATTCCTATCCTGCTGCATCCTATCCTTCGCCTTCCAAACTTCCTCTTCCTCAATGAAACCCACCTTCTCTCTCTGTCTCTCTCTGTCTCTCTCTGTCTCTCTCTGTCTCTGTCTCTGTCTCTGTCTGTCTGTCTGTCTGTCTGTCTGTCTGTCTGTCTGTCTGTCTGTCTGTCTGTCTCTCTCTCTCTCTCTCTCTCTCTCTCTCTCTCTCTCTCTCTCTCTCTCTCTCTCTCTCTCTCTCTCTCTCTCTCTCTCTCTCTCTCTCTCTCTCTCTCTCTGTATGTCTCTGTATGTCTCTGTATGTCTGTCTATCTCTGTCTCTCTGTTTCTCTGTCTCTGTCTCTCTCTGTCTCTGCTCTCTCTGGCAATCGAACTCCACATGGCAACCCTTTGAACAAGCGCTAATGAATAAGCTGGTGCCCTGCGCTTTGCTTTAGAGTAGCGCTTTAGAAATTTGGAGTTTGCAGTTGCGATACAGTTTTTGTAACTATTGTCTCACATGTATTGCGTTAAAATTTGTCGTAATAATAATACTATTTGGTTTCAATTTCCTTGTTTGTGATTTTTTGCGCCCAGTGTGCTACTACACCAGGATCAGCGATCAGTGACTTCAAGCAGTGTAAAGGAAACAACGATAACATGTGCTACCGTGGTGCATGCGTCAGTTTAGACTCAACCTGCCAAGCTCATTTCTTCTTTGGCAAGTTTTGATCATTATTCTAGTCTGCTCATTTCGAATTAAAAGATGAAGATTTAAGTGCGATTTCAAACCAGATTTAAATAGACATATAGATACTGTATCAAGTTATATTAAAATATCTTATCTTCTCGTTACTAATCTTAGGCCCCTACTCTGACGCTCAACAAGAAATAATCGAAATTCTCAGAGGTCTCAGTTTCGGCTTCTAAAGTTTGTTGTTAAGTTTCAGCAAACGCCTAACTGCATTCATAAATAGCTATGGAATAGAAAAGTTGGTAATTCGGTATTTCCAAATTTCCGGCCAAATTGCCGATACATTTAGAAAGCCTGGATAGACTAACTGTTATTTGTTAAGGTTAAGTAAGAAACCACACTGTTGGCCTATGACTTCACGTTCATATGGCAACTGAATAGCCGCGCCTCAGCTTTAGGTTACATTTCTGTGCGACTTTTGTGCGCGACAAAAATTGTAATCGTTATAACAATTATATGAACGTTGTATATATACATATATATATTATATATATACAGAAAAATTTCATAACTATGCTTACTGATTGTCATTTGAAACGCAGCCGCTGCCGGGGATTATCTTTACCCTCAGAACGTCGGTAGGGCCAACACCACTTTCAACTCCGGAGGATTCTTTGCTGTTGACACCAACAACGGCGACACAATATACGAAGAGTACAGACAAGGCGAAGACACTGGGTTAGTCACTCAGTCGAACATTTTGCACCATGCAAATGTAAATGTATAAATGTACATGTTTTTCTATGGCGACCATGATGCTTCGACCATGCTCATCTTTCATTGCGTTGATCGGGTGAGATCCTTCACCACCGCTGCCCGTGTCAATTGGCGCCACGCATGGACGTCCGCGGCAATTTTTTAAGGGGTGCAATATTTTGGTATTGGAGGCAAAATGACGTCATGAACACAGAACACATGACAAGTTTAGAAATAGGGGCCTACATAATAGTCAAGAACTTTACCTAAATAATTGAGTGCTTTTTGCATTGAAAATCGCGTTGAAACTGTTGTAATAATCGTAATAATCAAAAGATTTTATTTTTGTAAAATATGCCCAAATTCTAGAGGGAATATTTGCCCCCTTACCACTTCCGGACATCCATGGCGCCACGCCGTTTAAGGTCCTGTGTACGGACTGTGCTAGTCCGAGATTCATATCTCTTTAATAAGGCACAACCGGGAGGCGAACCTGGAACCGCATGCACGTACTTTTCTAAGCAGCTGGGCGAACACCTGCTTCACCGTTCTTCTTTTTATCTGAGTGCCAGCGACCTTCGTTGTGTTCGTCCCATCGCTCTGCAATAGGTTGCCTAGCAACCTACGACGCGAACATCTTCGCCTCTCTGCTTCTTTGCGTAAGCGCTTGGAAGCGAATCTGTTCGGTCATGGTTTGTTTCTGCTGGTTATTATCCATCTGGATATTTATACTGAACCTTTGAAACCTTACAAAGGCGATTGCACTGTTGTGTAGGGTTTGTGGAATCGTTCAATGCAAAACGATGGACACCAAAGGATTCTATTATCCGCCAGGTGGCAGTCAAACGTCTTCGTACCCGATTAAAAACTTCGCACTCAGTGTCAACAACAATCGGTAAGACTTAGTGGCGCGAACATCACGCCAACATTAGAGACAGAAAGAGAGACAGACAGAGACAGAGACAGACAGAGACAGACGGAAGCAATCAGAGACAGAGACAGACAGAGACAGACAAACACAGAGACATACACAGAGACAGACAGAGACATGAAGACAGAGAGAGACAAAGACACACAGAGAGAGACACACACAGAGAAAGAGGCAGAGAAAGACAGGCAGACAGAGAGAGTTACGTCTGCTACTTGAAAGCAACCGTAATCGTAAACGCCACATTTCTAAAGCACTACTAAAGCTGAGCGCAGGGCACCAGCTTATTCACGAGCGCTGCGTCGTGTCAAAAGGATTGTCCAGAGATCGGAGATCAGTGCGTCAATCGGAGACAGTTGTTTTAATTCCATAGTTCTTTATAATATTATTTTTAGTGCATAAATGGTTTCCTTTAAGCCTCGGGGAATAGGACGTGATTTGTGATTGGACCAAGAAAGATGATCAGGTGCGATAGGACAGAATTGAGTGAAGAAGATACGAAAGACTTAAATTCTTATCATAATTCAGTCGATTTGTTGGCATTTGATTCTCTACAGAGTTATGTACTATCAGCCCCGAGCACCTCAGACTGCGACAGTTCCTAACAAGGGAACTAAGACCGTGAAAATCTTTTATCCACTCATAGCCGACGAAGGAACACCCTGTAGACTTGCGAACAACAAAGATGGCGTACGTACAAGCTACATACTTATATTATAGCACCGATAAACTATTATATATATATGTGTGTGTATAATTGTATATATATATATATATATATTTTATTAAACCCAAGCAGAACAGACTAGACTAAGCACGAACACTAGAAAACGAAAATAATAAAACACCCTCACGTTGCAGAACTGAATAACAATTCAAACTAACGCTGCCCTGGAGACGTAAGCATTATAAACATGCGATTTGATTTTGTATTAGGCCTACTATAGGTATTTTATTACGCTAAATGCATTCTATAGGCATATAGGTTAGTAATTAAGTTATACTGTATACATAGGCTAATGTGGCAGTTCAAGCAATGTGTAACTGCATAATAGCCTACATATTTTTTCCTATAGGTATTTCTAATAGTTAAGGCCTGTACGACAATTGTTATATGGTAATGTTGTCATGTAGTAATGTATGTTATGCGGTAATGTAGCCTACGTTATACGGTAATGTATGTTATATGGTAATATGTCACATGGTAATATATCCTATCGTAATGTATGTTATTATGGTAATGTATGTTATGTGGTAATGTATGTTTTATGGTAATATATTATGGCAATATATCTGTTTGATAGTACTGTCGTACGATGGAAGCGCAGTCGACGGGGATTCCTTCCGTCACCTACTTCTATTCCAAGTGTACTGAGATTCCAAGTACACCGCCCAACAGTCGATACGAGTTCTACCCGTTCAACTGATACACGAGAGACGCCTCTATCACGATGCGGAAGCTGGCATTCCTTCTAATTCTGCAGACACCTGTTGACTCTTTTGAGTAATTAGCATGTTCATCTGTGAGAAGGAAATTATGTGGAATTCATTTAGGTTGTTCGTAGACTTAAGCTTACTTATTTATTATTCAGCTTACAATCTAGTTTTATAGTCTATCTATAGAGTACTTCTGACAATCTGTGTGATCGACTAATCTAGAACGAAGTAATTATGTAATTAGGCCTAATTTCAAACTGTATGTTAGGCCTTTCGGATGAATATTTTACGGTTGTTTTAAATGTATATTCTAGTATCACATAGGAAAGACGGAATAGTGTGATATCAAATCCTTGTTTTCATCATTGTACCAAAGATTAACTGTAGAGTCTTATTCGGAGAAATGTCGGTTTGTTCATTTGGTGAAAGGTTTCGTTCGCTGAAGCAAAATTAAACGTTAAAAATCGGTTCTTGTGCTGTTAATGGTTCGTCCTGAAAGGAGACAAACCCTGCGACCTTCAGAGCAGAACATTATTATCTCATAACTGTAATTTCTGTTGGAAAGTAAAAATCGTAATCCTGCCAAACTTGAAAGAACTCTATATATAAACATTTCCATCTTCCGTTCTGCGACTGTAACCCGGGTTCGTCAGCTGAGTATGAACACCGCCTGAAAATTGAAAGCATACATTTAAGCATATACGTACAAGTACAAGTTATTGACAATAGATCAGATCAGGATACTTCAAATAGGCCGCATTATAGGCGACTTTACCTACCGCTTCGAACATGATATACTCCCCCTCCCCCCATCTTTGGCTGTACTTCATATCTGGCTGTACTTGTTTTAGCCTTATATTTGAACATAAATATAAATACAATAACTTAGTAAAATTAACTAATTTATATTACGCTAACTTTAGAATTAACTTACTGATATAAAATGGCTAAAACAAAACACAGGATCTGCAGTCTTCTAAATTCTAAGGCTGTTTTTATAGAACTTGCGGCATTGCTGGAAAGTATATTGTTCCTGGTACACGTCTTGTCTTTGGTCGGCGTTCATTCACAGTTGCTGGTCCCTCCATCTGGAACTCTCTACCTCACATGTTCGCAACTCTCTTAGCGAAACTGTCTTTCGCTCTGAACTGAAAACTTATCTCTTCCAATCTATTTATGGCCTTAATCGTTGCCTGGTTTCAATGTGCACTTCTGAACTGCGTAAGGCGGGCATTATCAAATTACAGTTGTTTTGTATTGCACTGTACTAAAGTCTTAGACCTACTGTTTAATTATGCCGCAGTCCACCACAATTTGTGCCTTCACGCATTCTCATCAAATGTCAATGTCCTATAGGCAGTGATGGGCAATAGTTAACTAAAAAGTTGCTAACTTTTAGTTTAACTAAAAAAATTTAGTTAAGGAAGAAGTTTAACTTCTAAATAAAAATAGTTTAGTTAAAACAATAGTTTAACTAAAAAAATTTAGTTGCTAACTAAAAAGTTTAACTAAAAAAATCAGCAATTCGCGACTATTTTTCACAATGAACATTGAACACTGTCAACAACTCAATGCGAAACTTATTGATTAACACTGCATGGTTTTAGCATTAACAGCCTATGTTTTCAAATTCATACACTATTTACAGTATGCCTGTGACTGTATGCTAGAAGAGTACACATTGCATAGTTTGCAGTTGAAATTGTCATTGACGCTCTGCATTATTACAGTTCACTTAACCTCTGTTATTGTAGTTAAAATGTTAATCGAAAAAAGTTGGAAAAAAGTTGGAAAAAGTTTAACTACTTTTTTTTAGTTTAGTTAACTACTTTCCAAAATTAGTTGCCAACATTGACGCTCTGCATTATTACAGTTCACTTAACCTCTGTTATTGTAGTTAAAATGTTAATCGAAAAAAGTTGGAAAAAGTTGGAAAAAGTTTAACTACTTTTTTTTAGTTTAGTTAACTACTTTCCAAAATTAGTTGCCAACTTTAGTTAAACTATATTTTTTTAGTTGGAAAATAGTTTTAGTTTAACTAAAAACATAGTTTAGTGCCCATCACTGCCTATAGGGCCTATATGGGCCTGAATGTAGTGAGAGTGGAGAGACTGAGAGCGTGCATACACGTGGTTCGGCTGTTCGATTATTTGATTCTAAGGTAACCGTGCGGAGCGCCCTTATGAGTTACTTAAATGGCGCTACACAAGTGCTCTGACACATATATAGGCCTACATACATACATGCATACATAGATACATACATACATACATACATACATACATACATACATACATACATACATACATACATACATACATACATACATACATACATACATACATACATACATACATACATACATACATACATACATACATACATGATACATACATACATACATACATACATACATACATACATACATACATACATACATGCATACATACATACAATAATAACATACGTTGTGATAACAGAGACCAATTTTTATGTATATAGGCCTAATTATTGAATTATAAGAACGTACGGATGGCCTTCTTAACGTAGCTCGGATGTTCTCGCATGTGCCAGTAGTTGATGCGCAGAGGATGACCGAGGGTTGGTTTGCGTGCAGGTACAAAGACAATGCGGTTCTTGAGAATACGACTTGACAATACAAAGGACAATGCGACGATTTAGAATAGACACTATAGATAATGCGACCATTTAGAATAGACACAAGATGATGCCACGATTTAGATTACACACAAAATTAGGATAATGTGACCATTTAGAATAGACATAAGACCATTCAGAACAGACGGTTAAAATGCGTTTGCGTCATTCAGTGCCATATAGGCCTCCTGCCGAACAAGAATTAGGCCTAATTTAAGAAAAGTCGGTGTGATTTTTAAACAAGAGCAAGATTCAGGGGGATTGTTTAAAAATCATATCCTGCACAAAGCACATACCGTACATACGATATGTATCACAAGTATATAGATTAACCAACGCACACAAAACAACATCATCGTTGAAATCCAGTCTCAACCATGGGCGGTGATCCCGAGGTGTCAAGGGGGACAAGACCCTCCACCTTTAACAGTGGGGGGGCACGCCATACATCGCCGTCCCCCCCAAAAAAAATTTGTTTGAAGAAACACCAAAAAGGTCATCAAATTTTTCGTGCTCAGGTCATCAAATTTTTTTACCTTTGTTGACCAGATCAGTTCAAAACTCTTTTTTGACCAGATCAGTTCAAAAATGTCCCCCCCACCTGTCAAACAAGATCGCCGCCACTGGTCTCAACAGAAGTAATCGTAATCGTAACGATGACGTAACGTACTCGTCCGTTTTCTTTTAGAACGCATATGCCATAGTTTGTCCGTGATTTTACGGTAAATCAGCAAGTTTTAGACCCGCCAAAGCGCGTCTTTAGCCTGAATTTCCTTCTGGATACTGTCTGTGATTGTGTTAGGGCGCTAGTGTTAACACGTTTGTCTAAAGACAGTGCAAGATCAGTTTTAGACCGGTCCGGGCATGCATCACCATCGCGTGCGTGTGATTGATATGCGCCGGATACAAAGCCTCTGTGACGGAGTATCTTCTTACCCGTGATCCATATTGAGCGTTTCCTTCTGCATAACGGCGTCGGCTCGTGATTGATCCCAGTCGAAGTGCGGTCGATAGACAGCCTTCAGGGCGAAGTCCAGAACGTCCCTGGGTGCCTTCGGGTCAGTATAGCAGACCTCATGTCGAGCGCTGGACAAGGTATGCGTACGATTCACGCGGTTCCAAGGGTCTTCCTTTTGAGCAAGATGTGTCGGCAGCGGTCTCAGTTTCAGCTTCTACAAACAGATGTTGTTGCAACAGCACATAGGCCTCATTCTACATTTTTGAGACGAGGGTAATAGCGAGAATGATGAACATTTATTTCAATAGAATTTACTAACGGGTTAAGCTTAGAGATACATATAGGCTACTAGAAGAACAAAACAATGAAATAAAAATGTGATCATGTCTTTTCATAAAATAACTCATAGGTGGTGAGCTTTGAAGCTAAAGAAAAACTTTCATTGTGTTGAATTGTATCTAAAAATGTATAAAGCGCCTCTCGCAGAATAACTATTCACAGGCGCTCTCAGCATATGCAGAAGTTCTGGGGAAAACAGAAATGCCTAAGGGAATGCGAGACTGATGAGGAAAAGCCAGTCATTAGTTCAACCCTGAGCAGAGGGGGAAGGTCATTCCAGATTGTGGGACCCACTACAGTAAACGCCCGGTGCTGGGCCAAGGCAGTTTTAGCTCTGGGAACAAAAGATCAAGCCGATTCACAGAGCGCAATGAGCGAGAAGAAGATGCAGATAGCGGTTTTCGCAGATAGTTCGAGAGAGATTTTGGGGCAGTAGGCTGCAGAGATTTAGAGACAAGGAAGAGGATCTTATATCGGATGCGCGCAGCAATAGGGAGCCAGTGAAGGACATCAAGCATATAAGTAGAGATATGGACAAAACGGGGAGACAGAAAAGTGTAGATTAAACTCCAGTCGTCACTACCGCAACTATTTAACCATGCTGACAAAGTCTGTTCCTTTTGCAATCTGTGCGCAGGCTTTTCATTAAAAACTGAAGACAGTAATCATGTTTGTAAAAACTCTCTTGGTTGATTCCTCATTTTCCTTGCCAGGAACTTAATTCTCGCCGCTCCAATTCCAGTCTCCATTAATTGTGACCGTCTACCTGCTTACCATCATGACTTTTGGATCAGGACTAGGAACCAAACCGTTCGAACCATACCCGTACCTATAGCTCCCCAATTTTATTTTAGACTGAGCGTCTGTGAATAAGCTGGTTCCTATGACTTTAGATGCTGGAGAAATCCGGAGATTTACAATTACGATTGCTAAATACGCGTTCATTCATACATACCTCTTCTTGTCGACAGCCTATCAACCTGAATTTGGTATCGTTTTCCAGTCTGGGAAACGGATATGGCTCGCGAGAGGACATTGGGTATGGAAAGGGATTTATTGACGACATGATGGCCGCACCAGCTATCTACGAAAAACGAAGGCCACAGCTGACATAAGCTAGAAAAATCTGCTGCTTTCCATTTTCCAAGTAGCGTATTCACCTATTACGTCATCGATATATGTATGACGTAATAGACGTTCTTATTCAGATTTATGAATGCCTTGTATTTAACAGGGCTAATAAAGCTTTACATATCGAAGTTTGTTATGCAAAACACGATGAATTAGGCCTACCTTTGTAGGTTGTTGAGGGCCTAAATAGAACTGTATAACAATCGTTTTGAAGCAATTTGAAGTCACTTCATCAGAGGAGAGGCTGGAGAGCGTAGCTAGAGGCTGAGGACTTAGACTCCCGACTGCTTGGCGTTTACCTAATTGTGTTACTTTGTTTTTCATGTCTTAAATTCAATATTTCTTCAACTTCCGAATTCTTCCCTGGTGGCTATATAGTGATGCTTCTTATAAGGGCGGATCTAAAGTTCATAGGGCCTACGAGATCTTTGATCAAAATGAAAAAGTTCGGCCACAGCCCATTTAGGGGCACGCTATTGATTTTCTCCGAGTTGCACCAGAAATTGTAAAGTAGACTAGAAAAATATAGGCTAATGATGTTAAAGGAAATAGGCCTACAGAGGAAAAATAAGAAAACTAAAAACGAAAGGTGGTATAAAAGGACAGCCAAATCTGGTAGGACAGTGTCTCAAGATGATTTGTGTAGTCCTACAATTTCCGATAAACATTTTATTACGTCTGTAATCGTAATAGTTAACTCTGCATGTCTTCACTCTTAGGCATAGGGCCTACAAAGCTACAGTCTCGTGAAGCTTAAATCAAGGACTCTTTATGCAAAGGACTGGAATCTCCCTATGTAAGGCCGTTGGACAAGTTATTGGTCCATGGAGCGTGGCGCCTCCAGCGACAAAGGCGTAGAACTTCGTGTTTAGATAGCAAATGCAATGCACTTTCTGCGAAGAAAATCGACGAATAATTATTTCTTAATTAATAACAATTGCCTGTGTAGAGGAATTATATTTAATATGTGCTGTATTGTCTATTACAACTTATATGACATTTTATTCAATTTTAAAGCTCATTTTGCAGAACTTTTGCATTACGCAAACATGCCACAATTGGACCCACACTCTATCAATTCTTTATACGTGCGTGTGTGTCGAATGTTGATTAGGGGCCTACGGTTACACAATCTGATGTCCCAACGTGTTAGCCATGGCTATTAGGCCTAATCAGTTATTAACTCTGCTGCCAGTCTAATCTAGAGGCTTTGCATATATAACCAAACCAGCTGCAGTTCTCGTTGGGAGTCAACAGCGTGTACCACAGTCCCCCACAATGGGGATTTAGCAAATGTTCTTGCAGTCTCTGGATGATTGCTCGGTACAGTTTAACTGACCACTGAAGAATGCACAATCTCTTGACAGTTTTGTCAACATATATTTAGGTAAAATTAATTTCATTATTGCATGTCTTTATGGCCGTTTATAAAAAACTTAGTATTGGGATTGAAGTATTTGTATACATAACTAGCCTACAGGCCTCTTGTGCTTAGTTTCTTTATTTAACTAAGAACATTTAATACAATATAGACACAATACTTAGGCCTATTACTATTTCAGATCATTGCAAAACACACAAATCATTAGGAACAAAAGATTTATAATTAAAGCTTTCACCAACTGAGTTATAAATTTGTACAGAATACTGTTCAGAGCCAATGCTTAAGTGTAGGCCTACCCAGGGGCGTCTATCCCCCCTAAGTTATTGGAGCAACGTCCCTTTTCCCCCTCTTTTTCCCCCTCCCCGTTACTCCCCCCTCCGTAAAATGGTGGCACACACACTGACAGATCTTTCCCCCCCTATTTCTTGGATGGAGCATTTGCTCCAAGGTTTCTATTGTGTAGACGCCCCTGGGCCTACCTGTGCAGACAGATGTAACAAACATGTAATAAATCTGAATCTAGCACTGTTTTTAAATGTTTATAAATATTCTACACTAAGTATTTAAGACGGTAAAACAGTCACCAACGATAATTAACGACAATAATGATTATGATGATGATGAAATCCAAAAGCCCATGACATATGGCTCTCCTCAAAATGGTCGGCGCACAGTCCACAGCTCACAGATAGATACGCAGCAGTTCGTTTGATTAGATCTTGACGTCGACATTACTGCACCCACCGCCTGCATCTGCCAAACACGTATCGCAAAGTAAACTTTCTTACAGACAAGTAACGCAAAATATTTCATTGCCAGAGTAAAAATAAACCCAATATTATGTTATCCACAAAATGTTTCACTACATTGATTGTACGATTGCTTTGTGGTTTGAAGATGTCAGATGTGCCATAGGCCTTATCATACGACGCAAAAAGTGCATATTTCTAAGGTTTACATTACTTGAAATTTATTAAAACTTTTACTTATAAATTACTTATCATTTACTTTAACTTGTTACTGGGAAAGTTAAGCAAACACAACGCAGGTTTTTTTCTAATTGATGTCAGATGCCATTGACTGCAGGTAAACATGGGTCTATAGCTTCGCAATGCCCAACGCATGTTTCCACAATTTAGACTACTTAAATTACAGTAATTAAAAACAATATCTGTACACTTATTATCAGGGCTGTAGTGGTAAAATTTGAGGTGAGTATACGCTACCGGTGACCAGCGGCGTAACAAAAAATTTGAAGACCTTTTTTTAGGAAAAATTTCAGACTTTTCACCAATTCTCAGAAAATTTTCAGACTTTTTACGATTTTGTCTCTGAAAAAGTTGATGACCTTTTTTTTTTTATTTTTTTTTAGTCATTCGCCCTAAAAACCTTTAAAAACCTCTATTTTTTGAAAAATTTTCGTTCCCGGAGGTAAGTATACGCTGTATACCCGCGTATACCCTCGTCTACAGCCATGAGTATACGCTCTCAAATTTCTCTAGAGGTAAGTATACGCTGTATACCCGCGTATACGCTCGACTACAGCCCTGCTTATTATCATTTACCTTTCTTGGTTCTTTGGAAACCGAAAGAAAGATAATCCTGAATTCTTCTTCCTAGAATTCGTGCAATTAATAGCTGAACACCACAGCGCGTCTGTAGACTTGCTTACCTCTCGAGAGACTCGTACACCCGCGACGACAGATGTCGCCACGATCTCCCCGCTGCCGGAAGTACAACGTTTTTTCCACGAGTAACCAATCCTCTAAATATAGAATCCTTGGTGACAAAACGCAACGACGGTCTCGCTACCACCTCTTAGCGATCTGTAATCTATTGAGTTTTATCAAATGTGGGCTCTGCTTTAGAATATGTAGTCTGTGTTTAAACCAATTTCCGCTGTTTAAGGTTGTTGAAATTTCAAGAAAATGCGAATACATGTTAAAATTATACAGGGTCGTGACTGCTATCCAGTTGTAAGTTTTCTTTCTTCTTCATTTGAAATTTCCTTTCGCTTTTATTAATTTTATTTATGTATGTTGTGTGTGTTAGCCCAACTGTTAGTGTAATCAGTAAGCGCTGCTACTGTACTGTTGTACCGCTGGTTTTAATTAGCCTCGATCGTCGTAGTTTAAATGTGTATATAGGTGTTTATTTGGTATCAGAGGATATTTTTGAGCGCGTTTTGAGAACATCTCCTAGTCGCAGCCCACAGCACACATGGCACGTTGTTGTCCAACAAGCTACACCGTTCTTAGGAAAGAACTAGGCATGTGGAACAATTAAATGACACTATTTACCAGAGTCAAATGACTTACAACCAGGCTATGTGTATTAGAATATGTACCTCATTGGTGTTTTCGGGAGCGCCACTGGCAGACCATAAAAGTATTATCATTCATGTAATGTATTTGTCAGCTATATCAGAGCTATATCAAATATGTCACATATAGTTTGCTATATTTAAACAATGACGAAATGAGTGGAAATATTTCCAAAACAGTGATGTATGAACCATAGGCATAGCTATATGGAGGCAAGAGGAGGCATTTGCCTCCTCTTGCTTTTGTGGATTTTAAAATTTTCCATGGGTTATAGCCCTGCATCCTCAAGTACACCCCAGTAGAGGTGGATTTTGCCTCCTCTTGATTTGAAGAAGAAAGTAAGTCTTTGAATGTGTTAATGACTAAAAAAAGATCTTCAACTTTTTTCGTAACATAAATGAAAAATTTTGATCATTTCTGTTACGAAAAACGTTTTGTTCATTTCTGTTACGAAAAAAGTTGATGACCTTTTTTTAGTCATTAACACATTCGAAGAGCGAAATTCTGAAATTCTCATAAGTTTTTGCGACCGCCCTTCGGACGCTGACAAATTTGCCTCCTCTTGAATTGAAGTCTGGCTACGCCCGTGGTATGAACATCTTCTCATTGAAGTGCTACTCAAAAGGTAAGCGCAAAGCACCAGCTTATTCACAAGCAAAACGTCGTATCAGAGATAAGTCCAGAGATCAATGTCCAGTGGAAGCCCAAGTCAGGTGACAGAGGTCATGATCTCTTACAGTTGTGCTCACAACCTTGTATAATTGCGTAGATTTACTTTAGCCAAACATCGTCAAAAACATTCGATGTTACAGGTCACTGAAGAAACGAGTATTCTCGAGCTGAAATCTCTTGTAGCAAGTGAACTGGATATTCCTGTTGACAGGCAACGGCTTGTCTTTGAAGGAAAATCCATGCAAGGTAACACTTTTCACAAAGATCTGACATTTTGTTATAATGTGAATTCTGATGTGTGCATGTATGTACTAATCTAGACACTTGTGATGGTGCGTTTAATTACCTCAAAAATGCATTGACTGCATTAATCTAAATGATGTTGAAGTCATTAATATAAAAAAGCTAATCAAAAAGCGAACAGTGCTCAGTTAATTAGAAAATGCACCGATGACAGGATATCACAGAACACACAGCCCAACCAAATAAACTTCCTCCCATAGCTGAAAGTAGACGCCATGTTCGAAGTTCCTGGAGTATGTAGCATCAAAGAAAAGGAGTGACAACAGACAATAAGACTTGCAACACACTAACCCCAATGCCAAGAAGTTCGTCGGAGATGGGCGACTATGCTATATCTGGACATCCCTAAGCTACCAGGTATGTGAAGGATGACATTCTTCAAGGCAGTAGTTGTCCTGAGAGCATCACTGTAGTAGACATTCGTCACCAATCACAATTACTGGGCAGTTAGTAAACTGAAACCCTTTCTTTTGGTTGAGTCCATAGTGGCGAGACCCCAACAACAGACTAAAGCCGTGCAAAACAGTCAGAAATGCAGGTGAAAAACAGCAATGACACCATGAACATTTATTAGGTCATGGTAATATATATAATCGTGTTTATTGACAAGCTCACTGACAAACCCCAGTAAATTACATTGAAACGTATGACAGTACAATTATCTAGATCTTTTAGAACACACATCTTGGCAGCATGTTTGGCGCCTGCTCATTTTACAGCTGTCCCCTAGGAATGGAAGGCTGTGTCGACCTATAGGGGGAGCATATGGGTATCGAACCATGTCTTTCAAGGTCTTGTGTTCTTCTAGCAAGGTTCTTGAGATGGCCCCAAAAGTGGCTTTGTGTCTAGTTCTGATTTACAACTTCTAACATAAAGTAGTTGTTATTTGACTTCAGGCTTTGTTAAAATTTCTATATTACGTGTTTGCTAACATAGTTTGAAACTAATGTTTGATAGACTTGCTTCAGTTTTTAGTTGTTAAATTTTATACCAGTTTTGTAAATTACAGATGGGATGACGTTGAACCAGTGTGGTGTGAAGGATGGCAATAAAATCATGCTTTTCGTTAAAGACGCGAGCAAAACTGAAAGTGCTGCTCCCATCACTGCTAAAACGAAGGAGTCCTTTACATCGAAGCTAGACCTGAAGAAAGAATTATACCAAGTCCTCATCAGACACTTTATGCCGTCGGATGCTCAGGGTGTTGCAGAACAGTTTCTTTATGTGAGTTAAGTTGAATTAATAATCCGATTTGTTCAGTTAAGAATATAATCAGTTTCAAAGTTGTATGAGAAACATTGGCAAGACATGTTATATTAGGTGTACCATGCTGCTCTGGATGGCCTCTTCTGTGCACTGTACAGCTCACTATTATACTCTTCCAAATCCTTGCACAGGTTTGAGGAAGGTGTGGCTCTTTGTTGAGCACATGGTCTTCTCTAGTCTTTTTTTGGTCTTTTTATTCCGAATATTTCTTTAGCGCCTCTCGAAGTCAACTACTACTCAGAGGCACTCCCAACTACAGCATTTGATACTGTGTCGGAATTTTCACGCCGAAGCGCCACGAGCAATTGCGAGTGAAGGACTTGCCCAAGGTCCGTACGCAGCGGCTAGAGTGGGATTCGAACCTGCAACCCTCCGGTCACAAGGCGCCGAACTTACCACTGAGCCACCACGCCCCACAAACAAATTGTGATATTCCAACCGAAGGAAAGCTGCTGCACTTATTTACTACCTGATCTTATCTTTCTCTTGGTCACACGCATTTTCAGGTTCTCATGAAGTTATTTTTTGATAGAAGAGGTAGAAGAGCAGCTCACTGAGGTAAATCCAGGTACAGCCTTTGCTATGAAGTGTGACCAACTCCATTTCTTTGCGATGGCATATAAGGGCAGTCTTCTCTGTTGCTGTCTGATTTTCTTCAGGCAGTTTAGTTTGTGTACTTATTGTTTGCATTATTATAATGCTCTACAGATGTTTCAAGATTGATTGAATCTATAAGGCTGGTTTTCCTTTCAACAATGCCTACTTATTTGCATTCCTAGCAATCAGTTCAAAATGTCTGCCTCTCTGGCTATTAAAACTTGCTTTCTTTGTTTCTGTGACTCTCTATTTGTCATTTTTGTTTTCATTAGCTGCCAGATCTTAGAATACCCACAGCAAAGTCTATTAATGGTCATCCAACACAGTACAGCCTTTCTACTGATTGTAATTGGTGTTTAAGGCACAAGCTGTGCTGAAGTAATTATGTACCACATAAAGATGTGAGACGTGCACAAATTTCTTCTCTTGTCACGTTTGGATGACCCCTTCTCACCTTTCATCTTGTGCAGGCTATTTCTCACTCTTCATCTTGTGAACATCATTAAGGGGATAATGGCCTTATTAACTGGATCAATTTTCATTGTCTTGCAGGACCTACATGATAATGTACAGAATTTGAGCCTTGATGACATTGAACGGATAGCTCAGGCGAACATTCAAAACCAGAAATCCTGAACTGTTCTTCTTACACTGTGCAGCTGTAGTTTGATGTTAACTACGTACCTCCAGTCACTGGCAGAGATACAAGCTGAAACTACTTTTAGCGTTGAGATCATTTCAAGTTTATTGTTGTTCCATTGTTGACTGCGGTTCTGTGAGGACCTAAGTTATTTAATTACAGCTGGTGGTAAGTTTAGAATGCAAGCAGACAAAAATGTGATTTCAAACCAGATTCAAGTTGGGAAAACCTTTACTTGACATACAACTCAATTTTAATAAAATTTTCATTTTGTTTTGCAAGTTTAATTGTCCTTATTTCTAATCTGATTTTTCAGTTTCAATGGGCAGGCTATTTCCAACTTTTACCTCAGTCTCTGCATTTCTCATTTGTTTTGTGATAGAATTTTTTTAAGTGAGGGTAATTTCAGAAGACCATTAGTCTAATAACTCCCTACTAGGTACACAGATTATTAAGTTTTAAACCCAAAGCAGTCGAAATACAGGTGAACATAAGATACACTCGGATGTTGTTTATGATTATGGACACATAATTCTTCTGTGAAAATTCCTGAATATTAAAAACTGGATTGGTAAAATGGAATGCTAATTTTTCAGTCGTATATATTTTACAAGCCATAATTATCATTTCCATTGTCAAGTTGTACGGTATATTGATATTTTGTGTTGAGTGTATAATTTATGTGGCTTGACAGTTTTACAGAGCATTCTTTAAGAACTCCTCATAGAACAGCAAGCAATTCAAATACAGCCTGTTTCTTTTGCACATACGTCCTGAGCATGGTTTTTTGGATTATTTGGCTAAAAAAGCTTTGCAACAGCCACCAAGCAGCACAGGGTGAGGAAATTGGCCCTGATTTGGTAGGTAGAAGACTGGACTCTTTGGAGAAACCTGGACAAACCAACTTTCATCTCATCCTGCCTGGTTAATCTGGAGAAAGATAAATTACTGTATACCAGTTGTGTTTTTGCATGGAATTCTCGTAGACGACATGTGATGTAATTATAAATTGCTACTAAATTGTATTAAAATAATTGTAAGAACATACCATCTGGTTAATAGATTTGTGTGGATCTGTGTTATTTACTGGAAGAAAAAGTCAATTTTGATTATTATTTGTTAAAATTCAAGTTGAGTACAAGATTTGGTTTTAAAGTTATCATGTAGTTTGCTTTTGAATCTTTCATTTAAACACACCTTTGGTTGCATTTTACATATCAGCTATTTGCAAGCTAAAACATCATGCAGTTTCTCTAGAGCTCAGTATGCAATTCCAGCGCTGAATAACTCGGACATTTTACACTGACAACGAGAGTGTACTAAAAGCAACTGGGAAACTATTGCAGCTTGTTAAAGTTTTGAACTACACAATTGAAAAGCATCTCTGACATCACTTTAGACTTTCATCTTGACATAAGTAAGATAATTTAATTGTTTAAACAAACCATTACTCGTCTGTTCTACAATTATTACAGTCACCAGAGTTCCACCACGTTAAATTAAAAATTCAAATAACTGCCTTAAAAATGGAGTACCTCCCAGCAGCTGTTGACACAGGATCAACTTTGAAACTAGTTCAGGTGCAGTGCATATAGTAATTCTTAACAATAGGTAAAAAGTAAGTAGTTGTTACTACATAAATATTTGTGACTACATTGACCTTTCACTTGATACTACATCTTAAATTATGCTTTATATATCATTTAGACCTAAGAGTGTCTCTGATTTGGTCAGTTAGCCAGGTTATTCCTTCGTCCAGTCCCTCACCAGTGACGGCATTGCTGGCACCAATGTGCCAGGGCTTGTTTTCTATGCGTGACAGATCAAGCAGGGTGGAACATTTAACGGCCGACACCGAGTCTCTCATGTCCATCTTGTTTGCGAAAATCAGAATTGGAATGCGTCGGTTGGAAAGCTCTGGGTGTGCAAGCAGCTGATCAAGCTCATCTTTGGCAACGGCAAATCTAAGCTTGTCGGCGCTGTCCAGGACAAAGATGATTCCGTGGCAGTCGCGGTAGTAGTGCTCCCAGAGATTTCGATAACGTCCTTGCCCAGACATATCGAAAGCTGTCAACTGCAGAGATTTGGTTTTGAACTTTTCCACGGTAAAGCCAACCGTTGGAACTATATCCATTGTCTGGGCATCAGTGGGCTTCAGCCGATTGATGATGGTGGTTTTGCCACTGTTGTCCAGACCAACAACGACAACATTTGCAACGTTCCGTTTGCCCGCAGCAGAGCCCATGATACACCAACCAGCGTTCTTGTTTTTTTTTCAATACAGCAACTCTGAAAATAATGATTAAAAATGTTAAAATGAGAAAGTAATTCTATAAATGTGACCCGGCAGAGGAGACAGACCACTTGTTGCAAACTGAGTTTTCAGCAGTTTCCATAACCTGATAAATTCCAAAAGTTGGGCTAAACATTTCAGCACATTTGATCCAATATTTATGCACATCACTAAATCAGCTTACTGCTACCAGTGATGTTGACAACAGAATTTGGCCATACTATCATGCAGTAAAATCGGCCCATGTTGCAGATACAGCAAAGCTTTGTTATGGCGAAGTTCCAAGGACTATCACCAACTGTGCAATATATCTGAGGTTAGAGACAAGCAAGATATACATGTATGCATCATGCACAGGGCTGTAGTGGTAAAATTAGAGGTGAGTACACGCTACCGGTTAGTAAACAAATTAGAGGTGAGTATATGCTATAGCATTTAGATAACAAAAAGAAACATGGAGCTTTGTCACCCCTGATTCATGCATGACGATTCAAGCTAATATCTTACAAATCAGAAACCAAAGATGGATTTCAAGTCACAAGCCGCTTAACTCATTTATGGTTAAGAACACATACTGCATGGTATTCAGCATTACATGTATATTCAACACTATACAAAGAGATAAGGTAATTCCATTTACAACCACTGCAGTCATTTTTATAATTACCACATAACAGCAAATTTAGCATCGCTTTCAATCACTTTTATATATTTAAATAAAATTACACTACATAAAACCTGAAAATCCACTAAAAATGCCTACCTAAACATTCACCGAAACAAACGACTCAAAGCATGACCCCCCAAAATTTTACGTTAGAACTCTGTGAAGATATTCTTTTGCAACAAGCATTAGGCAAAGTAGAAAGTAATTTAGGTTTAATTTTCTAAATTACTACAGCGGAATTGACACTGTTGACAGCGGTTACCATAGTAATATTTCAGATTGCAGTAAAATACGCCAATCTTTAAAGAAATCAATTCAACAGAATCATATTGCAATATCAGGTGTTAACCTCTGTTTCTGCAAATAAATTTTTACCTTGTTAATAAGACAAACGAACTCAACAAATTAATTATTTCTATATAGGCCTATGTTACTAGCTCACATTCCAAGCAACATACAGACGATAAATGTCATATAGGTTCAGGAATCTAATGACGCATTTTGCGGTCTAATGCCATCTAGCAGTGGACTAAATTTCACTAGCTTTCCATAATTTTTATGACGCTGCCAGAACAAAAATAAGAAAAACAGAAAAACAAGAGACGCGTTTAAGTTGCTTACTTCAGTGCCAGGTTGGCTAGTGAGACTAGGACACAGTTAAATACGAATTCAATTACCGTTAACATTTTCCACCTCAGCATCAAACAGTCAAACTTGCTCTCTTGATTAACTGGACCTCTCGAGAACCGGATTTCGACCTGTCGCTTAAACCTCATGCTGTCTCTTCGGGGTTTGACTGCATCTGCGAATAAACTGGTCTCCGGCCCTGCTCAGCTTTTCTGTTGCGCTGAGATTTCGTCGACTTATATTTACCACTGAAATTGTCAAGAAATGTTTAGATACGCATATGTAAATTTAATTTTAATAGACAGCACTGCCATGGGCGTCCGGAGGGGGCAAGGGGGATTTGCGCCCCTGGATTTTGAAAATATTTTTAAAAAATTAAATTTTTATTTTGATTTTTATGCTTAGGCCTATTTCAACAGTCCCAACACGATTTTCAATGCTAACAAGCACTTAATTATTGAGGTAAGTCAGCTATTCTATGCAAAAAAGCATCATTTTGCGCCCCCTTACAAAAATTTTGCCCTCCTAGAAAATTTTTCCCCCATAGAAATTCCCTCCACCCCACCCCACCCCACCCCCCGGAAAAATTCCTGCGGACGCACATGAGCACTGCCATCTATTAGTCATTAACATGGTATTATCGTAATCGTATCTCGAGATATCTATACAGCTCCCCAAAAACGAAGTCTCGGGAGCCAGCTTATTCGCAGGCGCTGAGTCAAATCATAATGGGGGGGGGCCCGATAGCGCATTGGATGACATCTGGCGTAGAGTGCGAGAGGTACAGAGATCGAGTCCCATAGGCGGACATGCTTTGTAGGCTGCAATTTGCGCCGTGTATTACAGGCTGTCTGTTCTGTTAGTAGTTAAGGTTTATCGCATAACATGTACATGTACAGCGCAGTGCGTTTGCAGGCGTTTAATTAAAGAATAAATATTATATTATTAATATTATTAGGCGGGGATAGAATCGGTTCCAGGTCAAGAGCCAAAGGGTCAATCAGGCAGGCAGTCAGACGGCTAAGGAGAGTGGCGTTTAGGGTTGAAACTGCGAGGGAGGTAATGGGAAGATGAGGAATCGGGATACGATTTGTGAAAGAGCATGCGTTTTCAGTTTTGAGTGAAAGACCTGTGGAGAGATTGCAAGAGGTGAGGTTTGGTGAGTTCATAGAATGGATCTGATATTTCTCGTAGTAGGCCTTTACTCAGCCTCTCGAGAAACCTCTCACTGGTGGGAGTATGTTCCAGAGGGGTGGGTCAGCTATGCCTATGGAGCGATTCGCAAACTTTAGTGATGAGGTGATGGAAGGGTGGGGAAGTAGTAGGGCAGAGAGTAGCTGGTTGAGCGGAGTGGTTGGACCGTGAACAGTTGATAGAAATAGGAGGGCTAGGAGGACAGAAGTGCATTGTAGGTGCGTGAGTAATATAATTCACTCCACCCAGTATATATAATCATCCTATCTCAGTCTTTCTCGACCATCGGTCACTACTCATCTCAAGTTTTCCGATTGAGCCATCCAACACTGCACAACGCCTCTTGAACGATCTTCATCCTGAATTCCGAAGATTTTAGGTTCCTCCATCATCATTGATTGCCACTCGCCCTCCATCACCCGCCTCGGGCGCCTCTATCGATCACCACAAGCTTTCCATTCAAATTTGAAGTCTCACCTTTTCAAGAATTTCCACCCTGACTCAGGGCATATTTTAACTGTATAACTAGGTTAGGATTTGTCGGTATACATCAATAAGGTCGCGCACAAAAGATCGCGACTGAAAAGGTCGCGCACAAAAGGTCGCCACACAAAAGATCGCAGCGTAATAAGATCGCAGCGTAATAAGATCGCAGGGTAATAAGATCGCAACACAAAAGATCGCAGGTAATTAAACTAAAGTCAGCATGCAAATAATTGGATCGCACCTTTAATACGTGGTGCAGGCCCCCTTTCATCGTTTGAAAGCTGCGTTGTTGATTAGATCGCCCAATCTGAAACGGACATTATAGTAGAAGGGTGCACAACTTGAGTTTGCAAACTGTTTAAAAACAGACATTATAGTAGAGGGTTGGCACAACTTGAGTTTGCAAATTTAAAAACAGACATTATAGTAGAAGGTTGGCACAAATTTAAAAACATACATTAATTATAGTTAGCATGCCATAACTTAATTTTTCATAATTGATGTTTGCAAATTCAACAAGAACAACAGTCATGAACCGTTGTTATTAATTAAATTTAGTTTAGTTTAATTACCCTGCGATCTTTTGTGTTGCGATCTTATTACCCTGCGATCTTATTACGCTGCGATCTTTTGTGTGGCGACCTTTTGTGCGCGACCTTTTCAGTCGCGATCTTTTGTGCGCGACCTTATTGACCTAAACCGGATTTGTCCCAGTAGTTAGGGTGATTTGTCCCAGGCAATGTATGGTTAAAGTATAAGTAGTGGGACAAAGTATTGGAAGAGTTTTAAGATTTGCCCCAGTAGTAAATTCCCAAAAAGGTCATGAACTTTTTCGGGAGATGAATTCCTAAGAAAAGGTCATGAACTGTTTTCGGGAGGTGACTTTTTCGGGAGATGACTTCCTAAAAAAAGGTCGTCAACTTTTTCTGGAGGAGAATTCCTAAAGAAAAGTCATCAAGTGTTTTCGGGAGATGACTTTTTCAGGAGACGACCTCCTAAAAAAAGTCATAGACTTTTTTGGGGGGGAGAAGAATTCGGAAGAAAAGGTCATCGACGGTTTTCGGGAGGTGACTTTTTTGGGAGATGACTTCCTAAAAAAAGGTCATCAACTTTTTCGGGGAGATGAATTCCCAGAAGAAGGTCATCACAGTTTTTCAGAGACGAGTTCCAAAATTTTGTCCCAGTAGTCTAAATGCCCTGACTAGTCTGATCCTCCGCCTTCCAATTCTTTTCGACCAAAATGACACGCCTTAACAGCTGTTCTGCCTATACTCTCATAGGCGTAATTTGTGGGGGGTACGAGGGGTACCCGTACCCCCCACTTTCTGGACTGGGGGTACTGTACCCCCCACTTTTTAAACAATATCAATCAATATTTTTGTTATTGTGCCTTCCCAGAGAATGCAGTCTCCGCCAAAGTGCGAAAGTTCTTAGATACGCAGGTAAATCGAGAGCCAAAATTAATGAGAATATTGACAGGGAATGTGTTCAAAATGGCCACCATGCGAAAAGCGAAAGTGGAGAAGAAATTGGTACCCCCCACTTTTTTAGACCAAAGTATTGGTACCCCCCACTTTTTAGACTAAAGTTACGCCTCTGTATACTCTCTTCATCTGGACCTACGGAAACCGGATTCGGACCTCCTTTGACTACCCTCTGGAAACCGCGGCCTTCTGACTTGACGCAACGCTCGTGAATAAGCTGGTGCCCTGCGCTTGGATTTTGAGTGACGCTTTATAAGTTTGGAGTTTACGATTACGATTACCATCACGTATATAATTATATTGATATACGTCGATGACGATTATCATTTCGATGACGATTACCGTTATATTAGTATTTTCGCATTCTGGAACTAAACGCCATTTTGTGAAACGGTTGAAAACTAGGGCCTATGTTATAGGCTTCATAAAGAAACGATTCATAACTGCTATTTTCGTTATTAGGCTATAGGCCTACTACTTTTTAATTTGTTAATTTCGCCATCTGCTTGGTGAAGCATATTTCGTTCTATAAGCTAAGATATATACATAGTATTTAAGTGATAACTAGTATACAATACATATATTTCTATATAAATTATATGATCAGTCTTTTATTTCGCCGACCATTGCCTTCGATTTGTAATCTCATCTTAATAGGCCCTTATTACGCATACTGACGAATTCAATTTAGGCTAACTTATTCGGATTTTTTTTAATTCAGCGAAACTTAGCCACGCCGGTTATCTATGCAATCATGTGCTGACTTCAAGGTCTTGTTGTTTTGCAGTCTGTACGAAATTGTATGGACTATCACAGTTCTGTCAGAAAGTATAGAATAATAGAAATAGTTCCTGTGGATGGAAATAATCCTTATTGCTTTTAATACAGTGACTTTAAGTTACAAATGGTATACTTTTTTAAGTTACGGACGTAAATTTAAATGTTATTCAAGTTTTGTGCCCTTGGGCAGATTCAAACGTCCAGTGGCTCCTCCCCTCTCGATGTTGGGCTTCCTCCTTCAGTTTACTGTTCAATCCACCATCACCAGCCCAGCAGCATCCATCTAGGTCGTCCTTATTATCTTTTCCACAGTCATTTCTCTACGATAGTTCTCAGTAGGGAATACCCCCTCAATATGCGACCAATCCACTTCCTGTGTCTCTCATATATTAGCCATAAGAGATCTTTCCTCGTCCTCCTTATGCAGCATATTTTCGTTTGCTTTAGGCCCATGCTGTTTTATGGCCAGGATCACGATTATTAATTTTCCAATAATTGTATTATCCAGATCTCAAGGTAGCTACATGGCCTTTCTTTGCCATGTTTCAAATAAGCACAAGAAATAATCTTATTCAATCATGAATTTCTTTGCTAGGCTGCCTATACCAAACTTTCTATCACCATATCTTGGAAGCATAATCACACATTTACAAAGGGTAAGAAAACTTTCAAATATCAGCTCAGTAATCTCAGATTTAGAGATGGTAACAGAAAAGCTTTTCCAGTGTTTAAGTCATCTCTCCAATAAACCTTGGCTGCACTGCTATACACCCTCTAATATCATCCTTGTGACATCTCTGCATACTTGTAGTTCATTACTTTGGATTCGCAATTAAAGTTTCATTATCTCTTTGTCTTCATTTTCCTATTGAATCCCATCTTCCTTCAATGATTTTATTTTAACAGTTGCATTTTCTAATTCATGATAGATTTGCAATTACATGGAAAAGCAGTAACAAATTCAACCTATAAATGAGTCAAATATTTGGGCTGTGTTCAAGATCTCAAGATGCAAGCAAGTAGCCACAACAAACCAAGCACATACATATGTGACTGTTGTAACAAAACGTTTACATGGAAATCCAGTCTCAAAAGCCATAAAAGAACCCACACTGGAGAAAAACCATTCAAGTGCAATTTATGTCACAAAGAATTTGCACAGAAGAATAATCTGGAATGCCATAAAAGAACCCACACTGGAGAAAAGCCATACATGTGCAATTTATGTGACAGAGCATTTGTATGGAAGAATCATCTGGATTGCCATACAAATACCCACACCGGAGAAAAGCCATACATGTGCAATTTGTGTCACAAAGCATTTGCATGGAAGGCTGCTCTGAAATGCCATGAAAGAACCCACACTGGAGAAAAACCATATATATGCAATTTATGTCACAAAGCATTTGCATGGAAGACTGGTCTAGACTATCATACACAAGCCCACACTGGAGAAAAACCATACATTTGCAATTTATGTCATAAATCATTTGCACAGAAGTGTCTTCTAGACTCCCATACGAAAACCCACAGTGGCGAAAAGCCGTACTTGTGCAATATATGTCAAAAAACATTTGCATCGAATGCTACTCTGGAATGCCATAAAAGAACGCACACTGGCGAAAAACCATACATTTGCAATTTATGTCACAAAGCTTTTTTACAAAAGAATCATCTGGAATGCCATAAAAGAACCCACACTGGGGAAAAACCATACAGTTGCAATTTATGTCACAAAGCATTTGCTACTAATCTGAAACGCCATAGAAGAACCCACACTGGAGAAAAACCATAAAAATTTAATTTATGTTACAAAGCATTTGCAGAGAAATTCATCTGGATTGCCTTAAAAGAACCCACACTAATGGAAAACCATACATTTGCAGTTTATGTCACAAAGAATTTGCACTGAAGAGTGTCCTAGATCACCACACCAGAGAAAGCCATGCAAGTGCTGTTTATGTCAAAAACGATTTGCAAACAGTATGTTTGGCATGTAAAATACTACACTGGATAAAAAATATACACATGCAATGTATGTTAAAAATCATTCACACAGACATGTCCTCAGGAATGCCATGCATGAACCCACAACGGAGAAAACTAATACAATTGCACTCTATATAACAAAGCATTTACATGGAGTGATGCTCTCAAAATGCAGTCAAAAAGACACTTGTTAAAAGCTGCAAAAGTGTAAATTATGTGATGGGGCATTGCACGGAGTGTCGGCTACCATGCAAGATCCCATACTGGTAGTAAAATTAGGTGAGAGTGAATTGTATGAATTCGTTGTGCCGAACATGGCACAAATATGCCGTGCAAGCATTTTATGTAAGAGATTCAGTACATATACTGCCTATGAGAACTGTGTCGATGGAAAACAGTTGTCAACTACAAAAATCTTGCAAGATCTTCCTAAGCAGAGGACAAAATAGTCCAGTTGAAAACGATTTTCTGGAGCTATTCTAGAGTAATGTCTGACATTAATATTCATTTAATTTTGTTAGGCTATATGGATGTGGAATGTGTGACAAAATATTTGAAATTGAGAAGAATTTTATGGAACATTATTATGTTATCATCTGAACTTTATCATTATGTTATCATCACTACTGTGATGCTCCACAAACAGATATATTTCTTGAAATATTTTAAATTTATGGGTTTAGTTAATTTCCTAGAACAAAGAAAACTGATTAATTTGCAAGTCTATTGTTCCGTCTGTTTCGAATTTACACCAGTTTTAATGTTATAAACATGTGATTCTCGTCTATTATTTATTTACTAGTGTATTTTCCCGTCATAATTATGACGGCAGTATATAGTGTTAGAGTATTTGCCCGTCATATTATGACGTCATATTATAGGCCTATATGTATCGTTGGTTATCGCCGTCGTCAAGACCGCCGTCGTCAAGACAACCGGTTTATGTTTCACAATAGAACAGAAGCCGTTTGTGACGTAGCGTCCTCCGACAGACAAATTTGCATATTTATAGGAAACTATATTAATAGATTGCGAACATTTTAATGCGCGCAAAGTTACACAGAAATGCGAATGTAAGGCGAGGTTAGTCAGTCGCCAGACGAAGAGCAATTAGATATCTAGATCAATCAATCAATCAATCA
>OY744616.1:19106090-19161090 GCA_963556255.1 Allolobophora icterica
CCACGATAAATGTGGATACATGGTTCCCCCCCCCACCCAGAGAGATGAATTCCTAAAAAAAGGCGGTTCCAGGGACTAGACAGATATATATAAGAAAGCGGTGACGGACGATATAGAGGGCCGCAGACATTGCATGGTATTGTACAATTCTGGATCGAATAGCTGAGCAAACTCCTCGTCCGACCTTCGACTTAAAATTTGACAGAAAACGATCTGAATTCGAATTCTCTTGCGTCTACCGTTGACAAGATATTTTTGTTCAACCCTTTAACCCTGGAAATAAGTTAACATTTCTGTCAGCCGATGATCATTGAATGTACAAGATCCTTTTCTCGGAGGAATAGACCTGAGGCATAGTGGCGCCGAATAAATAAGATGTAACGTATTACCAGTTTACATTGTTTTTACATTCAGTAGTGTAGACGTAAATGTTGAGATACCGTAGCGCCTAAGGCGCAACGGTTGAGGCACCTTAGGCGCCGAAGACTCCAGTCTGGGAGGGGGTTTATCCTTAGGGCCTGGGGGAGCGTCGACCGTTACTCGTTAGTGAACATTTTTGCCCAAAAATATAGGTCCAGCTTGCAGTAAAATGACAAGAACCGAGTCATTCGTTATGTGCAGTCAACGTCAAATTTCTTTATTTTTTATTTATTTACGAGTCAGAATTTAGGATACAGTGTCCTAGTCAGAAAACTTAAACAATTTTCAAGGAGGGTCAATTTGTTGAGTTTCGTGCGTGGGTTGCGCTTTTCATGTTTGAGTGTCCAAGGTTGATCGAGATGTCACATAATTATCTGGTCTCCACAGAGCAACTGGCAGTTCATGCATAGCTTGAGGTACATTAAAGCTGATACATTTGTAATTAATAATGATGATCGCTCAGGTGGCATCATTATGTTCATGAGACTAAATCCCCGTTCGCATTCAGCTGTGCTGCACGGGATGACATTTGCACAATTAATTACTGGTCGGAGTATCACGGGTATTTCTCTACCCCCGATGTCCTTGAAGTCACAAAATGCATCGCATGTCTGTGCAAAGGGCAAATGAAAAAGGTTGCAGAGCTTGTTCAATTCATTTTCGCCATAGGCCTAAGTCGTCTGAAGTTCGTTTTTGTCCAGTAGGCCTAGGTGCACCGCAAGAACAGCTAATTCGCTCGTAAGATTTGTAGGTTATAGTTTGTTCTTCCATCGCAGCTGCTGTGGTCGTAAACAGTCGCTGCTGTAGATTGTTACAATAAAATGTGCGCCCGTTGAGTAATTTCTGCTATTGGCTTTAAGTAATTAAAACAACGTAACGTCTCAAATTCATAATCATTTTTGCCGACCATCTATACATATAGTTTCCATATAGGCCTAGTGTCCGTCCGTCGGGTGGACGCTACGTCACAAACGGGTTCTGTTCTATTGTGAAACCGTTTGTGACGTCAGTACTGCCGTCTTGACGACGGTCGTCTTGACGACGGCGATCAGAGCATTTTAACAAACAATACATATAGGCCTATAATGATACACTGTCGTCACGTCATAATTATGACGGGCAAATACACTATAGTTGTAAATAATTGCTAAGTAGAAAACGTTCCGACTGATTTGACAATAAGTATCGGAGCGCGCGCTCCGGCTAAATAATAGGTATACCGGAACGCCGCTTCGGACCGCTCCGGCTCGTCTACACCATTGTGTACATTGTCCTGCATGGTGGCAGTTATTTATTGTTCCCTAGACCAGACCGTGGTCCATTGTTACGGAGTTTTTATAGAGAAAAGATCTCATTCCGACTAATAAGAACTAATTTCATTACACAAAATAAATAACACATGCAACAACAACAACGACGACGGCGAAAAATAACAACGACAACAAAAACAGCAACAAGCAACTATACGGATGTTCCATAGTGAAGGGTTATGGCTGTGAATCAGATTATCCCTGCTGTAAACTCTCTAAACCATGCATATTGCATCTCATTTCACAAGCGCCCTTTGTGTGTGTGTATATATAATATATATATATATATATATATATATATATATATATATATATATATATATATATATATACTAGAGCATTTGCCCGTCATATTATGACGGCAGTAGAGGCCTATATAATTATATCGTTGGTTAAGATGCTCTGATCATATTACCCATCATATTATGACGTCATATTATGACGGCAATGTAGGCATATATAAATGTATCGTTGGTTAAAATGCTCTGATCGCCGTCGTCAAGACGGCAGTACTGACGTCACAAACGGTTTCTGTTTCACAATAGGACAGAAACCGTTTGTGACGTAGCGTCCTCCGACAGACGGACACTCTATGGATATTATATGTATACTAGAGTATTTTCCCGTCATATATACGACGGTTGTCTCTACATTATGACGTCAGCGAAAGGGCCAGGCTGAACACATTTATCAGGATATGTTATGACGTGAGAAATAGGCCAGGATTAACTTATATAGGCCCTATTAGTCTGTATTATAACGTAAACAAAAGGGCCAGGCTTAACTCATATATTAGTATGTATTATGACGTCAACAATTGACCAGGTTTCACTTATTACAGACATTCCAGAGCGTTGGTTAAAATGCTTTGATCGCCGTCGTCAAGACTGCAGTACTGACGTCACAAACGGTTTCTGTTTCACAATAGAACAGAAACCGTTTGTGACGTAGCGTCCTCCGACAGACACAGACTATATGGATATTATATGTATATATATATATATGTATATATATATATACGCACCAGGATACATCGACTTGTTTTATCGACCACACGTCGTGACAGGGATCCGACCGCCTGTAAAAGTGAAGAAATTGATATGTATTGCATTCGTGTGATCGATTGTAAGGAGCTTTCCATAGAACGATTGTTTTCTAGCGCTTAACGATGTCTTACGACTGCCTGCCTCGACCGTTGATGTCGACCTCACCTTTAATGTCTATACTCTGATCAATAAAGTATCCGAATTTAAATGTGTTTTTATTTGGTTTCCAAGAACTCGTGTGTAAACTCGGACATTTATCGTATCTTCCACGTGGCCTCGTCCATGAATCTAGAGAACGCAGTTAAATCAAATGGCTCTAATCTAATCTAATCTAATCTAATCATAGTTTCTAAGCACTTCTATATATACACGTATCTAATCTAATCACATCTGACAAAATCTAATCACACGCCAGATACTCTGGCCTGATCTAATCTATTATAATCTGCCATGTCAGCATGCCCACACAGATCCCATGTAGAACTCGTGTTCCCATACGGGTCCTATCTATTGCCCTTGGAAATGGTGGCAGGCATTGGCGGACTGACCATTGTGCCAGTGTGACATGGCACATGGAACCCTTTGGTTTCAGCGCGTGGGGCTCCAAGGACAGAGAGGAATTGATTATGCGTCAGTACACAAATTTATATTCTAAACACGCAAACTCCAAAAGTTTGGGGCCCCTTGCATGATTGAATTGGCAAGGCCCCCAATTTCCCCAAAGTGGTCCCGGTTCGATTGTGCTGGTAGGGTACATGTAAGGACAAAGCCGCCGCTATGGCAACGCGCGAGGCATCAATGATCACTCCCAGTGAAGTAGGCCTATATCCGTGCAGAATCGAAACTACTGAGTAGTGACTACTTATTTATTTATTTATTCCGGATATTTCTATAGCGCCTCTTGAAGTCAACTACTACTCAGAGGCGCTCCCGACTACAGCATTGGTATACTGTGCCGGAATTTTCACGCCGAAGCGCAACGAGCAATTGCGAGTGAAGGACTTGCCCAAGGTCCGTACGCAGCGACTAGAGTGGGATTCGAACCTGCAACCCTCCGGTCACAAGGCGCCGAACTTACCACTGAGCCACCACGACTACACCACCAGAGTACCCAGAATCAGAATGCAGGCCGTGTAAACGAGTTCTTCAGGTTAATATATGTTATCGGATGGAGAGCAGCTTTACTTGTTCATACTGATCGTCGCACACAAGTTCACTTAAACAATGAGTAATCACACAGAGTGATTATATTAAACGAGTTTTAATCGAACCTCATAAAATATCAGCTGTGCAAAATCAGTTGTGAATGTCATTTCAAAGTCATATTTCACTTTAATTATACAGGTCGACTTCATTTCCTGCCTAATCTATGAACATCTGGTACAAAAAACTCCGAGCGACACTTGATTTATACGATAAATTAATTAAATCCAATACATGATCGGAATATATTAATGCCTTAATAGCACACAATATAGGCCTATAGTCTCAATCTGTCTATGAAGAACACACAATGTACGTGGGGATGTTAGTCACGCCTAGGGAAGCTTTTGGTTGGCCGCTTGTCCATAAATACGTTTTAAAACTGGTAAAACTCTTGAGTTAAACCTCCAGGTGCTTATCAGTGTTTTGGAGACCAATTCGGACCTTCTATTAACCGAGCCATGCACCACGAAGAAATCCAGTCATCCAGCTTTAAGACCCTGAACCAAAACAGCCATTTAAAGCATTTTTATTGCACATGATGAAGAGGATTACATCCGGAAGTACATTAATCACATGGCCTGGCATTCGGACATAAAAACCACCTGATATTGCAACATGAACCAAATAGAGCACCTGGTCTTCTACAATGAACAAAAGAAAAACCTGTCAGTGATCCAAAACACCCATCTGTTTTATGCCTTGATCCGTATTTGGCCAACCACAATACTTACATTCAGTTCTTATTTCCCAAACTTATTATTCAAACAGGTTATCTGGTTATCATTCTTTGGTCATACCTAAGACTGAAACTGTTCCTGATGAACGACATTTTTCGATTGCTGGAACTCTCTCGGTGTAGCTCTCTGATCTGTCATTTCGTTCACATCTTAAGGCCTACCTTTTTCAAATTGCTTATCCACCATATATACTGCCCCTCTGTGTTAGCGAACTGATCTTCTGGATATTGACTAGCATGATTACGGTTTGGATTTGGTGCACCATCGGTTGGTGCCTCGTGCATTAGACACCGGCGCGATAGAAATTACTAACTGCAATTACAAATGGATCACTGGCCTTACACCTTAAACAAACCACCTAACCTTGCGACGAGACCCGAACCAACCATCATTCATTCATTCTGGAAATTTAAATAGCACCTCTTCAAGAGACCTACTCAGAGGCCCTGCCAGCACAGCCACAGCTACAGAGAGAGAGAGAGAGGACTTGAGGAGTCTTAAGAAGAAAGTAGGTGAGTTATTCATGGGGAAGCAGCGTAAGGCGACCAGAAGCCCATTCCAGGTAGACGGGCCAACAATCGAGAAGGCTCGGCGTTGTCTGACTGCGGAGTGGACCCGATGGATCAAGAGCTGTCCCTTTAGTCGCAGAGTGTAAGGCTCTGCGAGAGGCTAAGTCAGAATCGGGCGACAGAGTTCAGACAGATAGGACGAGGCGCTGCCGGAGAGACACTGCCTTAACATTATTCTAAACCACGTGAACTTGAGTCAACACAACCACCTGCTGGCCTCATCTCATCACGGACGGTTCATCCGCTCTAGAGATTCGTCGTCTGCGCGTCAACGATGGTCTTGTAGGCGTTGCGATTGACAGGTCTCGCGGAGGACGTACTACCGGCGGCTGCGGTCTGGTGAAGTCGATGACAGAAGACGCGGCAGAACGTCAGTCGGAACTGTTTGCTCATGATGCAGTAGAGCAGGAAGTTTATGGCGCTATTGACGAGTACGATGATGTCCCACACGTCGCCGAGCGGAACGTACACCTTGTAGAAGATGGAGTTGTCGAAGCCGCTGAGGAGTGCCAGCACGCCCTGCGGCAGCTCAGAGACGGCGAAGAAGAGGACGACGGTGACGAGCATCGCGGTCGTTCGGTTATGCTCGGCCGTCCGTCTCGACTCCTCCTTGTGTCCCTGCGATTTCAATCGCATGCGTCTCTTCTCCGCCGTCCTCATGCCGCGGATCAGCAGGGCGCTGAGGACGGTGAGAAGGACGCACGGAGCCACCTTCAGGACGACTCCGAACACCCAGTAGTTGAAGACCTCGTGTAGGGGCGTGATGAAGTCGTTCGTTGCAAACCAGAACGACTTGTCATCGTCGACGGCCACGGGGCGGTACATGACGTAGTTGGGGATGCAGAAGATGACGGACGTCACGGACACGGCCAGGGTCGTGACCTTGGCGCGGTGGATGGAGCAGGGCCCGGGCCCGGCGCCCGCCCAACGGCAGACGACGATGTAGCGGAAGATGGCCAGCGAAACGGTCAGCCACATGGCGATCGTGTGACAGGTGATGATGAAGTTGGTGTTGAAGAGCAGGTAGACGATCCAGGCCCTCTGGTGCGGGTAGCGAGTGTCCGGAGTGGCGACGCAGTAGAAGTAGATGGCGTAAGGCAGGTAGGAGGCCATCGTCAGCATGTCCGTCACGGCGAGGGCCGTCAGCATGAAGTTGGTCGCCGACGCCATCGACTTCTGTGACAGTACGACGATGTTCATGACGTTCGACACGATTCCGAATACGCAGACGACGATGCTGACGTAGCCGTGCATCTTCTGGTAGCGCGCGTTCAGCCGCGCCAGGGAAATCCCCGGCTGGATGGCGTCATCGGGAAATCCCGGGGTATGCATGACGTCATCGTCGATGTCTGACTTGACGAGGATGCTGAGCGTTGACTCGATGGCGCTGATGTTGTACTCGAAAGCCTGCATTGTTAGTCTGCTCGTGTGCCTGCGTTTGTGTGTGTGTGTGCTTGTGTGTGTGTTTGTCTGTGTGTTTGTGTATGTTTATGTGTGTATTTGTGTGTGTGTTTATGTAGGTTAACTATTTGCGTCCGTGTGTTTAGCTCTTTGCTTGCACGTGTGTTTGTTTATCTTCTTGCATGTGTGTATGCTTCGTTCACATGCTGGAGTGTGTGCGTTCGTTTTTGCCGGTTTGTTTCAAAATTGCACGTTTAAAGAGTTTCATCGTTCCTGTTCATACATTTGTTTGCTACTGTTGGTGTATATGCAATATCTGTTTCCTTTCTGCTCGTGTATGTGTGGTTTTGTATGCCGTATTTGCATGTTTGTATTATTTAACTTGAGTGCACACACGTCTGTGTAAGCTTTTGTGAATGCTATTTGTATGTTTTTGTAGGCTGTCATATATGTTTGTATTCGCTGCTGCGTCTGTACACTTTAATGTATGTTTGACGTTGTATATAAATATACGTGTTCGTAAACCTCGTCATGTCGTTTCGACCTGAGAGCGACAGTGCCTTAGCTGATTACTGGTCTCGTCTGAAGTCGGTGAGTTTCGGATTAGAATCTGGGCACCGGCGAACATCTAATTAGAGCTAAACGTGGAATCCGATCGCAGTAACTCCACGGACTTAATTCATCTCAGTCTGAAACAAGCAACGCCATTGAGGTACTCACAGTCTTCCTCGAAATTGACTTAGAGGAGGAAAACATACAGACAGAGACAGACAGACAGACAGAGACAGAGACAGACAGAGACAGAGACAGACAGAGACAGACAGAGACATAGACAGAGAGAGACAGAGAAAGACAGAGAGAGACAGAGACAGAGAGAGCGAGAGAGGCAGAGACAGAGACCGAGACAGAGACAGAAAGAGACAGACAGACAGAGACAGAGATAAAGAGAAACAGAGAAACAGGCAATTAAAGAGACAGATAAACATATATTGAGAGAAACTGAGGTCAGAGACTAAAACAAACAGATAGGCCTACATATTAAAACAGACGGTATTGGCTCTAGCGAGAGACAGACTGACAGACTGACTGACTGACTGACTGACTGACTGACTGACTGACTGACTGACTGACTGACTGACTGACTGACTGACTGACTGACTGACAGACTGACTGACTGACTGACTGACTGACTGACTGACTGACTGACTGACTGACTGACTGACTGACTGACTGACTGACTGACTGACTGACTGACTGACTGACTGACTGACTGACTGACTGACTGACTGACTGACTGACTGACTGACTGAGTTGAGCGAGTGATCGAGTGAGTTTGGGTGGGTGGGGTTTGGAGTATGGGTTGGTCGGTGGGTGGATGGCTGCATGGGTGGGTTTGAGGTGAGATTTATGGGGATGGGTGGGTGGGTTTGAGTTTGAGTGGGCGAGTGAGTGATTGAGTTAGTGACTGACTGACCTACAGCCGGCAGCTCATCAGACAAAAAGAAGACAGATCGGTAAAACAGACAGATAGACAAATGGATAGATGGACAGCGATACAAACAAGCAGACAGACAGATAGACGCAGAGACAGACAAGACAGCGAGAGACAAGAGACATATTATTCTGAGAAGGAGAGAAAATACTGGCATTAATTAAAAGCGCTGTCTTGGTAACGAACGCTAGCAGAATGGTCGACGTGATGGTGCGTGCATTTAATAGCTCGCCGAGAGCATCGCTGAAGTGTTATATGCACTCGATCCTTTTCACTGCTCTGCTCTGTCATCGCTCATCTAATTGGCTTCGCATCGTGCCACCTCGCGACCAGATCCGCCTATTTTTTTTAGGTCTTTGTGTGTCATAAAAATATTACTTATACTTATTAAGTAGGTATATGCATGGCGTTCTGATGAGGAAGGGGAGTATTTGCAGTCGTGTTGTCCTCGAGACCAAGGTCTTGGTATCGAGTGCACTCGAGTTCGTTTTTAAAAATCTTGGTCTTGTTCTTGGTCTCGAGATCAAAAATCTTGGTCTTGGTCTTGAGGTTCAAAGTCTTGGTCTTGATCTTGAGGTTCAAAGTCTCAAGACCAAGACTTTTGTCAACATGATCATTGAACAGTCATTAACAAAACGCAAGAATTTTACAAATTCATCCAACAATTACTACTACAATTCCTTTAGTATTTACACGGTGTGAATGAGGCTTTACTGTTCTTTTGGACAATTATTTTGACTTCCGGTTATTTACGATGGAATGATTTCAAAACAGACTCACGATTTGTAATTTACATTCAGTGTTTGAAAAGCTGCTGTGTATGCCAGCGATTTCAACACCTGTAGAACGTATTTTTTCACATGTCAGAATTTTTATGAGGCCACACAAGTCACGTCACGCATTGGTCAGAAAATTCTGAGCGAATTGGTTTTTATAAAAAGCAACAGGCACTTGGAATAACATTTCGCATGAAGAACTTTTGTAAATACTAATTCAGAATTCTCTTTAGTCTGCATTTAGAGTTGTTTTGCCTGAATGAAACAAAAGACTCGTGTTTTTTCATTAAAAAAGCGAGTAGTCCGACTTGACAATTTTTTAGTAAGGAATAGTAGTCTAGATATGATTTTGATTTTGGGGTCTTTATCTCGGTCTTGGTCTTGAGTTTCAAAGTCTTGGTCTTGGTCTTGAGGTTCAAAATCTTGGTCTTGGTCTTGGTCTTGGGGTTCAAAGTCTTGGTCTTGGTCTTGAGGTTTAAGGTCTTGACAACAAGACTGGGTATATGCCCCCCGGATTTTGCAATTATTTTGCAGAAATGAAATCTTTTTATTATTGTGATTATTTCAATAGTCCCAACACGATTTTCAATGCTAAAAACACTTAATTATTTGGGTAAGTCTTTGACCATTATTTATTTCTAAAGTTGTCACGTGTTCTGTGTTCAAGAGTAGCTTATGTAAAAACGTCATTTTTGCTACCCCCTACAAATATTTAGCCCCTCCAGAAAAATTCCTGCGGACGCCCATGGGTATATGTAGCTTCGGACCTGAAGAGAGACCTGCGTCAGCTGGCAACTGCGCCAGTGGCGGCCCTATTCAATGATAGCTCGACGTGACTGATCTTCCAACTTCAAGAATTTGAAGCTCAGTCTACCTCTTGCTCTTCGCGCCAGTGATGTTACCACTACTCTATGGACCCCACATACATACATGCATAAGAGAGAGAGAGAGAGAGAGAGAGAGAGAGAGAGAGAGAGAGAGAGAGAGAGAGAGAGAGAGAGAGAGAGAGAGAGAGAGAGAGAGAGAGAGAGAGAGAGAGAGAGAGAGAGAGAGAGAGAGAGAGAGAGAGAGAGAGAGAGAGAGAGAGAGAGAGAGAGAGAGAGAGAGAGAGAGAGAGAGAGAGAGAGAGAGAGAGAGAGAGAGAGAGAGAGAGAGAGAGAGAGAGAGACTGAGGGAGGTCCTGAGAAGGGACGATCTGCGCGCGGAATCGGTTGTCATATCTTTATAGGATTTCTGGGGGGCCTATGCTTCGGAGAGAGAGCCTAGTTTGTCTGTACTAAACAGGAACTGTTTGCTGCCCTTGTGGATTTTGGATAAATTTCATCTAATTAATTGCACTCAACCCGCGAGCATTTGATCAAAGTGGGAACAGAATGAGGAAGACGAAGCTGAGTTTCTTTCAACCAGCGCCAGACGTCGCTTCATCTTGAGAGCCGTCGAAGACACTGCATATAAACTACTCTAGAAATCATCAGCACCATTGCTCATCCTGCTCATTCTACTCATCCTGCTCCTCTTCCTTCTCCTCTTCATTATCTGCTTGTTTCTTCTCCCTTTTTTCTTCTCCCACTTCTCTTTTCTCGTTCTCCAGCTTCTCTGGCATGTTCCTGCTTCTTTTTCTTCTCTCCCCCTCCTCGTCCTCCTCGTCCTCCTCGTCCTCGTCCTCCTCTTTGTAAGCCTCAGTTGCATTGATCTCCACTTAGTGTTTTATGAATAGAGATCAATGTTGAGAGCCACTCTCTTCCGTCTCCCTCGGCGCCATTTCTCATTCGACGTGTGATTGGTCGCTCTGAGCGTCTTTTCAGCCATAACCATTTGTACATTTCAACAACTTGTTCGCCAGAAGCTGTACTTTGTGGCAAGTTTGTGCAAAGGATAATGTTGCTTTAACGTACTTGATTCAAAGCACGTATGTTGCTTTTACCCTTTAACGACGAGAGGGATTAGTTTTCCATAAATTTGGTGCCCGCTCGTCGCTAAAGTGTAAACGTACTTGATTCAAAGTATGTATTTTTCTTTAACGTACTTGTGCTAAGTATGTATGCTGCTTTTAACGCCCCTGTGTGACATGTTTTAGCTCTTCGAACGCCGTGAAAAAATTCAAATACGAAGTTGTTTAAAACCTTTTGAAAACTCATTTGAAGAATTATATCCAGTGACCATCGTTTCCCGCGAAGATGAGATGCCTTCTAGCTTGGCAAAGTGGGGAATATCTCCTCCATTCTCGCATTCTTCCTCGTTGGCGCGTTTTCCATTTCTCCATTCTGTTTGAAAAGTGAACAACCTTTTTTGTTCTCATATTATTCGCCATATGGCGTTCAAAACGTCTTCGCGTGCGAATAGCCGAACCATGCAATGCGACTGAGGCCCGTAATCAAAATCGTAAGCTCCAAATTTATGTATGCATGTATGCATGCATGCATGTATGTATTTATGCATGTATGATTGTATTTATGTATGTATGAATGTAAGTATGTAAGTATGTATGTATGTATGTATGTATGTATGTATGTAGGTACGTATGTATGTATGTATGCAAGTATGTATATATGTATTATTGTATGTATGTATGCATGCATGTACATGTATGTATGTATGTATGTATGTATGTATGTATGTATGTATGTATGTATGTATGTATGTATGTATGTATGTATGTATGTAATGTATGTATATATGTAAGAATGTATTAGGACACTTGATATAGGGCCTTTTGTTACGTCGCAAAAAGCGCTGCATCTTCTGCGTGCTGATATTAAGTGTGCCTCACGCAGAACTATTGACCCCTCTAGGAATAAGAGACTTAAGTGCATAAAAACACTGACGTGACTCACGGAGGAACTGCCTTTGCCTCCCACGAGGGAGTATTGGAGAAATCATTAGAAGGGCGAAGAGATCGTCAACACAGAGATCTATAACCAACAGCTTCTAAATCGAAAGAGACAGACAGACAGACAGAGACAGGGAGAGAGACAGACAGAGACCGAGACAGAGACGACTCGCGGATGGGAATGGAAATTTCGTGAGTGCTTACAAATATCGGTATCGACAAATCAAGCATCAGGCTACATGTGATTTAGTGTATTAATTTTATTATCATCATCATTACCATCATCATCATCCATCCATCCATCCATCATCATCATCATCATCATCATCATCATCATCATCATCATCATCATCATCATCATTCATCCATCCATCCATCCATCATCATCATCATCATCATCATCATCATCATCACTATTATGCATTTATTAAGTGCCTTGCCGCTATATAGTGACCCAGAATGATTCGACGGCGCTGAGCAATTGTGAGTGAATGCCTTGCTCAAGGTCCCTACACAGTATCCGTTTCAGGAAAACCCGAACCTGTACCCTCCGCGTTCCAGGCCGAGACTCTAATCAATCGGGAAATTTTCCAAAAGTGTAATGTGACTCTCCTAAATGTCTCAGCGCCAAATAAAATCTGTGTCGTGGAGACCAGCTTATCACCGGCACAATAACAACTCAGGTCCCTATAAGACCCACGTTGTGAAACCAGCTGCGACGCCTGGTCACGATTGGGAAGTTTGCAGACTTGCACTGGCATGCACCAGAGGACCCTGTCAACCACGTTTGAGTCAGCCTGGTAGCCGATCACCAGTGCAAGATGTATGCATAAGCTAAAAAAAAGCTACAGCTTAGGGCCTCACAGTCCATAGGGGCCTAACAATTCAAAAACTTATTGGCAGGGGGTTTATTAATTTGATGAATACTGTATGTATACAGTATATGTGGCCTTCAGCGGTTCTATTGTGGCAGCCCAATCTGACTTGGACGAGGAATAACCGTTCCAGAAAAATAACACACTTAATCTCTAAGTCCCTGACGGAATGAAGTACCTCAGGGCTAATAATAATAATAATAATAATAATAATAATAATAATAATAATAATAATAATAATAATAATAATAATAATAATAATAATAATAATAATAATAATAATAATAATAATAATAATAATAATAATAATAATAATAATAATAATAATAATAATAATAATAATAATAATAATAATAATAATAATAATAATAATAATAATAATAATAATAATAATAATAATAATAATAATAATAATAATAATAATAATGATAATGATAATGATAATGATAATAATAATAATCTCGCAGATTTGGGGCGACATCTCTCTTGCGCCTCAGGGGAACCGCGCGAGGCCAGCTTCTTACACCAGAGAATCTCGATTATCATCCAACGGTTCAACGCTGTAGCCTTCAGCGGTTCTAATAATAACAGGAAAACTACATTTTTCTACCAGCGTTTGTCTGTACCATCCGACGCTTTTAACGCAATCGCTTTTCACGACAATTTTTGCCATTGAGCACGACGTCATCGAAGACAAACCATCCCAGAAAAATTATATCGCTCACTGCCGCAATCTTGAGGATTCATATGCACCATGGGTAAAAAAATAGTAGTAGGGCCTAGTAGTAGTAGTATTAGTAGTAGTGGTGGTGGTTCTAGTAGTAATAATAGTAATAGTACTAGTTGCAGTAGTAGTAGTAATAATAATAAATAATAATAAAATTAAATATAATAATAACAGAAATCATAATAATAATAATGCCACTTCTCCCCATCGCCTACCACTTTTGATCTACCAAAGACATTTTAAATAATAACGATGATGATAGTAATAATGTATTAATAATAAACATAATAAAAGCAGTCCCTTTTTGTAGCACCTTTCCACCAGCAAAACCGTCTGCGAAGACTAGCCATTCCTGAACAACGCTCCCCTAATTTTTGCAATCCCAACGGATCATAATTATAATTACCTCGTAATTACCTCGGGAAAAAATAACAATAATAAAAATAATAATAGCAACAACAATAAGAACCACAACAATAATAACTACTGTTACCTTATCGCCAGCAACTGCTCTATATGTCGGGATGAGTGAGGCATAATCCAACAGTTTCCAAAGTCTTCCACTTAAGTTCGCGTGTCAGACTCATCCACAATAACGGTCTCTCTTCAGGAGCCAAGTGCTTCGATGCTAACTGCAGAAGCAGCAGCAACACCATCACCAACATCACCACCACCATCAGCATCAGCATCAGCCGGTTTCCGACATCCACTCGACGCACGCACGGAAGCATAACGTCTACAGGAAGCCACATTTACACGGACCAACTGACCAACTGACCAAATGACCAACTGACCAAATGACCAACTGACCAAATGACCAATTGGTCAAAGGCTGTAAGGCCGAATACGCGACGCCGGGCATTTCTTCTGTGTCTCTTCTTACTCTGTTGGTAATCGTAAAACGTCATTTCCTGTCTGTCTTCTAGTCAGTCTACCTGTCTGTGTATATCTGCCTGTCTGTCTGTTTATCAGTCTGTCTGTCTGTGTGTACTCATGTCTGCCTTTCTGTCGATCTGTCTGTCTGTCTGTCTGTTTATCAGTCTGTCTGTGTGTGTACTCATGTCTGCCTTTTCTGTCTGTCTGTCTCTGTCTTCCGCGCCATGGGTACTTATGTTCATCCATCACGTACTACTCAACTGGGTAGCGACATTCCTCCCTCCTTCCCCAACCTACCCCGTGCGTCAGGCTCCGTAACCTCCCGTTCTGTCAGCCACTTCGTGATTGTTGCTTGGGTCCAGTGGAGGAGAAAGGAGCGGCACGTGACCTTGACCCGGGGTCGACGTATACATCATGTGACCTGTCATCTGACCGGAAGCCATAATCGGACCGGCTGACAGGAGCGCGTCGATTGGCGATAAGTTCTGAGCCGTGTGGAGGGACGTGAGCGTGTAGGTGGATCGGTGGGAGGGCTGATGAGTGGGTGGATGAACTGGGTCATTTTCAAACTCCGCGATAACCCTCTGCGCTGGTCTGATGGTCCTGAGACGCGGGAGATACGCGGTGACGTTTTTATGGGTAACGTTTTATTGTCCATTTTGGAAGGATGTTTCGGTTGCTGGTCTGAGTTTCTGCGACAGGTATATGTATGTATGTATGTAGGCAGGGGCGTCTATCCCCCTCTAAGTCATTTGAGCAACTTCCCCTCCCCCTGTTCTTCGCCCCTCCCCTTCCATTCCCCCACCCCGTTATTGGCGGCACACACACTGAAAGATCTCTCCCATTTCTTGCTGGAGCATTTGCTCCAAGGCCCCTGTATGTAGGCATGTATGTACATTTATGTATGCACATATGTATGTATGTATCTTTGTATGTATGTATGTATGCATGCATGTATGTATGTATGCATGCATGTATGTATGTATGCATGCATGTGTGTATGCATGTATGTAAATATACATGTATGTATGTATGTATTTATGTCTGTATTGTATTGTATTGTATTGTATTGTATTGTATTCGGATATTTATAAAGCGCTTCTAGCGGGAGGGCCATTCAGAAGCGCTCCCAGTGCGATAGACCCCGAGAGAAAAAGCAAGTTTTAAGAAAGGTAAAAGAGGAAGAGACGCTACCTGAGAGAATAGAAGAACGACTGTGTCTGTGTCTATGTATGTATGTATGTGTGCATGTGTGCATGTATGTATGTATGTATGAGAGTACTGTGTGTATGTATGTATGTATATTTGCACGCATGTATGTATATATGTGTGCGTTTATGTATGCATGTATGTATGTATGTATGTATGTATGTATGTATGTATGTATGTATGTATGTATGTATGTATGTATGTATGTATGCATACATAATTGCATATATATGTGGACATTTACTATAGCGCCTTTTATAGACACCTCACAAAATTGCTGCCTATGCCAACCTAACTGATGTAAAAGCAACTAAGAACAAAAGGTTAATCAATAGCCAAACAGAGCTCGGGTAAGTAGAACAGCCATCTCTGGCGAGCTCCCGCAAACACGTAGAGCCCAACGGCCGGAAGTTCCAATGCAACGCCCTCTGGCGTCGAACCGCATTCGATCGACTCTAACAACGAACAATTGATCATATAAGGGAGCGGTCCTTAAAGGAATCATTGAATAGAGGAATGGATGGGTGAACTGATTGATGGATGAATGGGTGGGTGAATTGATTGACGGATGAATGGGTGGGTGAATTGATTGACGGACGGGCAGACTGTCATTGATTTATTCCACGTCTTGGTGCGTAAGTAATTTCTTTATGTCTCGTTGTGGAGGTTAAGAGTTCAAACCCCCTGACCGCGTTTCTGTGACAGATTCGATCGCCGACCATCAATTCCATTTCCCGACATCTTTCATAATGGACTTCACACGACGGTCATATCAAAGGCGACTCACAAAGGCCCCGCATCGACGTGGCTGCAGCAAGTACAAAAGACCCGTAGGCCTAGACCTAAAGGTCTAGTATCTTTAGTTAGGTCTTCTAAGTATCAATAGGCTCTTGAAGATTCGCGGTTTCAGACCAACGAATTTTGTCAGAACACTTCAGAATTCGCAAACTTTTGGGAATACCAGCTCAAGATGTAAAACATATTCAGTGAATAGAATTGCGCAATCCTTTCTTTTCTGTGCGGGATATAATACTGTAAATTCAAAATAACTATATTTTATAGCGCACTAAATGACCTGACCAGGTGAAATGTTTAGTTTGCTCATGATCCGCGTATATTTGCGTTTACGACGGTCGTTAGTTTTTCCTATAGTTTCATTTCGATAGATTCTAGCGTAGACAACGCTCTTTCATCTATTAATATGGAGATATTTAGATGTCTGGATACACGCAGATTCACATGAACATGCAAGAATACACACATAGATACACATACATACATACACACATGATACACACATGCATGCATGTGCATGCATTGCATCATATCTGAGAATTTATACAGGGCCGCTCACAGTATAGGCTACCATAGGCACTCTCGGCGTCACAGCTCCGAGGAATTCATAAGAAGGCCTTCACGCAGCGGAAAGGGGGTGAGGTCCCCACCAAAATCTTACTACGGATTGAAGGGTAAGGTCGTTCCATAAGGAGGGCCAAGAAATCAAGGGTGGCAAAAGCACGGTGTTCAGCCATGGCAGTTTAAGCCCCAGTGCCGGATTTACCTATAAGCTACAAAAAACACAGCTTGGGCCTCACAATCCGCAGGTTCCTCAACAAAATTATTTTGTGGGGCTTTTTTAAATTTATGTGTACTATATATATATATATATATATATATATACATATATATTTTTTTTCTCAGTCTTCTGCTGTTGAGCAGGTTTGTGAAATGGACAACGTCGTGTTCCCCTCCGACCTCCTCCATCCTGTTCGGTTTGTGAGGACTTCGCTTGATGACGAACGTCAGTTAGGGTTGCACTTGATTTGTCCATAATATTATCATGTCTTGGGAAATAGCCGAGGTGGTTTCCCGTTGCCTTCCTCGATATATATATATATATATTATATATATATATATATATATATATAATGTAGAATCTTTTTAAACGGCTTGTGCAACAAATTCCATCTCGCCTGAGTAAATGCATTCATTTGAAAATAATTTGAATTTTTCACTTTAAATGCCTTACTTTTAAATAATTTAAAGGCATATAAGTTTTCAAGTTTTGTGAGACCTTCTGGTGTAATTTAGCAACAAGGGACCTCCAAGCTTTATATAGCTTAAGGCCTCGCCAAGTCTAAATCCGGCACTGACTATAGGCCGGGGAACAAGGAGATCAAGCCGATCAGCAGACTGAAGAGAGCGGGAAGGAAGAGCAGAGAGAGGTTAATTTACACATTAAGTCACAGAGGTATTTAGGAGCTAGTCCCTGTTGAGACCTAGACCCCAAAAGGAGAACCTTGTATTGAATGCGAGAGGTAATAGGGAGCCAGCGAAGGACATCGATCATGTAGCATATCATATGGGAAGGGAGACGGGCAATGAGTCTTGCAGCCGTGTTCAAGACAGACTGTAAGGACGATTGGCGTATATCCTGGGCAGCCCGGAAAGTAGTGAATTGCAGTAATCGATGCGACAGCAGATGAAGGCTTACTTTATATGTATGTTCTTTATATATATGCGAGGTTATATTTACACACACATACGCAGGATTAAGCGAGGTTAACACCAGATTGAACTAATTTTATGTTGTCATATATTGTAAAACAAAAGCCAAATGACATATCCTATGTTGGCGGCAGTTGGCCTAGGCCTATGTCGATACTCGATAGTCCGTGCATGTAATTTTTTATTTCTTGAATTTATTATTGATAAGTCTTTCAGTTGAAATATTGTTGATGAATTTGCAAAATCTTCTTCTTGTCGTTATACCTGTTGTTGTTTATTCGTTTGAACACCTAAGAAAATTCGATCATTACATCGACTGCCTGCCCTACGCAGAATAATAATCGTCCACCACAATCAGAGTCATCGGCGTATTTTCTGCAAATCTCAGAACATTGATTCGAGTGCAGTGATAAATTGCCAGACATTCAAAGCGAACAGGTTCCAGGTTCCTCCCTCGTTGGAATTGTTCCAGTCTTATCAATCATCGGTGTGTGTGTGTGTGTGTGTGTGTGTGTGTGTGTGTGTGTGTGTGTGTGTGTGTGTGTGTGTGTGTGTGTGTGTGTGTGTGTGTGTGTGTGTGTGTGTGTGTGTGTGTGTGTGTGTGTGTGTGTGTGTGTGTGTGTGTGTGTGTGTGTGTGTGTGTGTGTGTGTGTGTGTGTGTGTGTGTGTGTGTGTGTGTGTGTGTGTGTGTGTGTGTGTGTGTGTGTGTGTGTGTGTGTGTGTGTGTGTGTGTGTGTGTGTGTGTGTGCGTGCGTGTGTTAATTCTTTAACTTATTCCAACGGCAATAGGAAAACCAATCATCCTCAGACACCTTGGATTACGTATTGAATACCCTTACCTGTGGTTATTAACTGAGTCCAGCAATGTGGCGGTGGTTCAAAAAGTAAGGTATGGTTTGAAATGCAGTGCTCTACCGACCTCTGAGTTCGTTTAATTGAGTGAAAATCGGAGCAGGGCTATCTCAGAACGTACTGCAATGGGACGCATTGGGAGTCGGGCTGCGGCTGAGATCATGTGTAAAAGGAGACGGTGGAGACCTATGCGTGCGTGGGTCGAAGACGTGTTCTGGGGGACAGTGCTCTTTCAACTGTTGGCCCCAAGTGTTGGAAGAGTCTTCCTCATTCGATTCACTCTTCTGACTCACTTGAGTCTTTCAAGACTTAACTTAGTACTTTCTGTACACTAAGGCTTATATCGATTAGCGATTTTGTTGGTGTTGTGTCGGCGCCCTTATGAAGGCATGGCTGCGTTACGGCGCCTATGAAATTGTCGATGTTATTATTATTATTAACACCACAAAAGTTGATTTAAGGACAAAGTAATGGAACTTTATACGGAGCAATTATAAAGTACACTGTATAATTCTCCTGATTATGATGTTAACGATTATATGATGATGATGATGACGATGATGATGATGACGACATTTTGCACTCGTACATAAGGGTAATACGGGGCGCCAGCTCATCCCGAAATTCCTACCTGAACGCTTTTGTCTCAAATCACATAACGACAACGTTTGGGTTTGCTCCCTCCCGCACAGATTTATGTGGACGCGAGTGATGATGATCATGATGACGACTACGATGATGATGATGATGATGATGATGATGATGATGATGATGATGATGACGACTACGACTACCGTGATGATGAAGATGATGATGACAATGTTGCCGATGTCTCTGCCTTTGCACGCATCGAACCCAGTCGTGAGTGAATTGGTTCCATTAAATCGGTCAACGCCACGTAATTGCCGATCGATTATAAGTCACAGACGTTCAGTTCAAATCGTAGGATAATCGGGGGCGTTGGCGTCCGACCGTCCGACCCTCACAATATTCCTCTTCGCCTTCGGATCGACACGCAAGGAGGGAGGTTAGGACGCTGTTTGCTCTTAGATGATTAGATCGATCAAAGGCCGGACTTAATTCCTCCCTCGTTGGGAGACTCGACGCTACTCTTTCCAGTCGAATTGTGTCCGGTTTTATGTGTCTCGAGTCGCTAATCGTCTTGACCAATCAGGAAGAAGAGCCGGCGGGGATTCGATCGGAAAATTCTGTGACGAGCGACAAAGACGCAGAGTGGAAGAACGAGACAACGCGTCACCATTACCGAGATGTAATGTACTGTAACTGAACGGTTTACAGCGAATTCTAAGGAGCTCTTGAATATTCAGAGCGGAAGATCACATCACCGTCATCTTCGACATTGTTGCAGTCGTAGTCATCATTATCATCATCATTATCATCATCATCATCATCATCGTCGTCATCATCATCATCGCCACCAAGATCATCATCATCATAATAAACATCATCATTTTCATTGTCATCATCATCATCGTCATCATTATCCTCATCCTCATCATCATTGTCATCAACATCATCATCATCGTCATCGTCATCATCGTCATTATCATCATCACCATCATCATCATCCTCATCGTCATCATCATCATTATCATCATCATTAACATCGTCATCATCATCCTCATCGTCATCATCCTCATCGTTATCTTCATCATGTAATTTAATGTAATGTAATTCAGTGTTGTGTAATGTGACTGAGCATGTTGAAGCATCTTTTAAGTAGCACTCCTATGTACTCCTCGATGTGCTATAAATGGTGCTGTGCAGTTCACTAAGTGCAAGTCAACATGCGACTTCGGCTGTAGAATGTGAAGATGCTATCATGCCAGTTTCAGCAAAATGAGCCCTTAACGTTAATAAAACATTTATATGTCAGCCTACTGAGATTACAAGCAGCCGTGGGGCTTCTCCCCTTTGCTAGCAGGTGACCTTGTTCTTCCTAATGAACGTATCCTTCTTAATAAACCTGTTGTTCTTAATGAACCATGACATCACCTCTGAGTGGCCCTCCTTGAAGAGGTGCTATATAAATACCCGAATGAATCACTTAGCCGACTGATGGGTGCCATCGATGGGTACTTAGGAGACGATATATACAAAACATTCAGTTACGATGGTCACTCACAGGATGATTCATTCCACCGGTTAGAATAGGATAGATATACATGGTAGAATAGGTTGTATATCGATAGGATAGGATAGGAATAGGATAGAATAGCCTAGGATATGGTAAGATAGGATATATGATAGAATAAGATATGGTATACATGGTAGGATAGGATAGGAAAGGATAGGAGAGAGGATAGAGGATAGAATAGAATAGGTATGGTAGGATAGAAAATAGGATAGAATAGGGCATGATAGGATATAGAATAGGGTGGGTATGGTGGGATGAATATAGAGTAGAATAGGGTACGGTATGATAGGATAGGATAGGATATGGAATAGAATGGGATGGGGTATGGTAGGAGAGGATATAGGATAGGTACAGAATAGGGCAATATAAAATATGGAATAGGATAGAGAGGTTAGGATAGAACTGGATCGGGTAAAATAGGGCATATATGCTACATAATAGGATAAGATAGGGTATGCGGGATATGAATAGGCTAGGTTAGGAATAGAATGTATGAAATAGCATTACCTAAGAGTAAATGGCCTAAACGTGCTCTTAGGAACCTCCTCTATATACGAGACACGATGAGGCGCATGGCCTCATCGAATAAATCTTCCAGTCGATTATGTAACAAAATGTCGCATTAAATATTAATGAAACTATAAACTGCTTCGTGCATGAGATCATAGACATGTATATAAACACAGTCGCTACAGTTTTATGCTATATTTATAAGACGTCGCGCGTATATCATACATGTATATCATACATGTATACCGATGCATGCAGAGGCGGCGATCTTATTTGACAGACACTTTTGAAGTGGGTCAACAGTTATTGGCGCGTGAACGCAGAAAATTTTGTTACCTCTTTTTTTGCTTGAAAAATGCGTTAAAAAAGCAAGGGGTAGGCACGTTGTGACGGCATGTAGATATATAAAACTGTAAACAACTATTTTACTTTCATCAATAATAAAACACGAATTTTTAAAAGATTGCAAACACTTTACTTAAACACAAAGTCCGCTTATGAAACCGGAACAAGAAAATAACTTCCAAGAAAGTGTGGGTACAAATAATTTGAGAAAATAATTTGCTATGGTGCGAAACATATAAACAGAATAATAATAAACAAAACTCATGACTTTTATTATTTATTTATTTATTTATTTATTCCGGATATTTCTATAGCGCCTCTCGAAGTCAACTACTACTCAGAGGAGCTCCCAACAACAGCACTTGATACTGTGCCGGAATTTTCACGCCGAAGCGCCACGAGCAATCATGAGTGAAGGACTTGCCCAAGGTCCGTACGCAGCGGCTAGAGTGGGATTCAAACCTGCAACCCTCCGGTCACAAGGCGCCGAACTAACCACTGAGCCACCACGCCCCACAGTTAGTTAGTTAGTGTTGGTGGCAATTAGGCCCTTTGTGTTGACGAGTCAGCTGCCTGGTCTCAGTGGTCAAGTTTCCAGTTGGCAATTATTTTAAAAAAATAACATCAAAACGTTTCTTTAAAAATCGAGTGAACAACTGTATACTGTTTCCCTCTGACTTTTGAAGGTAGAGGGGCTTTGTCCCACTCGTCCCACCGGGATCGCCGCCCCTTGATGCATGTAAATATTCGTCTTAAAATCATAAACGAATATACATACGGACGTTTGTTGAGCTGACTAACAGGGTCTATATTTCTGTATATCTATATATGCAATTTATGCAGCGCCTCTAAAAGAAATCTACTCTTTTCTTTATATATTTACATGTACACTGTTATACGATGTATTATTATCCGTGTTATAGCTGTGAACTGTGATTATGGTTTTACAGAAGTCATAAGTCAAGAGAAGATTAGATAAAAGGTAATAAAGTATAAAGGTGATATGATAATAAAAAGGTAATAAGGTATAAAGGTAATACGATAATAAAAAGGCAATAATAAGGTTATGAGACAAAGTAATACAAGGCCAGACTCGACGTGATCGCGTGTGCACGATCACACTGTTTCGTCGGTCTAAGGCATTTGAGAGCAATTGCACTGCACAGCCTTTTTGCGAGCGAACAAAGATGCCACGAACCTTGCAAAAGTGCAGCCTCCTTGCTGCTGCTGCGTCAGCTGTAGCCAATGCCGTCTGAGCGACGGCACAGGCAGGTAGGCAGGCATTGCCAGTCTGTCAGACGCATGTGTCGGATGGCGGTTCGGCTCGGGAGCTGTCAGACGCCGGTGTCAAAGCCTCGACTAACAGGACTGAAAACCTTTCATCTGCCCAGTCATTATTTTCCGTCATGACATTTACTAAGAGATCGTATTGTCGATATTCTCGAACGCAGTCTCTGGGTTCGTGATCGCACTGGTCTCAACCTTTCCACGTCTGTCCTGGGTTAGATTCCCCTCCTCCAACCACTCCACCCCACTTTCTGGCCTCTACAGAGCGCATGAGACGACCGATTAGGCCGCTAGGCCTCTGTCAGCAGGTGTCAGACGCAGGAAGCAGCATTGAGTGGCGTTAAGACGAGGCCTTGGGATAAAAGTAACGGCAACGACTTAAAATAGATCATGTGACATGCGTGTATATATATAAATGCACGAATGCATGTACGTATATAAGTATGTATGTATGTATGTATCCATGTATGTGTGCATGTATATATATATGTATGAATGTATGTACGTATGTATATAATTATGTATGTATGCATATATGTATGTATGTATGTATGCAAATGTATGTGTATGTATATAATATGTATGAATGTATAAATAAATACATATGTATGTATGTTTGCATATAACATATGCATGCATATATGCATGAATATATGTACGTATGTATGCTTGCGTATATGTACGTACGTATGCAACTATGCATGTGTGTATGTATGCAACTATGCATATATGTATGTATGTATGTACATATGCATGTATGCATTAGACACCGGAGCAATAGAAGTTACTAATTACAATTACAATTATGTATGCATATATGTATTTATGTGTGTGGATGTATGTATGCATGTATGTATGTATGTATGTATGTATGTATGCATGCATGTATGTATGTATATATGTATGCATGCATGTATGTGTATATTATGTATGCAAGTGACCATACTTATAACACCTTCAGAGTGCTCCTATAGACTCATGCAGAAGGCATTTCTCGCCGGCCTAAATCTGATGAAGAGTTGTTAGTAAATTACAATAAGGAAACGTTAAAATTGTGAGGGATTCCACAATGAATGTCATTGTATCGAATCCCACACAATGCACGGCAATCAAGATTCAACGAAAGGAGAAACAAGGGAACCTAATACGGTTACTCTGCTAGATCTACAACATAAAAGAGGACTTAAGAAGAATTGGACAGTTGGACCAAACGTGAGAGGAACACAGGACTTGACTAATGACAAGAAACACGGAGAGCATTTATCTTTGCACCCATGCATTGCCGCCAACTGGTTGGCGTCAGGAACTGATAATGCCAACGATGAGCATTTATCTTTGCACCTATTGCCGCCAACTGGTTGGCGTCAGGAACTGATAATGCCAACGATGGCAATAATCATGTTGTTGCTATTACTGATGATGATGATGACGACGACGACGACGACGACGATGATGATGATGATGATGGTGATGATGATGGTCATGGTGATGATGATGATGATGGTGATGATGATGATGATGATGATGATGATGATGATAATGATGGTGATGATGATGATGATGATGATGATGATGATGATGATGATGATGATGATGGTGATGGTGATGATGATGATGATGATGGTGATGATGATGATGATGATGATGATGATGATGATGATGATGATGATGATGATGATGATGATGATGATGATGATAATGATAGTAATGATGATGATGATGATGATGATGATGATGATGATGATGATGGTGATGATGATGATGATGATAATGATGATGACGACGACGATGACGATGGCGATGATGATAATGACGACGACCTTGATGAACCATACCCTAAAATTGAATACACTGATTACTTTCCCCTTATCCCACGCAGTGCAAAGTGCCGCTTCCTCTCCGACTGTCCGCAAATGGCCGAAGGAAGGAAGGGCGGAAGATGAAGGGCCATGAACGAGTATCGCAGCTGGCGTTAACGGGTGCCTCCGGTGGAGGGCTGGAGCTGCGCCCGACACTCCAGCGACGCCGGCACTCCGCTTGATGGCCGAGTGGCTTATATTTGTTCGATGGGACGAGATCTCTTGGATACGACGACAGGGCAAAAGCAACCGCAGGGGTCGTACGTTTGATGTCATTTCTCAGTAGTACAGACGGGCGCTAGAGCCCGTCTGATGGGTAGCAAACACTCGCGATGTTTGTCGATGTCCTGAACCGCTTCAGCTTCCGAGAGCACGAGTATTAAGTTAAGCGGTGCTTGCGTTAGATCCACTGACGAGCGCTCTATATCGGCGAACTCTCGTTTGTACTTGACATTACTACCCCTTGCGAACTTGATTTCAAACGGCGCACCGACAAGAGGCTTTACGAAAGCAACGGGCCATCAACGCCGTTGTGCCGTCAAATGAGATCCGGGTTAAACCAGTTCCGGAAAATATTGTGATCGGTTCGCGCAGGGCTTAGAATATTGTGTTTCCTGACACAAAAGTGTGCAGTTGACATTGTCCGTTGTGCAGTTGACGCCTGGAGTGTGCAGCGTGAAGTATGATTTTTTAGAGATTATTTTAAGTCAACCACGGTGAGAATTGTCGGGAGGTTGGGGGGTTCAACCCCCAGTCTTTCTTAGGACCCCCAGTTGTTCTTTCCCAAATCGCTTTTTGGGTTACTAATAATACTGTGAAATTTGTGAGCATGTGAATTTGGTGATGTCATCAATTTAAGGAGTTTTAGCTTTCTACTGCATTTTTGAATTTTCTTATTTAGTTTGCAAAACACGCATGTAAAATATTAACTCCACGTGGATAAAACTCAAGAAAGTCTGACCCCGCAGTCTTTTTTCTACAATTGTCACACTGCCATACACGACTGCATTCTGAATGCCTTAAATGTTAGCCTAATATTAGGGGGGCGGCGTAGAGTAATGAATAACACACTGACGTGAAGTGCAGAAGGTACCAAGATCAAATCCCGTAGCCCCCATAAGGTTTACTCAGCCTTCTACTCGCTAGATGGCGCCGGTAGTTAAGTGAGTGTTAGGCCGTGATTGGCGCCCTGCGTGGCTGCCGTTAATAAACAGTTGTATTCGACTCCTGTAAAACTGTTATCATGTGCTTCTACTGTATACATGTATGTAAGGCGCCCTGCGTGGCTGCCGTTTCTACTATATGTATGTTCACTGTACAGCGCAGTGCGGTTAGCAGGCGCTTAATTAAAGAAAAGATATTATTATTATTATTATTATTATTATTATTATTATTATTATTATTATTATTATTATTATTATTATTATTATTATTATTATTATTATTATTATTATTATTATTATAACTAACCATTTCAATTACAGTTTGAGGAAGTGTGCAGCTGACATTTCTGAATATTTTAGGACGTGAACATTTGTTTCTAAACGGTCCCCCGGTATCGACGGCTGCCCCTCTCTTTCGTTAAAAATCGTTCCGTGTTATTCTATTATTGTGACTTCTGTAGCGATGAGGCATCGGTAGATGGTCGCTTCAAGTGAAAATACAGTCATAGATTATAATCATAATCGAAATCGTGTTTTGTCTTAATTTAAACTGCGTGTATAAGTGCCAAGGGAAGGGAAAAGACGAGAGGAAAACCTCGGTTGATGCTATTGGATTGGATGACGAAGGACGGTTACAGCGAGCTGACGGAGATGACTAAACAAAGCTGTGAATGTCGACATTGGACGGTTGAACCTGCCAAAAGGAAGGCAGAGAACCGGAAGGAGAAGAAGAAGTACCAACTGCTTGATTTTATACTTTTCCGCTTATTAAAATATAACTTTTCCATAAAATTCTGCTATCAACGAAACTGTGGCACAGAGAGGATGTGCGAAGTCTGAATCGTTTAAATCGTTTAATTAATTCAGTCTGAATCGTCTTCCGTCCGGAACCTTTTTGGCAATAACGGACCGACCGGGCGACCACACTCTAAGCAGCAGATGCTAAAGCTGCTGAGATGCTTAGGTCGACCACAGACGTCAGTCATTCGATTACTCGCGTAATTAGAATTCATAACGGTGACGGCGGATTCTTTATTCCGCTTAAGCGCTGTGTGTATTAATATTGTGAAGAGTTGATAGGTCCGGCAACTGGATAACCTTGATAGCGCCAAGACCGACGATATATCCCTATATATATATATATATATATATATATATATATATATATATATATATATATATATATATATATATATATATATATATATATATATATATATATATATATATATATATATATATATATCCACATATATCCCTATATATATATGCGGCACTTTGTCAGAATATCACTTTCTACACATCCATTACACAGTGACCAATGCATCAGTATTAATGAGAATGCACTAACTGACCCATTACCGCTCTTGAAGATAGAAATGCCCAGAATTCTCCGTTAATTGCTTTCCCTTAAAGCCTAAGCTTTTGAAAGCTTCTCTTACGATGACAGATCCGCGGCAGCTTCGAACTGCAGGAAACCAGTTAGCAGAAGATTTGTGTAAAGAAACATTTTATTACAATTTATGCCCACATTATTTGATCACCCGATGCTCCTCTCTAAGGAATACGTTACAGAGATGAAACACTTGCCATTGAAATTCTAATGCCCCGGACACAAATTTCACAAAAAGATCATCAAGTGGTTGAGTCTCTCAAAGTTAAAGCTTATAACCCACGACCTTCGTTATCGAAATTGCCAACAACGAAAAAGATTTTTTAAAAGGATCAATTGGACGCGCTTCACAAGCATTTGGAATAAAGAACAGGATATGGAGAAGCCGAGAATTAACAAAGGAAACCAAAACAAACATACGAGACGATTTTCCTCTATTGATCGGATCGGAATGTTGGATAGTGCGAAAACAAGATGAGAGAAGAATTCTTACAGCAGAAATGAGCTGGCTGCGGAAGATCGCTGGAATTTCAAGACTTCAGAAAATAAGAAATGATGATATAAGATAATCATTATGCATCGAAACAACTCTGCTAGACAAAGTCGTTCAACGAAGACTCCGATGGTTTGGACATGTAGAGAGAAAGCCAGTTGACCGAATCCCACCCAGTACGCTACATTACATGCAAGATTCGAAGGAAACTGAAAGAGACACAAAGGCAGACCAAGACTACGCTGGATAGAAAACATAACTTGAAGACATAACATCACTTGGACTATCCCTAAAAGGGGGAGGGACAGACTTGACAAATGACCGAGGACGATGGAGATCATTTATTCGTACCCATCGCCGCCAAATGGCTGGCGTCAGGAACTGATGATGCATGAAGAGGTTGACTGCATGGTGCATACGATCGCAGGCGGTCGGCAGATGGAACGCAGCCAAACTGAGAAGCGAAAGAGAATTAGGAAGTTGACCTATTTCTGATCTGGAGGCAGACGCCATACAATGGCCTACATCATAGGGTAAGAGCAGTAAGGGAATTGTAGAAAAAAGACTGGGGTGGGGGAACATTTTATCCGTATTTTGCAATCTGATTTCAACGAAATTTGAAAGCAGCAGATTTCAACGCCAGCAGTTTTGCAAGTCAAACTCGAATCAAAATCAATTCCTCTGTTGAGAAACTACAAAAATGCATACATTACACACCATGGAAATTTCTGCTCTTTGTCAGAGACTCAGAGTCAAATAATGCTAAATCACACTAGCACAACTGAGGGGTTGGAAACGACCCCCGGGGTGTGCAATGAAGACTTAACTGTGGGGTCCCTTTAAAGACTAGGGGTTGAACCCCCAACCCCGACAAAAATTCCCACCCTTGGTAGCCCTAAGCAGGGCTTATTCTAACGTGCAGCTGGACACAAAGTGTGTAATTGGGAAAGAAATTTGTGCAGTTACTGTCTTGGAAGCCCCCCCCCCCGTCGTAATTATTAACAGACGAAATTTTGAATTTGCCTTTCAATCTTCCATTGAGCTCCACATCTCAGCGTCCTCTGTCGGTGCTGAGCCGCCAGCTAGTGCGCACCCTAAGGTAGCAACAATAAACGGGGAAAAAATCTTTTGCTCTCTGTTGGGTTTGAACTGCTATGTGCAACATTCATGAATCCTTTTAAATGTTCCGACTGAGTCAACTAACTACAACGCAAGCTTTGATATTCACGGGATTGTTTTTGGTCATTGTATATCATCAGAAACAGATGCACACGCACATGACACACAACTAAATCACACATTTTGACATGTATAACAAAGCGATTGCCTTATTTTACTAGGGTGCAGAATCGTAATCTGATCATAGTGCTGCAGGGCTGAATTTCAAAGTCACTATAGTTGTGCGCTGAGGCTCGATCTGGTTTTGATCAGACATAAGCGCGTGAATGCCTTCAGTAAGAAACTGCAGCCTAAGCCTTTTTGAATGGGAAAGCTTACCCGGATTCTTCTCACATTTAAATTGCTGTCTTTGCAACAACTCTATACTTCGCCTCTGAACACTGGCGATCGTTTAAAAACCATCAGTCTGCCACAATAGGCCCCTAACATTCAACTGTCATTCGTCCATATCTCTTGCCACTGGAGAACAGATGAACTCTGTTTTACTTATTCCTTACGGTTTAGGCCAGGATGCCGTTTTATGAATCGTCTTTGAACAGCCTTAATTAATTATGTCCACTCGGAAGCCATAAAATTGAAATAATAATATGCTCTAAAATTGCCAAAAATGAGGCGAATTCACTGTTTGAAATGTCGTATCTTATTAGCTTCAGGGAGCGAACCCCGTGACCAAGGACTTCGCCTCTGGACCCCACTGGGGCACAGCCTCCAGAGTCCAGACCCCCTAATTCGCCCCTCATGTGCAGTTGAGAAAATTCCTTAGAATAAGCCCTGGGCCTAAGAGTTCATCCAAATATGAATAAAATCAATAGACTGTTGCGATAATGACAAAAATAAATGACGACTTTAATGAAGTTTAATGGGTCTGCTTTCTTGTTTCTACAGTCTACGGTCTGATCCTGTAAAATACACTGTATCCCGTATCGATTACATTTGTAAGTAATAGGAAAAGCAACGTCAGGCTCTCTTCGTAATTTGTTGGGTGAACGCTTTGGCACTGTAGGCTTTTTTGTCAGTCTTGTGATACTTGATATTTCGAGGGTGGGCAAAATTTTAGATATTACGCGTCTAATTTGTTTTGGATTCTGAAGGCTGCGTATTGTGTTAACTTCCGGTTATGCATTGTATGTAGCATGACTTAGTAGTAATAATAACGATAGCGCTGCGCTGGGTTACGTAATTGTTTTAATAATCCATTCACAGCGTTTGTTTGTTGGTGACGTCATAGGACTATGACGCTTCCCTAGTGAGACGAACGCTGTTCTTTGTCGCAAACTGCAGCTATTTTAGCTTAAATTTGGCGAGTGCAATAATTATATCAGTGTCTAAAGTAAAGAATTCGAAGGGCGTTGTGTGGGAATATACTTCGTTGGTGATTCTGTAGAACAAACAGCTCAGGCTGTCAATTATGTAAATCAAAGCTGAAAATTTCTGGCGGTTCGATACGAACTAGGGCCTATGCATTCTGTTCCACGCCATCAGGTAAACCCGCTGAAACACAAGGACGTTGATCATCTTTGTCATTCAGACGGAGCCAGGATCCTAGCACACGCATGAACAGGGTACGGAAACGGAGCACCAACTATACTCTGGTAAGTCCTCACTTTAAACAAGTGTGTAACGATGACTTTCCTAACAACACTATTAACTATTAATATTCTTATTTCCTATTAGCTACCTGTTAACACCGAAGAATAATAACGCGCTCGGAGAAACCTCGACATTGACTAGCTGCCGTAGCTGGCTCAGTGTGTAATCTAGTCCCCCTGTTCTGGGGGGAAACAAGGTTTCTCGGGGGGAATTTCACCCCCCAAAAGGTCTCTGCCTTACAATATTGCTGAGTTCTGGGGGGAAACTTCAATCCTGGGGGGGGGAATTTCCCCCCCCCCAAAAGACGTCTAGATTAAACACTGAGCTGGCTGACTGACTGACACTTCCTCACTAAATTCTTATCTTGTCAAAAACTCTTTGCTAGTTAACTATTCAAGTTCGTGCGCAAAGGCCTGTATTTTTGTCTACGCCGAAACCCTGTTTTGCCTATAGAACTGTGTGAATTCATAAACTCATGCCTGCTGTCCAAAGTGTCGCCATGGCGGAGGCCGGAGGGTGACCTCGAATCCGAAAATGGTCGCCAAAGCAAAAACCCAAAATATACCCGAAATTTTAAAAGAAGTGACAATAGTTACTTGATAGTCGTGAAATTTTTAGAAGCCAAATAGAAAGATAAAGAAAAATGCAAAGAAGAAGGTAAGTAAAAATACAAACAAGAAAGCAAAAACAAAGGCAAGGAAGAAGGCAAACAAGAAGGCACAGAAAATGTCAGAGGAGAAGGCATGAAAGAAGACAGGGAGCAAGATACAGAAGAAGGCAAAGAAGAAGGCAAAGAAGAAGGCAAAGAAGAAGGCAAAGAAGAAGGCAAAGAAGAAGGAAAAGAAGGAAAAGAAGAAAACAAAAAGAAGGTACAGGTAAAGGTAAGAGGGAAGACAGAGACAAAGATACAGAAGAAGGTAAAGAAGAAGGCAAAGAAGAAGGTAAGTAAAATGGCAAAGAAGAAGGCAAAGAAGAAGGCAAAGAAGGAAACAAGAGACAAGACGAACAGAAAGATACAGAAGAAGGCAAAGAAGAAGGTAAGTAAAAAGATGAATAAGAAGGCAAGAAGAAGGCAAAAATGAAGACAAAGAAGAAAACAAAAAAGAAGGCAAAGGAGAAGCAAAGAGAAGACAAGAGAGAAGACAGAGAGAAAGATACAGAAGAAGGCAAAGAAGAAGGCAAAGAAGGAAACAAGAGACAAGACGAAGAGAAAGATACAGAAGAAGGCAAAGAAGAAGGTAAGTAAAAAGATGAAAAAGAAGGCAAGAAGAAGGCAAAAATGAAGACAAAGAAGAAAACAGAAAAGAAGGCAAAGGAGAAGAAAAGAGAAGACAAGAGAGAAGACAGAGAGAAAGATACAGAAGAAGGCAAAGAAGAAGGCAAAGAAGAAGGTAAGTAAAGAGACGAAGAAGAAGGCAACGAAGATGGCAAACAAGAAGGTAAGTAAACAGACAGACAAGAGAATAAAGAAAAAGGCAAAGGAGAAGGCAAGAGAGAAGACAGAGATCAAGATACAGAAGAAGACAAAGAAAAATTCAAAGAAGAAGGTAAGTAAAAAGAAAAAGTGGAAGACAAAGAAGATGGCAAAGAAGAAGGCAAACAAGAAAACAAAGAAGAAGGCAAAGGAGAAGGTAAAACAGAAGACAGAGACAAAGATACAGAAGAAGATAAAAAAAAAGAAGGCAAAGAAGAAGGTAAGTAAACAGACAAAGAAGAAGGGAGAGAAGAAGACAGAGAAGAAGATAAAGAAGAAGGTACGTAAAACCAGAAAGAAGAAGGCAAAGAAGGAGGCAAAGAAGGAGGCAAGACAGAAGACAGAGAGAAAGATATAGAAGAATACTAAAAATGCAAAGAACAAGGTAAGTAAGTAAGAAAAAGAGGAAGATGAAGAAGATGTCAAAGAAGAAGGCAAAGTAGAAAACAAAAAAGAAGGCAAAGAAGAAGGTAAGACAGAAGATAGAGAGAAAGATACGGAAGAAGAAAAAGAAGAAGGCAAAGAAGAAGGTAAGTAAAAAGACAAAGGAGAAGGCAAAGAAGAAGGCAAAGAAGAAGGTACAGAAGAAGGCAAAGAAGAAGGCAAAAAAGAAGGTAAGTAAAAAGACAAAGAAAGAGGTAAAGAAAAAGGCAAATGAGGAGGCAAGAGAGAAGACAGGGAGCAAGATACAGAAGATGGCAAAGAAGAAGGCAAAGAAGAACGCAATTTAAAAGACAAAGCAGAAGGCTCAGAAGAAGACAGGATGAAGAAATAGAAGGAAGCAAATGAGAAGACAAGCGAGAAGGTAAGTAAAAATACAAAGAATAAGGCAAAGAAGAATGTAAAGAAGAAGACAAAGGCGAAGCCAAGTAAGAAAACAGAGAGCAAGATACAGAAGAAGACAAAGAAGAAAATAAGTAAAAAGGCAAGAAGAAGGCAAAGAAGAAGACAAAAAAGAAGACAAAGAAGAAGGCAAAGGAGAAGCCAAAGAAGAAGGTAAATAAAAAGGCAACGAAGAATGCAAAGATGAAGGTAAAGAAGAAGGCAAGAAACGACAGACAGAAAGATACAAAGGAAGGCAAGGAAGAAGGTAAGTAAAAAGGCAAGAAGAAGGCAAACAAGAAGGCAAAGGAGATTACAAAGAAGAAAACAAGGAAGAAGGCAAAGGAGGAGGCAAGAGAGAAGACAGATAGAAAGATACAGAGGAAGATAAAGAAGAAGGCACAGAAGAAGACAAAGAAGAAGGTAAGTAAAAAGACAAAGAAGCAGGAAAAGAGAACGCAAAGAAGAAGGCAAGTAAGAAGACAGAGAGCAAGATAAAGAAGAAGACAAAGAAGAAGGTAAGTAAAAAGGCAAGAAGAAGGCAAAGAAGAAGATAAAGAAGAAGACAAAGAAGAAGACAAAGAAGAAGTCAAAGAAGAAGTCAAAGGAGAAGCCAAAGAAGAAGGTAAGTAAAAAGACAAAGAAGAATGTAAAAAGAAGGCAAAGAAGAGGGCAAGTAAGAAGACAGAGAGCAACATACAGATGAAGGCAAAGAAGAAGGTAAGTAAAAAGACAAAGAAGAAGGCAAAGATGAAGGCAAAGATGAAGACAAAGAAGAAGGCAAAGGAGAAGCCAGAGAAAAAGGTAAGTAAAAAGACAAAGGAGAAAGCAGAGAACAAGAAACAGGCGATGGCAAGAGGGAAGACAGATTGCTAGAGACAGAAGAAGGCAAAGAAGAAGGTAAGTAAAAAGACAAAGAAGAAGGCAAAGAAGAAGGTACAGGAGAAATATACAGAATAAGGTAGAGAAGAAGGCAAAGAAAAAGGTAATTAAAAAGACAAAGATGAAAGCAAAGGAGAAGCCAAAGAGGAAGGTAAGTAAAAGACAAAGAAGAAGGCATGGAAAAGGCAAAATAGAGGGCAATGGAGAAGGCAAGAGAGAATATGCGGTCAGTTGGGTGTATTACGTACACGTCAGTGTCGTGCATGTGTGATTGCATGAAATGTATGTATGTATAAATGTATGACGTATATATATACGTATGTATGTGTTTGAGCGTTTGTACCTGTGCACTGAATCTACATCTCTTTATACACCTACAGATGGGTACGTGGGCCACATGGATATGTCTCCGAAGCAGAATATGAAAGGGGATCCGTATTATAAGCTGAGGGTGTTACCGTGTATTGTGGGCGTCATTTCCAAATAGGTAACACTGTTACACTTCCGTATATATATATATATGTATATATATATACATATATACATATATATTACATTATTATACTTTATTTCGCCTAAGGCAGAACTTATTATAAAACAAAAAATATTCGAAACACACACACACACATGAGAACCAAACGAAGAATTCGGACGAACGTTCCACCGGAGGCGTAAGCGCCGTACGCACGCAATCTAACAAATGACTTATTGTACTTCACTGACAAAGCAAGTCCATTAAATAGTTAATTAAATTATGGTTTGCATGGCTTTAAGACATCTTAGTTTCAAGACGTGAAATATATCGTTTTGCACGACATTAAAGACGTCTTTATGCCCGACATCAGCACAGCTCGAGGAGCCATCACATCAAATACATTTTGTTTCTATTATCGTGAATGCATCTCAGGACAAAGACATTGAGCACCCCAGGCTGCATAATAATTTTATATGAATCTTAGTTGGATGACGGTTATGAAATCTTTTAAACACGATATTATAAGAATAGTCACCCACTTTTGCGTGCATCCGTGCAAAATTCTTTACAAGTAGCCAGATATACATACATATATAGAACCCTACAGTACATGCTTACATACACACATACACACTTACATACATACATACATACATACATACATACATACATACATACATACATACATACATACATACATACATACATACATACATACATACATACACACATACATACATACATACATACATACATACATACATACATACATACATACATACATACATACATGCTGTAATCTGTAACCGAAGAGAAAATCGTTACATTTTAATTTGGCCTTCATCGTTCGACACCGAAAGGTAGTCTCGAATCTCGATAGTAGCCCCGAATCTTATTTAAATTTTATGTCCTACGGCTGGTCATTGTGCTGGCCAATTAATTAAAATTGACAACTTTATTTAATGAACTGCTAGTTACACCTATCCTATACTGTTAATAACCATCAGATAAGTGTATCTGTGTAGTCAGAAGCGATATAATCATTACACATACATACATACATACATACATACATACATACATACATACATACATACAAGTCATACATACATACATACATACATACATACATACATACATGCGTACATATATACATGCCCACATGAATAATACATACACACAAACTTACTTACTTACATGCATACATACATACATACATACATACATACATACATACATACATACATACATACATACATGCATACATACATACTTACATACATACATACATGCATAATACACGCATGCATACACACACGTATGTTTGTCTTTCACTCGATGAGTGACCTTCTTCGCTTAAATTCCTCGATAAATAGCCTCAGGTTCATTTCCGTACAAAACAGAATTGCGGTTCTTCGGCCTAAACGCAGGGAGACACGCTCATCTATTGATTAATATTGACTTACATTTCTGGACTTTAATATAAATCTGTTACGCGCTGGTGATCTTATACCGACCTCGAACTTCTATGACCTAATGACATCCCATAAAATGCTTCCTACCATTCTTAGGCCCACCAGAGTCACTGAATACACGGCTACTTTGATAGACAACATATATACAAACTCGTTTATAACCAACCAGGACTCGTGCATATGTATAGCTGACCTATCTGATCATTTCCCTATAATTCTCTACCTAGACCTTCAACCTACAAAAATCAAAATGGTATCTACCGAACCGAAAAGAATCTTTGACTCAAACTCCAAGGCTGCGTTTGCATCTCTTCTGGATAATACAGATTGGTCTCCGATAGAAAATTTATGTGCTATTGACGATCCCAATGCGGCCTATGCCAAATTTATTAAAACTTAAAAAAATATATATGATAAGGCATTCCCAAAAAAGATTTCTAGCAGCAATCATCACTCAAATGCAAAACAGCCATGGATGACCAAAGCTCTTCTAAAATCTTGTAATAAAAAATCGTCTCTTTACAAAGCTTACCTAAGAAACCCTACCCCTGCAAATAAGCAAAAATTCTGCTCCTACCGTAACTTATTTAAAAAACTCAGAAAGGAATGTGAAAAGTTATATTATGCTGAAAGACTATCCCATTGCAATAATAACTTACGGAAAACATGGAATGTTATCAAATCTATTTTAAGCCCCAATTATAAATCAGCATTGCCAGACTCATTTATGATTGATGGAGCTGAAATCAAAAACCCGAGACAGATAGCTGATGCGTTTAACAATTATTTCTCCAATGTTGGACCTAACCTAGCTGCTATGATCCCCACAGAGACCTCTGACTTTAAACAGTTCATGCCCATCCCTCCTCCTTGCTCTTGTGGAATTCTCCCGGTAAGCCCAAGTGAGATCAAGACCATTGTCAATAATTTGAGGGACTCCGTCTCAACAGGCCCTGACGACATAAATCCTAACGTTGCTAAACGGTCTATTGACTCTGTGGCAGACATCCTAGCTTCCATCTTTAACTCATCCTTTCGTTGTGGAATAGTTCCAGATGACCTAAAACTATCCAAAATTATTACCGCCTATAAAACCGGAGATAAATTTAACATTACCAACTACAGACCAATCTCCGTCCTCCCTTACTTTTCTAAAATTATTGAAAAATTGATGCAGATCAGGCTCACTACCTTCTTGGACAAACTTAACCTTCTTACTCCCGCCCAATTTGGATTTAGAGCAAACCACTCAACGTTCATGGCCCTACTGGACATTCAAAATAGTATAACAGAGGCAATGAATAATAAACATTTCTCAATCGGTATATTTTTTGATTTGGCAAAAGCCTTCGATACGGTGAATCATCGTATTTTAATCAGTAAACTCCAGTATTACGGAATTAGGGGGATGGCTCTTACATGGCTAACGAACTACCTAGCAAATAGAACCCAATTTGTCACCTTTAAAAATTCTTCATCATCCATATTGCCTATGAAATGTGGTGTTCCCCAAGGTTCAATATTAGGTCCCCTACTTTTCCTATTATATATTAATGACCTTGCTTTGTCATCCGCGGCTTTTAAATTCATACTCTTTGCTGATGATACGAATGTATTTCTCAACGATAGTTCGATCATCAAACTATCCGCTAGAGCAAATAGTGAACTAAAAAATATAGCTTTGTGGTTTAGAGTGAACAAATTATCATTAAACCTTAAGAAAACTAATTTCATAATCTTCCATTCTGGTCGCAAAATCCCCCCTCCTGAAAGTTTAGCCATTCTTATCGAAAAAGCTCCTATAGAATGGGCAGATTCAACTAAATTCTTAGGAGTCATAATTGATACACGATTAAATTGGAAAGCTCATATCACTTCAATTTCAAAAAAAGTAGCAAAAAATGTCGGTATACTGAAAAGGGTAAGACATTATTTGCCCACACCTATATTACTAAACCTATATTACACCTTAATCTTTCCCTATATTTCCTATTGTAACATATCATGGGGTGCAAATTATAAGTCAACCCTAAATTCCCTAGGCAAATTACAAAAAATTGCGATTCGCACTGTGTTTAATACCCATTGGAGAGCCAGCACAAAACCCATATTTAGAGAAAATAACATTCTAACCTTAACTCAAATATATATGTTCCAATGTAGCGTATTCATGTACCGCTTTCATTACAAACAACTACCGTCATCCATGAACTCCTACTTCAGTATGGGTTCCGCTCATCATCAATACCAAACTCGAAATGCTTCAAAGTATCGACCTGAATTTGCCCGCATAAACGTAAAAAGGTTTTCAATTAAATGCCAGCCTTGCCAGGGCCCCAGACTATGGAATGCCCTACCTATTGAAATAAGCTCGGCCTTGCACATTAAACGGTTCAAACTGTTACTAAGATCCTACTTAATAAATCAATTTGCAACACCCATCATTCCCATTTGAATGAACCCAAATAATGAACTGACTGATTAGCTGGTATGCTTCAGAATCCATTGTAAATAATATAATGTACAGCAGATAGACACCTTCAGCTTATAATGGTTCGACCATCTACTGTGTAAATCTAATATACAGTTGTTGTTATGTACATAATTGCAATCACAATCTAATTTTGAATTTAGTTGATTTATTAGTTAAGCTAGTTAACTCTTACTAGTTATCATAAGACATACATATCCGTTCTGCCTGTGATCGTGGGGTGCCCCAAGTAGCGGGACTTATCCCTTGGGGGCATCCTGTTATAACACCCACTACACTACAAAAATGTTATTGTTTTGTCTTGCACTACTGGGTTGTATTAATAAACGGATTTTTGATTTGATTTTGATTGATTTGATTTACATTTCTGCTTTTGCTACTGTATTTCTGTAATAGGTTATAACTGCTTCGTATTACCTCCTTAGCTTCGTTTTGCTCGATGGATAAGACTATGTAAATTAAGTAAGTATATAAGTAAAACTTTAATTAGCACGTGACAAACGCTCATGATTAGGCCTACTTTACAACAGCAATATTATATACAGTGGCGAAAAGTAGCACAATAGCACAAAATCAGTAGAACAAAAAAACAGATGTAATCAAGATACTTGATAATATGGCGTCTTTTAAGTACGTCACAAATGCGTAAGGTTACATAATGACGTCATTATTTTGATTGTTATCGTTATAATATGATCGCATTTCATCGTCATTAGTAACCAGCAATCTATCAACATGCATCATTGTCGCTGTTCAAACTAAAAAGTGAATTCATATTTATGACCACGATAATATTCTCGTCATCATCCTCGATATGATAATTATCGTCACCGTCATCACCACTGTTATCGTCGTCGATCTTAATCGTCATTGTTTCGAAGTCGGTAGGCTACATAGTATCAGCAATTCAGCGGCGAACTTAACTTAATCGAGGTTAAGGAACGTTAAGGATGCTATAGCCAGTGATGGGCACTAAACTATTTTTTCTAGTTAAACTAAAACTATTTTCCAACTAAGAAAATATAGTTTAACTAAAATTGGCAACTAATTTTGGAAATTAGTTAACCAAAAAAAAGTAGTTAAACTTTTTCCAACTTTTTTCCAACTTTTTATGACAAGCATTTTCACAATAACAGAGGTTAAGTGAACTGTAACTATGCAATGTGTGCTGTTTTTGGCATACAGTTACAGGCGTACTGTAAGTAGTGTATGAATTTGAAAACACAGGCTGTTAATGCTAAAACCACGCAGTGTTAAGCTTAAAATGTTTTTTGTTGACATTGTTCAGTGTTCGTTGTTGAAAAATAGTTGCATATTGCTGATTTTTTAGTTAAACTATTTAGTTAGCAACTAAATTTTTTTAGTTAAACTATGGTTTTAACTAAACTAATTTTTTTAGTTAAACTTCGTCCTTAACTAAAAAAATTAGTTAAACTAAAAGTTAGCAACTTTGCAACTTTTTAGTTAACTATTGCCCATCACTGGCTATAGCATATATATACAAACTGCATATACACGTATTATATTCTCCCCAATACCAATGACGAGGGACTCTGAACGACCATATCCTGCCATCGAAATTTCGGATGACCTTTCCTTAGTCTAAACGCTTCAATTCATACTTGACTGCAGCTTATGACTCAAGGCCTTATATCAACCTCGTGTATCTGTATTAAATGCAATTTGTCGGGAAGAAACGTTGCCTCCAAAATCCCTAACTGTTTTTCTTCTTGGATCTTCTATGACCTATATCACTCGTGTGTCATTCTCTTAGGCATAGACACCCGCAAGTCTTGCGACACACATATCTCAAGACATCATAATATATGTATATTATCAATATATATATATATATACATATATATACATATGTATATATATATGTATATATATATATATATTAGTCTACATAGGTCTATATGTTGATACTAGAGTATTTGCCCGTCATATTATGACGGCAGTGTATATAGGACTATATGATTATGTCGTTGGTTAAATGCTCTGATCGCCGTCGTCAAGACCGTTGTCAAGACCGCCGTCGTCAAGACGGCAGTACTGACGTCACAAACGGTTTCTGTTTCACAATAGAACAGAAACTGTTTGTGACGTAGCGTCCTCCGACAGACGGAAACTATATGGATATTATATGTATAGACTAGACTCAGCGGTTCCCAAACTTTTCTGGGTCGCGACCCACTTGTGAATATCTTGGCAGTCTCGGTACCCACTGTGTAAAATTAAGCATTGTGTAGGCCTACTAAAATTTGCTTCGTAAAATGATATCGAAATATGCGGATTTACGTACAGCGCTTAGAGATTTAAAGCATTAAAAGGAAATTTAGGTTAAAACAGTTTACAATTTATTGCAATCCAGCTAGTTTTAGCCCAATCATAGCCAAATGTTGTTGCTGCTAAAAAAAATAAATGTTTGTCGACAAAATTTGGAGACCCACTTGCCAGAGCTTCGCGACCCACTTTTGGGTCGCGACCCACAGTTTGGGAAACTCTGGACTAGAGTATTTTCCCGTCATATATGACGGGTTGTCTCTACATTATGACGTCAGCGAAAGGGCCAAGCTGAACACATTTATCAGAATATGCTATGACGTCAGAAATAGGCCAGGATTAACATATATTAGTCTGTATTATAACGTAAACAAAAAGGCCAGGCATAACAGTACTCATATATTAGTATGTATTATGACGTCAAGAATTGACCAGGTTTCATTAAATGAAATTTTATTACAGACAGTCCAGAGCGTTGGTTAAAATGCTCTGATCGCCGTCGTCAAGACGGCTGTACTGACGTCACAAACGGTTTCTGTTTCACAATAGAACAGAAACCGTTTGTGACGTAGCGTCCTCCGACAGACGGACGCTCTATGGATATTATATGTATAGATAGGCTCTATGTATAACTTCTTTAGATAATTATATATGCAGGCCTATATTTGCGCGTGTGTGTGTTGATCTGTATGTATTTAAATTCATTTGTTTATATGCATGACGTGTTGAGACACGTGTGTCGCAAGACTTAAGCGACGACTGAAACGAGGAGAATGATGCACGAATGATGCGTCATAGAAACTTCAGACTGAAAGGAAACAGTCAAATATTGAGAAGGGGATTTGGAGACTACATTTCTCACAGGTTATAGTTGCCTTTAATGTGTTTGCGTTTATAATATGTACCTCAAGATGCTTATCAAAACAAATATCTTTGTCTTTCAGCTGTCTTGCATTTAAGCTGTGTTATTGTCTCGAACCACGTAAATAAACACATCAAGTTCGAGTTTTATCTCTAGATATAACAGATGCATTCTGAGAGGTTCTATAAAAGCCCAGATGCATGCATATTATGAAGTGTGTATATCTAAAAGCTTCCGAGGTTATTCTACTTCAAAGACACGTCAGTTCGACTTATATTATGCAAACATTAACCCTGTAACTGAATTCTGTAAGTAGCAGCCCATTATCTTCTGACAGAGCTGTAAAAAAGGAGCTATATGAACTTGAAACCAGTGAACGTCTGACCCTAAAACGCTATCTGTTGAGAAAATGCAACGTTAAGTTCAAGACTACCAGGGTGTTTGCTTCTGAATTACAGTCCAATAGGTCTGATTTTTCCGATCTGTTACTCCAATCATGAATATTTTCCAGTTCGCTGGCTCATGCAGGTGGCTTATGCGTTCATGCACGCTACATTAAGCATGGGCGGCGATCCCGAGGGGTGGGAGGGGGACAAGACCCCACCATTAACATTGGGCAGACACAATATACAGTTGTTCCCTAAATTTTTGAAGAAACACCAATTAAAGTCAACAAATTTTTTCGCTATGCTAGTTTGAGGCACGGTTACTGATTCTGGAGTAAGGGTTCGAGCTTCCTGTGAGACGGTTACTGTGTTATATGGATCTTGAGCAAGTCCTTTGCTCACAATTGCTCACGACATTATTAGAGTTACCTATTTTTGCCTGCATCTGTGCATTGCTTTAGAAGTGGGCAGATATGTACATAGAGCCATCGATTGATACCAGGTCATTAGATAGTGGCGCTTAATAAACGAATAATATAATAATAACAATAATAATAATAGCCTTGAAGATGAGGCCTGACCCTCCAGACAATTAATCTGCTCCTAAATAATTTTTTCCAAATCCTGAGGGATCACTGACACCGCGGGTCAAAAATAAAAAATAGAAATAAATAATAATAATAATAATAATAATAATAATAATAATAATAATAATAATAATAATAATAATAATAATAATAATAATAATAATAATAATAATAATGATATTAATAATTTTATAATAATAATAATAATGATAATAATAATTTTATATTTATTGGTATATTCTCATTTCCAGCAAATCCTATTACATTCATTCGCCCCGCCAAGTAGGCCTACCCCTATCCAATTACTAAAAAGTTATCTACACGAAAAAGCAATGAGCATCTGAATTGAAGCTTTCTCACATGTTAACGACATAATGTTGAAACTCAACCTGCGCCATCGAGACCATGGACACAAAAACTCCATTGATTTTCGTTAAGCAAACGAAAGGACGGGCATTCCTCGGTCCTCTTCTGATCATGAATGCGTAAGCCGATTAAGGACATCGCTTAAGCAGGTAACCCCGCGCTTATCGTGTTACGCTGAGTAACCGCTCGATACAAAAAGACGATGGCCGTTTACTTTTGTTTTTCAGCGAAAAACCGAAATTGCTTTAAGCAAATTTGTGTCCCGAATTTTCTGCGAGTTCTTTAAAAGGAATCTTATAGCTTGTGGTTTAGAATCTTGTAGAGGCTGGTCTATGAAAAAGATAGAGCTTGAGATGCTTTCAGAAGCTAGCTGTCGTGAACCAGAAGGTTCATATAGATCTACGCAGAGGATTCAAATACCAGAGTATTTTTGCGAAACTGACAAGAAACCATATATGGCATGCAAGAAGAAGATAGCTACTGATGGAAATAGAGCCTTTGAGACACTCTTCAAATTGGCACGAGATAATAATAGCCTGATTCAGTGGCGTGCAGAGGTTCTTTGATGCCCGGGGCCAACCCCTTCATTGGATGCCTCTAAATTGTTCTTTCCCTAATTCATTCCCCCTCCCCTCCCACTGCACTGTGCTCAGTGTGCTGCCCCCTCTCCCTTTCCCCCAGGAAATTTTTGAGAATTGCACATTGCCGTATGGTACTTTTAGCCTATTTTGACGATCGGAAACCGAATTGTAGACTTTGTATTTTATGCTTAGGAAGTTAGGCTACTATTACTAATCATGGTATAGCCTGTATGGAAAACATGACATAAAAACTTGCGCACTCTTGTCTTACTTCGCGATGTATTGTAAACATAAATATTTGAATGGCGATTTATTGGCGGCCGGTTATTAGTAACTTGCAACGAAATAGTTGCAAGAACACAAGATTTATCTTAAGTAAAGACGAATGGTACGCGTATGCCCGCCAAGCCAACGTCGGCTGATATTAATGGTTGTCTGCAAATGTTTGATTAAATCCTTACAAAATAGACAATAAAATTACTTACTGTTGCGTCTTGCCGAAAAAATTCTAACAGACGAAGCTAACCTAATTAAACCTAAAACCTATGAACGATAATACAATCATAACACTGCCGTTGTCAACCGCTGATGATTTCATAACACGCTAAAAGGGTTCGCAATGCATTAGATACTATTATTAGTACTTAAACTACGGCATACGATTCGTATGATACGAAATTAGTCCGTCAATACACAAGCGAAAGAGAAGTGACTGGGCTATCGCCAACCGTTGGATGCCCCCCGGCTGGATGCCCGGGGCCGTCGCACCCTCGGCACCCCCCTCTGCACGCCACTGGCCTGATTACATTACAATGCAACACCGATACCCAAGGAATAGCGACTTCGAGAGGTATTTATAAACGTTCACTTAGGGGTCGTCCAATCCGTCCATTAATAATGTCAACAAATGGGAGACGGGGGGGGGGGTTTGAAAAAGTTTGACAATTCTTTACAAGTGAGGGGGTGTTCAAGACAAAATTGACGCCAACAATAGTTTAATCAAAAAGTAACCATAGATTTGGAAAGTCTTAATGTGTGATCTATTTCATTTTTGCATGTAGGCTAATTTAATCAAATGCAATATTTTCTTCGTTTTAACTTATCTTGTTTGTTGTTCCTAGATTATTGAGAAAATGCGCTGCATAATCTCTAAAATGCGAATATCCTGGGATCTTTTCTAAAATCTAATATTTCGAGTTTGTTTCGATGGAAAGATATTTGGGGGAGAGGTAAATTTGTGTAGACATAAATTTATCGGAGGGGTCCTTGAATGTTTGACAGTTGTTGACAAGGGGGAGGGAGGGGATCAAAAACTGCCTAAAATTTGTTGACAGATTTAATGGACGACCCCTTACATTACATTTTATTAACATTCACGTTAACGTATCGTTACAAACATGAAGTAACTTGGCCAAAAAGACAACAACTATCTATACCCACGTATGCTCTATAAGAACTCTTAATAATAGAGCAAACTCTATAATTTCTCTTATAATGTACGAAATTACGGCATGTCAGCTTGTTTTCATCTATAAACGAATATTGTACTGTATGGTATTATAAGTGGTGCGCATGTCCTGCCGCTGATGCCTTCGTAAAATCGAAACTTGGAAACCGCGATTAAAACAACAAGCAAAATATTAAGTGAACGAAGTCGATAGCAGTCGATAGCTTAGCCACTGATTTCGACTTGAGTGAGGGCTTAGCGGCGGCGGCGGCGGCGGATGGCGGCGGCGGCGGCGGATGGCGGCGGCGCCGGGGACTAAGGCAGGAGATATAGTTCGATAGGCGTACTATATTATTTGTAACAGCAATCCAACGTCTTTGGCCTCCTACTTCTTCACCTGCACCACCTCCATCGTTTCGTTACTATACCCTGCAATGGTCTGACCATAAATGAATGAGTATTATATGAGTATTATATGCATTAGATTGACTAGCAATCGTTGATCTGTGAACTCATGTGCAGCGCTCTATTTCCGGACTCTGACCTCCTTTTTACTACCCTTTAGAACAGAGTTTTTCAAACTGTGGTCCGCGGACCCCTGGGGGTCCGCGAAGGATTTGGCGGGGGTCCGCGAGAGCGTTCTGAAAATAATGTGATGCCAAACACTGTATGGTTTTATCATTAACAGCCTGTGTTTTCAAATTCATACGCTACTTATAGTGTGCCTGTAATTGTATGATCCACAAGGATCCAATTGGGTATTCGAACACACCAGTTTTGTGATGCTGCTGATAGTTATTCTTTGCGTACTAGGGCCTACAGTCACGTAAATAAGATGTAGGCTTATGGTCACGTTTATTTTCTAGCTTAATAACACGTGTGTTTTTATAAAATTTATATATGGCCTATAAATTCTGCTAATCGACTGCCAATCATTTCTGCACCCAATGTAAGCGCGATGTATTTGAAGCCTTCATCAGAAGTAGGCCTACAACTAGATTCCATTTTAAAAAGTTTAAGATATTCACAAAACAAACTTTGAAAGTCTACAAGTGTTTCATTTAGAAAATCAACACTGAATATGAGCCTGATTGTTTTTTTTTCCATGGAAGAAACACCGAAGCTCTAGCTAGGACTCTAGGCTAGTTGTTTTTACATAAACGCTATAATATAGCGCTATAAACGCCATAATATAGCTATAATATATAATATATTATATATATATATAATATATTTTCTTCTAATTGTAACTCTGGACTGACTTGGGTTTTCTGGAGAAAATAACTTGCTCTATAGTCTATAGCATTAAGTATTACAAGACATAGTTAGCTTTTTAAAAAATGTCAAAAATGGACTCTGGTGGTTCCTCCAGTGAAGGCTTCATTTGCAATATGCTGGTCTATTTCCGGAATGTTTTCTCTGGACTTCTAGAATTATAAATTTTTGGAATTCGCCTGGTTTTAGCCCTTAGAATTAGATGAATGATAATACAGAGATTTGCAAAGCATAAGCTTATCCCTATTTCGTTCACGTTCGCTGTTATATGCTAACTATATAATTTTGTTGTTTGTATTATGGATAACTTTCGGAAACGTAAGAAAACAGTGCTTAGGCCTTTCCAAACTAGCACCAATTACGGACAGTTTTTACAAAGCAAAGCAAGCACATCCCTCTCGCTGACATTACTGGCTTTTGGCGAAACCGATGTTATTTATTTCTTTTAAAAATGACTGTGTTCCATAGTTATTGCAGGGAGTTAATAACAATTTATTTAGTGTTACTTTTTATATTATAATAGTTCTCAGCGTCATAAATAAGCAAGCGTGTATTGTGGAAATAGTCTATCTGCCTGTCATTTTTATTAAATTTTAAGAATAGGGGCCTCAATTTTGCTTTGAAAATACTGGGGGTCCGCGAGCTATGCCTAGGAAAAATAGGGGTCCCTGGTCCAAAAAGTTTGAAAACCTCTGCTTTAGAAAACCCCTCTGACTTGACGCAGCGCTCGTGAATAAGCTGTTGCCCTGCGCTTGGCTTTCGAGTGACTCTTTAGAAGTTTTTAAGTTTACGATTACCATTGTGGCCTTGGTTGTGCAACGACGCTATATAAATTGTCATTATTATTTTTTTAATGCCCCACGCTACACATCCCTCTGGGACTTAAAAGCTGATTAAAAGAGAGAGAAATAAAACAGCGGAGTAATTATTATTATTATTATTACTATTACTATCCGAGAATTCATGTCAAGGTTCTGTTCACTCAGAAGATGTATTGCATATATTGTATGTATTGCATATATTGCATACTATTTATTACTATTATTATTATTGTTATTATTATTATTATTATTATTATTATTATTATTATTATTACTATTATTATCCGAGAATTCATGTAAAGGTTCTGTTCACTCAGAAGATGTATTGCATATATTGTATGTATTGCATATATTGCATACTATTTATTATTATTATTATTATTATTATTATTATTTTATTTATTTTTTATTTTTTGCCCCGAGGTATACAGGATCCCTCAGGGACTTGAATATTAACTAAAATGGAAAATAAAGTGTCCGGAATGGCCCTATTATTATTATTATTATTATTATTATTATTATTATTATTATTATTATTATTATTATTATTATTATTATTATTATTGTAATGTAATGTAATATAAACATTTGTAAAGCGCTCCTCGCAGCAGAGCTATTCAGAAGCGCTCTCAACGTGATAGGCTCGTGCAAAAACAAAAGTAAGTAAAAGTATTACTATTGCTGCTGCTGCTATTACTACTACTACTACTACTACTACTACTACTACTACTACTACTACTACTACTACTACTACTACTACTACTACTACTACTACTACTACTACTAGTAGTACTACTACTACTACTACTACTACTACTACTACTACTACTACTACTACTACTACTACTACTACTGTTATTAATGAGATCTTGTAGCTAGGGCATAACCGGGTAGACATTTTCCACCGAGTACCGAATCCGAGTATTTGGATGTACTATTGCCGGATCCGGGTACGAACCGAGTACCATTTGTTCCACATGCAAAGCCTAACATTTCCATGTATTAAGAAATTATTCGAAATAAATGTGTGTACTTGTAATAACTGACTAATACATTTTGAATTTTATATATAAATATTCAATGAAATGGACGTGACTTCCGTTGTGGACTTCCGGTGTTGGCGTTTTTGTGCTTTCCTTTTCAAAATGAATATGCTAGATGAATGAATTCAAAAATTTTATTTGCAACTATTTGTCTGTACAGTATTTGCCGAGTCGAATACTTCAGAATAGTGTTGAAAAACGGGATATTCGGCCGAGGCGAATGTCCGAGGCGATTTCCGGTTATGCCCTACGTATAGCACCAACTCCGGTTTGTGTAAGTTCGAGTCTTTCGTGACACGAATATTCAGGTACTCAGAATTAGCATTCTGCAGCCTAAACGCACTGTTGCTTGTAACCGTAGCTTGTAATCGTAACCGCAAATTTGTCTAACGTCGCTCAAAAGAAACCCTTCAACGTCGCGTCGATCGGTGGATGTCTTTGCATATCCCGGTTAAATGTAAATATTATTTGAAAAATCACAGATGCTCACGTTAAAAGGATCCGGTGCGAAACAATACGGAACCGACAGACAATGCTAATTCTACGCTGTCACTTGCACACGGCCTTCCTCCGCCTTTTCTCAATCCCACGCCCGGAAGACGCGACCAAATGCACAATCGAAACGACGAGACACGACAGACAGACACACACAAAGACAGACACAAAGACAGACAGACACACAGACAGACAGACAGACACAGACATGCGAGCGTATATCTGTATGGATCGGGAAAGAGAAGAAGCAGGTGGTCGGACCGCATTACATGTTGATCTGACAAGAAGCAAGTACTTAAAGGAGGAGACGAAGACCGAAGGGCGACCGTTGCCATCCGTTGAAAATTGACAAATTCCATCGGTCGTGTGTCCATTAGACCGAACAGCCACTGGATCAGTATTTGTCGTTGTCGACGAACCAACTTTGGCCACTCCTCTAAATGCCTTCAGCGACGTCCAAGTCTTCTGTCTTTAATACGACCGTCTTAAACCATGCCACACACACACTCACACAAACACACACACACACACCTATATATATCTATATATCTATACATAATTATATATATTATATATATTTGACTATGTAAGTAAGTAAGTAAGTATGTTCTTTAATAAACCACCTGCAAACGCACTGTGGCTGACAAACAGGTTAATACAGAACGAGGTGCACGAAACATAATATAAAAACTTATAACCGTGTTAAATAGGATATGGAGTTGGATAAAAGAGATAATAGGGAAGGGACCATTGTCAGTAGGCGATTATTAAACTTACAGAAAATTACATTGTGTGCTTTAGTTGAAGGACTGTCATTCTCTGTTTATTCTCATTACGATGTTTCATTAAACTTGAATTGCTTGGCCAGTTTCAATCCACGATGCGCAATTGCGCATATGCGTTTAGATAAGAAAATATAAAACGAGTTTCCCTAATAAGGAATAGAATATAGGGCCTATAATATATATTCGTGTTTATTGACAAGCTCACTAACGAACCGCAGTAAGCTACATCGAAACACGACAGTACAATTATCAAGATCTTATTGAACACGCCTCTTGGCAAACTGTTAGGCGCCCGCTCATTCTACTCCTGCCCCTAGGTAGTGGAAGGCTGAGTCGACCTAGAAGGGGCTTGCGGGTATCGAAACGCGTCTTTCAAGATATTAAGTTCTTCATGCAAGAGTATTACAATTCATCTATCCCCCCTCCCCAGGCAGCTTAAAACTATGAAGTCTTTTAGAAGAAAAATGTTACAGTTCGTTAAGCTAACCCAAAGTGGTAGCCATGGATATACGAAGTATTGGCAACTTTGTTTTTCTCAGCCTCGGCATATATGAAAGCGGGTAGCCAGGCCTATTCCAGATATCCTTTGATAGTGAGTGCGCGCACTCATTTTACAGAGGAGTTCGCTTGGAGCGCAAGTTGAACAGAATTTCTTTTTGCCTTGGTGTGGATTTGAGGCCATCGCACATTCCTCGTGAATTATTGTAAAATCTCTATTAAATTCCTGTGTTGGCCTATGACGACGATTTGATCACTTATGGACCACAACTCACCGGAGCCAACCGCCGTAGGCATGTTTTAAGCGTTTGCCTAAGCCAATTATGGTAGATCAATTTAAAAGGTCGCCGATTTCTTGGCCGCGATGTTTTAAGCTGCAGGCGTCTTTGAACACTTTACAGTTGACTGCTTAGTGTTCACTGGACCAGTAGCTGCTATTTCCGTTTCTTAATTAAATTCACATTTCTTATTCGTGCTTTCATTCGGTCAATGTGTCTTTGATACAATGTGAGCAAAGGAGAGAATGGCAGGAGAGAATGGCAGGAGAGAGACAAAGAGAGAGAGAGAGAGAGAGAGAGAGAGAGAGAGAGAGAGAGAGAGAGAGAGAGAGAGAGAGAGAGAGAGAGAGGGAGAGAGCAGGGATTATTTTAACGTGCGATGATACACAAAATGTGCAGCGATGACAGACTGTTGGTACGCTGTTTGTGAACGAAAAGAATTGTAATTCGTAATTATTTATAATTATTTTTTATGCGCTCAGACGCTCGCCATGTGCAGTGATAATTTTCCTTAAAACATACTCAGAGAGAGAGACAGAGACAGAGAGAGAGAGAGAGAGAGAGAGAGAGAGAGAGAGAGAGAGAGAGAGAGAGAGAGAGAGAGAGAGAGAGAGAGAGAGAGAGAGAGAGAGAGAGAGAGAGAGAGAGAGAAAGAGACAGAAAGAGAGAGAGGGAGGGAGGGAGGGAGGGAGGGAGGGAGGGAGGGAGGGAGGGAGGGAGGGAGGGAGGGAGGGAGGGAGGGAGGGAGGGAGGGAGGAGAGAGAGAGAAGAAAGAAGGAAGAGATGGGGCCGCCAAATGCAGGGTAGTTCAGGGTCACTGGGAGTCTATGGCCGGCCTTGCATTCTAATCAAATGTTTGCATATTCTGATAATTGCATTTGTGAGCGTTAGGTCTAATTAAATTAATTAGTTCTAATCAAAATAGACTAACGAAACACAGGTAGGATGAATACACAAGAATAATATGCATGCATGGGACGGAATAAGTTAAACCCCATAAAATTATGTAGGCTATTATAGATAGAACATGGCTATGGTTTCACGGTGGCTTTCAGAAATATCACAGATCGTAAATTGTCTGAAGCGATCACGATTGCAACCATTTCAGCAATGACAAACATGCAGTTCAAAAGAAATTGTCAGCATTAAGGAGCCGTCATATCCTGTGGAGATCAGTAACGAGCTAATTATTACATCCAGAACACTCCATCCAAGGTATACGCGCATTATATGCTTCCGGCTTCGAGGCGCCCTGCTTTGAGGAGGGAACCGAAGAACCCGCTTTCACCTGAAAGAGCCCTGCGTTATATATATGCGAACATTCAAATGAGTGTATTATTAAATTAGTGGTGTGTTTGAAACACGCGAACCTTTAAACAGAGCCAAAGTTACCTCCAGCGTTGTCTCCCGCTTGGAACTAGACCGATGTCGATGTGAGAATCAGTTCAAGGTGAAAAAATATACCTTGATCGGCGTTTTTGCCGGCAACATAAGACCGTCAACGAAGTTGGTCAGCTTGAGTAGCCCTGATTAGACGCCGGCAGATACGGGAAAGACTGGTCTGAGGAGTGAGCGCATCTCTTAGGACGATCCAGCTCTGTTTGAAGCTCTCGACGAAAGCCAGAGGCATATATATATAGGCAGCTACAGAAGAAATAGGCTGGTAAGTAGCCGCTAACTCAGCCCCGGCGCATCGCAAGACCTAGGCTACAGGCTGAGAAAGACGAGAACTAGCTATAGAGAGATCGATATGAGACGACATTTTGCCTCCTTCTCCGTCTTCTTCTTCTTCTTCTCTTCATCCGTTCATGGTTTACACGAGTCTGCTGATTGTCCTCGGCTGATTATAAGGTGTGGATTGTCTGATAGAACGTGTTACTACACTGGGACTTCCTATGCATGTTATCCGATAGCCAAACAATTATTATTAAGGTGTATTGATCACCATATCAAGTACGTCATTAAATTACGAGGTGGTTTTATTTTGATCATACGCGTTCAGCTGCAAGATGAACTCCTTGATCTGTGTGTTCCACTTGGCGCTACATCCGAAAACGCGTTATAATGACTGAAACGCTTAAATGGTAATTGCCTGAGTATAAAGTACAGTCTCTGTGGCCAACTGGTAGTCGAACCACTGACCATATAAATTATTATTACACGCGGCACCGGCGTGGTGGGGATTTGCAGGGCGACAAGATAGGAATAAGCTACAATCGGTAATAAATAAATTGATTTGCCTTAGATATCTCCCCAGCGACAATCGGACATATATGAACAATAATTATGTAAGCAAGCTGACACCCGGCTTTTTCCCGATGTCTTGCATGGGCTGTCCAGGGCATGTTTTGCATGGGTTATTACCTCCAAGCAAGAAAACTGTATATACCCTTCGGCCAAGAACGCATGACCGGACATTACCCAAAGCTGATTGCTTAATGATAAAGACTTCTTGGTTAGGATGTTGTATTTCAATTAAACCGGAAATTGTAACTTGCAAACTGCTAATTTGCATGCAATGTACACCAGAGTGCATTTTGTCAACTGGTTAAATAAAGAATTTACTTACTTACTTATATATCGGGGACTGCGTAGGGGAGAGTTGCCATAAATGGACCACCTAAGGGAAACCGAGGTTTACTGAATGAATGCTACCGAATTTCTAAAAGGAAATTATGCCATATGATGGGTTGATTTAAAACACTTATTGTCGCTCAAACATGCAACCTGGCTATAACTAAAACAAATTTGATTGAATTTTTAAAAGCTGATCTTAAATGTATATCCTCGTTGTCAGGTACGGCTAAAAATAGGTCAGAACTACATGAAATAGAGTTTTAACCGCCATTTAATAAATGTTTAGTATTCCGTAAAACTGCCTATGTCGATACGATCAATGTTCAACTGCGCAAGAATACAACAGTTGAAAACGAGGTTAAATGGGTATCTAGGGTGTAAATCGGCTGTGGTCCAATTAAGGCAACGGTCCATTTGGGGCAACTCTCCCCTAGTTGGCAGGCGTTTGTCCGGATAAATGCTATACACACCGTGGCAGTGTTTTGGCCACACTTCATAACAGACAACATGTGTATGATACAGCAGACCTTTTGACCACCATGCTGCTAGTTTTTGCGCTTGTACACGCAATCGACTGAACGTTCTCCGTCTTGCAATGCCATCCATCCATCTATCCATACATTCTCCGTCTTCAGACAGGTCAATACAAACGCAAAATAATTTCAGCCTTTTAGACGCCACGGCGTAAATCAGACTCGAATAGCGTCTCTGACGCCAAAGAGCGAGAGAATCCGTTCATTCGACGACATAGGGCAGGGTGGTGGTGGTGGTGGGGGTGGTGGTGGTGGTGGTGGTCTTGGTGGTGGTCTTGGTGGTGGTCTTGGTGGTGGTCTTGGTGGTGGTGGTGGCCGTCGGCTTAACCCGCGTTATAATAGAGGCCTACGTATGGGGTGGACAATTAGCCCCCGGGGAGCGCGGAATCCCATCGACGCGGAGAAGGTCCGCTGAACGGCAGATGGCCTCCCATCTCATCGACGGATTAGGTCGTCTATTGGCGAAGAGATTTATATAGCGCCTAACTATTTTCCCGTCTTCTTTCTCTGTTTTCCTATTTTATGTTATTTATTCTATACGCCATACAGACAGCCATACTTCTGTCGTACACGCATGAGCTACATAAATCGATTAATCGATGTATGTATGTATGGGTGTGTATGTCTATCTGTTTCTGTGTGTAGCCTATATTGATGTCTGTATTTATTTGAGTGTTTGAAAGAGTATGTATGTGTATATATTTATTTGTAATATTGTATATGTTCATCTGTCGTGTTTTGATAGATACTTTGAAAAGGCACTACGAATGATACATGTGTATCTGTCTGGCTGTCTGTCTGTCTGTCTGTCTGTATGTATGTATGTATGTATGTATGTATGTATGTATGTATGTATGTATGTATGTATGTATGTATGTATGTATGTATGTATGTCTGTATGTATGTATGTATGTATGTATGTATGTATGTATGTATGTATGTCTGTATGTATGTATGTATGTATGTATGTATGTATGTATGTACGTATGTTTGTCTGTCTGTATGTTTGTCTGTCTGTATGTATGTTTGTCTGTCTGTATGTATGTATGTATGTGTGTATGTATGTATGTATGTATGTGTGTATGTATGTATGTCTGTCTGTCTGTATGTATGTATGTATGTATGTATGTATGTATGTATGTATGTATGTATATATGTTTGTCTGTCTGTATGTATGTTTGTCTGTCTGTATGTATGTATGTATGTATGTATGTATGTATGTATGTATGTATGTATGTATGTATGTATGTATGTATGTATGTACGTATGTGTGTATGTATGTATGTCTGTCTGTATGTATGTATGTATGTATGTATGTATGTATGTATGTATGTATGTATGTATGTATGTTTGTCTGTCTGTATGTATGTCTGTCTTTATGTATGTATGTATGTATGTATGTATGTATGTATGTATGTATGTATGTATGTATGTATGTATGTATGTATGTATGTATGTCTGTATGTATGTATGTATGTATGTATGTATGTATGTATGTATGTATGTATGTATGTATGTATGTCTGTATGTATGTATGTATGTATGTATGTATGTATGTACGTATGTTTGTCTGTCTGTATGTTTGTCTGTCTGTATGTATGTTTGTCTGTCTGTATGTATGTATGTATGTGTGTATGTATGTATGTATGTATGTGTGTATGTATGTATGTCTGTCTGTATGTATGTATGTATGTATGTATGTATGTATGTATGTTTGTCTGTCTGTATGTATGTTTGTCTGTCTGTATGT
>OY744616.1:19166090-19226090 GCA_963556255.1 Allolobophora icterica
CCGTAGGAATTTTTTAAGGGGGCAAAATGTTTGGTAGCGAGAGCAAAATGATTTTTTTGCATAGCTATTCATGAGCACAGGACACGCAGCAACTTTTAAAATAAGTAATGGTCAAGGACTTTACCAGAACAATTGAGTGTTTTTTCGCATTGAAAATCGTATTGGGACTGTTCTAATAATTAATCATAATAATTAAAAGATTTTATTTTTTAAATATGCGCAAAATCCGAGGGGGCGAATGCTCCCCCTTATTCCCATGTGTAGACGCCCATGCACACACACACACACACACACACACACACACACACACACACACACACACACACACACACACACACACACACACACACACACACTCACACACACACACACACACACAGACACACACACACAAATACGCACGCACGCACACTCGCACACCTGTTGAACGCGTCACATACCCCGAGCTTCACATTAAACAACTCGGGTATTAGGCAAACTTAAAAAATTATTATTAGTTCTAACTCTTATTGATAAACAAGTAAGCCTCTGTTCATAGCAATATCGATATAACTCTATGGGCCTTAGATGGGACCCATATGGGCTATTCACGGGTTTCACATGGGAACATGGCCCGCATAGTCGTAGACTCTGGGGGACAGCCGGGGCACGTGTTGGGGCCCCGGGGCACGTATTGGGGCCCCAATAATTGAGATTTACTGTACATCCAATGCAACAAGTGTAGAAATGCCCCCCAATATTTTGGACAAGTTTACGCCAGTGAACATGGGTCCTATATGGGTTCCATGTGGGCATGTTGGCAGGGAGGAAAGCTTGGTCGAGGTCGAGATAGGGCCTAAGCAAAGGCGTAATTTATGGGGGGTAAGCGTACCCGTACCCCCACTTTTTGGACTGAAGGGTACCGTACCCCCATTTTTCATGCCCATTGTTTTGCCCATTATTATTTTATCTGAGGAAGACCTCAAGATTCAAAACAATTACCGAGCATTATCATCACTATCATCATCATCATCATCATCATCGTCATCATCATCATCATCATCATCATCATCATCATCATCATCATCATCATCATCATCATCATCATCATCATCATCATCATCGTCATCAGTCTCGTTGTTATTATTATTATTGTCGCTATTATTATCATCATCATCGTCGTCGTCGTCATCATCGTCATCATCATCATCATCATCATCATCATCATCATCATTAGGCCTATCAGTATTATTATGCTTGTAATATGAACGATGCCGTTATAGCCCTAATTATTTAACAGTCGCGAAGCTGAAACAGTGAGAAATTTGGTACTCTCCATGCACCTTCTAGAGTCTAGACCAAAGTTAAACTCCTGAATTACAGGGACGTAACTAGCGTTGGGCTTGGGGGGCTTAAGCCCCCCCCAAACGAAGTTGAAGCCCCCCCAAACAAGTCAAGCCGTTGTATGCCTACGGCTAAAATTCGTATGAACACTGTATAAATGTTGCCATGTTCAAGGTTTAAGCCCCCCAAACGAAAAATCCTAGTTACGTGCCTGCTGAATTACAGGCCTATTGTTACGTCATTTCAATTATGAAACACGTTTCTTGTTAGTAAATTTAAATTTTAAGAACAAAGGCCTTTTTACGTCACTTTAATTATGAATTAGTCTTATATGTCTTAATTATTAAACTTAAGGCCTAGGCCTACTGTTACGTCACTTCAATTATGATACACATTATTTTAAGTAATTTTTAGATAGAATAAGGCCTTTGTTACGACACCTCAATTAAGGAAACTGTATTGTCATTATAAGTTTACAAAGGCCTTTGGTATGTCGCTTCAATTATTATGAAAAAGTCTACTGTCATTAAGTATAAGTTTAGAAAATAAAGGTTTATTGTTACGTCATTCCAATTGTTAAAACGCCTATCATTTTTAATCTCAGATTTGGAGAATAAAGTCCTTGGTTACGTTACTTAAATTATGAAAAATTCTATTGTTATTAAGTTTAAAGTTACAGAACAAACGACTAGCAATTGTTACGTACGTCATTTCGACAGGCACGTAACTAGGATTTTTCGTTTGGGGGGGCTTAAACCTTGAACATGGCAACATTTATATAGTGTTCATACGAATTTTAGCCGTAAGCATACAACGGCTTGACTTGTTTGGGGGAGCTTCAACTTCGTTTGGGGGGGCTTAAGCCCCCCCAAGCCCAACGCTAGTTACGTCCCTGCATTTCGATTACGGAAGACGTCTATAATTAGTAATTTTATATTTAGAGAATAAAGGCCTTTCTTACGTCACTTCAATTATGAAAAGTCTACTGTTATTAGGTTTAAAGGCCTATTGTTACGTCACTTCAATTATGATCGACACACGTCTCTTCAATAATGAAACACGTCTACTGTTAGTAATTTTAAATTATTATTATTTTCATTTTTATTATATAGGCCCTACCGTAGTTATTATTGTCATTGTTATTATATTTATTATTACGCTTATTATCATTATTATTTTATTTATTGTTATTGTTATTATTATTATCATCATTATCATTATCATCATTATTCGGCATTGCGCGTAAATGGCGCCAAATATAGATTCATTGGGTGCCATTATAATTATTTAACAGTCTTAACGATTCAAATGAAATTGGTGTCCCCCACTTGCTGGACCAAAGCTACGCCTCTGGGCCTACAGAGCGAGGGCGGCAAGGCGTGTTGATTAAGTGAGGGTCTTTGTTTAAGATTTGGGCTATAGCCTACCATCAGGGCTGTAGTGGTAAAATTTGAGGTGAGTATACGCTACCGGTGACCAGCGGCGTCAGTAGGGCTGGTGTCACCCCAAAAAAATTAGAAGACCTTTTTTTAGGAATTCGTCTAAGAAAAATGTCAGACTTTTCACAAATTCCCTTAAAATTTTCTGACTTTTACGATTTCGTCTCTGAAAAAGTTGATGACCTTTTTTAGTCATTCGCCCTAAAAACCTCTCAAAACCTCTCTTTTTCCTCCAAATTTCATTACTCAGGCCTCTACAGAGGTAAGTATACACGCTGTATACCCGCGTATACCCTCGTCTAGAGCCCTGAGTATACGCTCTCAAATTTCTCTAGAGGTGAGTATACGCTGTATACCCGCGTATACCCTCGACTACAGCCCTGCCTACCATTATACCTGTTATTCGGGCTCCTGTACGTGCACAGTTCTCAACTACAACTTAGTTCTGTCAGATGCACTGTGCTCTTAGAATACAATTTCCCTTAGAAGCACCATAGATCAACGGTGCTACACAAGCAGTGTTTAATCTAGACATCTTTTTTGGGGGGGAATTCCTCCCCCAGGATTTGTTTTTCCCCCAGAGGCCAGCAATATATTTTAATGTAGACACCTGTTTTGGGTGGAATTCCTCCCCCCCCCCCATGATACATGTTGCGCTCCCCCCAGAGACGAGTAATATACGAATAAAAAAGAGAATAAGATATATGAACGTTCAGGGGCGTAGCCAGACTTCAATTCAAGAGGAGGCAACTACTGCTTGTCAAGCAGTGGCGGCGATCTTGTTTCAGAGGTGAGGGGAAAATTTTTCAGCGTCCGAAGGGCGGTCGCAAAAACTTCTGAGAATTTCTGAATTTTGCTCTGAGAATTTCTTAAATTTATGTTACGAAAAAAGTTGATGACTTTTTTTAGTCATTAACACATTCGAGGACTTTTAAAGACAAAAATTCAAGAGGAGGCAAAATGCACCTCTCCTGGGGTGTACTTAAGGACGCACAGCTATAACCCATGGGAAATTTAAAAATCCACAAAACCAAGAGGAGGCAAATGCCTCCTCTTGCCTCCATGCAGCTACCCCTATGTGAGAGTTTAATTCCTAAAAAGTCGTCAAAGTTTAAAGTTTTCGAAAAAGTCAGGAAAGTGGGACGAATTACTAAAAAAAGTTATCAACTTTTTTCAAGATGAAATTTCCAAAAATGTTTGGACATTGGAACACGGATGGAATTTCCCAAAAAAGGTCGCCCTTGTTGGTCCACCCCCCCCCCCGACAAACCTTGTTTCCCCATCAGAAGAGGGGAACTAGATTAAGCACTGCTACACAAGACTCAGGATTAGAATTAACAGGGTGATGCATCTACCATCCCGGATTCAGACCTGGAACCGGAACTAACCTGAGCAACTTCGAAAGCTCTTTGCAGACATATCAAATTACAGCTGTAGTACTGTATTGCACTATAATTGTTACTATACAGTACAATCAGGGGCGCCCGCAGGTTTAAAAAATTGGACGTACACCACTCCCGTCCCCTCCCATCCTCACCCGTCCTCTGTCCGCCGCTCGTAGTCAAATCACTGAAGATGACTCAGTGACTCATAAAAGTACAGAATAACATATAATATATAATATGATATTATAGGCTAGCCTACCCTATGGTAAACCAAAATTACAGTTATAATATTTTAAGAATTCATGTTCTGTTTTACCATGTTATGTAGGCCCTAGGTGATTCAATTGCTTAAAAAATATCGATGCGATGCCAATTTTTGTGTGGATTTCATTTGGTGGGTAGACGCACGTGCGTCCAGTGCGTCCGCGTACATAACAATGGTAGGCCTATTGCATTGTATTTGGATACCGCGGCGACGTTGCATTCGAAACGTCCCTGAATGCGAGGCTCGATATAGTTTCTGAGGCACTTTGTTAATCTCGTCTCTTCGCCCTTACTTTTGATTTTAGACGTTCCTTATATATTCTCCAGTCTTCCTTCAGTAATTGGACTGACTCCGTGGGGTGGATCTAATGAAATTGCTCAGCGGTCGATCTTTGCTACAGTCTATTAGCAGATCTAAGCCTGTATCCCGAACCACGAGCAGACATGCAATATATATATATATATATATATATATATATATATATATATATATATATATATATATATATAATGGTCATAGGCGCCGACTTTTGCTTTTGTCTCTGGATGCATTGGTCCTCCTCCCTTCTCCTCTACCCCTTCACCTCCCTTTCCCCCTCCCCTTAGGTAGGCGAGTTTAAGCGGATTTTCGGAGGAAAGAAATTGTCTTCCTGTTAAGGGTTACCAGGTTAGAAAAGTTTTGGAAATCGGTGACGACGTTCCAGTGTCATTATTTATTTTTTTAAATAATAAATAAATAATTTATTTATGTACGGGCTGTGACTGTGAGCTCATGTAATGTTGGGTATTTGTGTTGTAGTTGTACTTCTCAAGTTGTGAGATTAATTAGTTGTAAAAATTTAGAATATAAGGTCCGAATTCTTCTGGGTGCGAGGCACCCACTGAACTTTCTTTCTGGGTGCATTGGCACCCACGGCTCCCAAAGAGTCGGTGCCTATGATTATGGTGGTCCACAAATGTAGGCCTATAGTGAAATTTTTTTCTAGGATTTCAATGCACATAGGCTTATTTTGTTCCTCTTTCAAATTAATATTATTTCTCAAACATTTTGAACAATTAGACAAGTTTTAGAGGTTGTTCAATAACCCCAAAGTTTCAGATATCTGAAATTTATGCTTGTTGCGAGTCAGCAATAAATCAATGGCAACAACACTGTTCTAAAGATGGCAAAATGTAAAACATTGCATGTTTTCAGTATTCAGTGTTTTAAACTGTTTATACAGTTTATTCCTTTGAATCAGTACTACCATGTAGGTCTGAAATTTAAATACAATATTGGCAGCTGCTAGTCAAGACCCACTGGTCTTTGTCTCGCTGTACGGTTTGTTGCAAACAATTAGAACATCACTCATTTATTAACTAGTCACTGAAACCTAATTGAGATCTGATTTAACCCCATTTGCTGTCAATGTTTAAAGTCTGTGTAATCCCGTTGCGTTTGTGTCAACGGGAATTATTGCAATAAATGAATATTGATTGATTGATTGATTGATTGAAATTGAAAGAAACATTCGACAAGAGTTTCTTGCAATGGAGAAACCCGTTTTGATCGTCCAATGGGATGGAAAAATGAATGGACAATACAAACTTGGCAGACCACAAGTGGAAGATTGACTGACTAATAGCTGGAAGAACTGGATGTGATATTGACAAAATACTGGTAATTGTCAAAATTCACTCTGGTAGGCTACTGGCTAAGCACAAGCAAACCCAACCTTTCAATTACTTGCACTTCGGGAAGTTAAAGCCGACACTGTAGACATGTGTTTCGACATGACGGGTTCTAACTACCACGGGTCCAACGAAGTCTAGTGTATACATGTACTTCCCATGCCGAAATATGCATGAAATAATTAATTATCGCCAAAGTCTTCACCATCTTCCTAGGTCCTAGTAGTGGTCCAACAATTGCATTGTTTGAAAGGTTTCAGCAGTCCTGGTCAAACAGAGATATCAGAGAAACTATAAACTGCTAGATGACACTCGACTTGATAATCCAATGTTGTTTCAGCTCATGCAAGAAGTCTGTTCGTCCTCACCGACTGTTCTGTCAGCCGACAGTGTCTATGCTTCAATGTCACGAGAAGACTAGAGAAATGATTGAACTCTGGCCTGTTGGTATATTGGGCTGCAGACTGCCAATGGATAAGCAGTCTTATTTCCGGCTGCCTGGTGCATACAACATGGCCAAATGGATGGCCATAGTCATTAATTGTATGAAGATTTACTTGTTTATGGACCAATTAAGCTGACTGCTACTGAGACAAATCTGGTCTGTTTGCTACATAATATTTATGTGCAGGAACGGATACATGATTTACTCATGTACACGAATTGCTTCTTTCGAAGAGAATCAAACAGCAAGTATGCCATGATAAAGAAAGCTGTTTCACTGGCTGCCATGCAGAAACTATAAAACCATCTGTGGTATCTTGGATCAGGGCTAGTTCCACTTTATTTTCCAACAAGATTTCTGATAATGAGAAGAAATAGATTGATTCTGTGTGGAGATGCGTGGGAATGTTCGCGGAGATTAATGTCCAGAGACAGAAATTAGGCCTAAATATCTAGACAACAAGCAGCTTCGTGAAATGCTTACGTCTTCATCAGTAGCAGCTCTGCACTTACTCGGGCTAGACATTGTTTTTCTGGAAGTAGTCCAGGAACATGGAATTATATTGTGCTATATAAAGAAGCCGGAGCTGTCATCAAATCACTCAAGATTGTCAATGATGCCGCTGAAGTTGTTCTATACACGAGTGCTTTTCAACAAGAAAACAATCTCAAATGCAGAAACTAATTCAGATCATTGAAGACAATTGCAAACACATTCCAGATTCTTGAAAAAGCACCTTATTGTCTTACACACCATGCTAAATCACCTGTTAGTCAGTTGCATCAGATGAAGAACATTGAAAAGTGATCACTGGCAACAACTGTTTTATGCCTGATGTAACTGACTTGCTTAGAACTGTCATGTACTTAATAATGAATACAAGCTGTCAAATTTGTGACGCCAGGGCTCAAAACCCGTCGCTTGTCGCTTCCTAGATATTGAGCTAGAAGCCGAAATAGGCGAGAGGGGTCAAAAATATTGAACATTCTTCAATTCACCAGTTGCCTATGAATTTGCCATAATTTGCATTGTAGTAATCCGATTTTGATGCCGTTTGTTTTATTCGATACAGGATATAGCCCATTATTGCACAGGAAATTTGTAGTACACTCAGGCAATGGTTGCTGAGGACTTTGATGACACAAATATTCCGAAATTTTTTATTCGATTTTCTCACTATATATTAATGAAAGAATCAAACGAGCATAACTTCAGTTAGGAAAAAGGTATTTTCATTCTGTAAAAAGTATTTTGAAGCAGATTAATTGTAGAATATGACTAAATAAAAAGGTCAAAAACCGACATGTGACGGGTTTTGAACCCTGGCGTCACATTTGTGAACAGCATTTTCCTAATAAACCTGCAGCTGTGACGGTGCTTTATTTTCCAACATATATAAGGGACTCTACAATTGCATAGGTATACTGTATATAGGCAGTAATGTGTCATATGCATATTATATGCATAGATAGTATTATGCACTGGAGACCATTTTCCGCCATCAAATTGCAATCACTACGATGAAAACGGTCTAGTGACTTGCTGTCCAGACAGTGAGAAGGTAGTCAACAGTGAAGTTGCCAAACATAAGAGAAACAAGGTTTGATTTTTAAAAAGTAGCATATATATAATTGAAGCATCAAACAAACCAAAGTTGCCAATTAACTGCAGGGCTGTAGTGGTAAAATTAGAGGTGAGTACACGCTACCCGTTAGTTTTCCTAAACAAATTAGAGGGGAGTATACACTACCGGTTAGTTTTCCTAAACAAATCAGAGGCGAGAACAAATATTTTGAGGTGAGTACACAGTCTCTAGAGGCGAGAACACGGTGTATACCCGCGTATAGTATACCCTCGACTACAGCCCTGATCAACTGTCAGAAATATGCAGACATTTACATAACGACGTTTGGCATTTAAGAGCGAAAATGGACAAAGGTTAACGGTTAATGAACGTACCCTTGGCATGGTGAAATATGTACTGGAGGAACATCAAAAATTCCACATTGATGCATCGGGTCATTCATTCTCAGAGGGATGGATGTACATTGTACAATGTGTGTACTGCACTTCTGTGCAGATTATGAAGTTCCTTTCATGCACAATAGATTACATAAAAATTCCGTTTTCACATTTACTTTGTAAATATTGTATTCGTTAATCATCATTTTGTTATTTGAGGGACTTACACTGTTTGAGGTCACAGTGCTCATATTCTATCCGAGTCTGGGTCAGCCATATTGTTTGTATAATGATCTAACGCAGGCGACCCAAATAAAATTGTACCCAATTACGATCTCTGTTCCTTAGAAAGACCCACAAGTATATTAACTTGATGTCAATACTTTAGCTTGAATTATTGCAGTTTGAACTATATCGCTCATTTTACATGTGATGCATTGAAGTCGTAATAGATGGAAGTTGTGCATGGGCGGCAATCCCAAGGGGTTGAGGGGGACAAGAACCCCACCTCTAAGAGTCGGGGACACAGTATAGAGTTGTCCCCCCGAATTGTGAAGAAACACCAAAAAAGTCAACAGTCATGTGCGAAAAAATTTGTTCACTCTTTTTGACCAGCTCAGTTCAAAAGTGCCCGTATCCCCTCACCTGTCAAACAAGCAGTGATGGGCACTAAACTATTTTTCTTTAGTCAAACTAAAACTATTTTCCAACTAAAAAAAAGTAGTTTAACTAAAGTTGGCAACTGATTTTGGAAATTAGTTAACTAAACTAAAAAAAGTAGTTAAACTTTGTCCAACTTTTTCCAACTTTTTACAACAAACATTTTCACAGTAACAGAGGTTAAGTGAACTGTAATAATTCAGAGCGTCAATGACAATTTCACCTTCAAACTATGCAATGTGTATTGTTCTCGCATACAGCTACAGGCAGTAAGTAAATAGTGTATGAATTTGAAAACACAGGCTGTTAATGTGTTAAAATGTTTTTTGTGACAGTGTTCAATGTTCATTGTGGAAAAATAGTTGCATATTGCTGATTTTTTTAAGTTAAACTTTTTATTTAGCAACTAAATTTTTTTACTTAAACTATTGTTTTAACTGAACTAATTTTTTTTAGTTAAACTTCATCCTTAACTAAAAAAATTTAGTTAAACTAAAAGTTAGCAACTTTTTAGTTAACTATTGCCCATCACTGCAAACAAGATCGCCGCCAGTGAAGTTGTTTATTTCGCATCAGTAAACTATGACATACTGCAAGTCAACATAACACCCGTTGTTGATCATTTCAAACATTGAAGCCACTGTACACCAGGTTACATAACTTGGATGAAACAACTGATGTAACGTAACTTGGATGAAACAACAGATGTAATTATGTCAAAATAAATCTACTGCCGAGACAGTACATTGAAATAAAGCTGTTTCAGCCACAGTGCTGCACAGAAACAAAGCAGTATAGCCAATGAAATCTATAATACTTCAAAGGTTTATCGTTCTGACTGAATGGGCTTTTACTTTTGCTTAATCTCTGGTTTACAACAATTTTTACATTAAAAAATGGCTAATGATTCACATTTATGTACATTGCCCAGTAATGGGTCAATCAAGTTTTTTTAAAGTAATTTTCAAAGAAACCAAGATTTTCTAGCCTGAACAGTACATTGAAATAAACCTGGCCTGTTTTTGATAAACTATGCCAAACTTCTGCACAGAGGCAAAGCCGTACAGCCGATGTAATCAATAATACCATAAAGGTTAATCGTTTCGACTAAATGGGCTTTTAATCCTGCTGAATACTGATGGACTGCTCTGCTGAATGGTTTTCATTCCTTCTGTCGATGACACCAGTCTGCACTCATCCAGCTTGAGGCCAGAGGCTCCCGTATTGCTGCCAAGTCGAGGGTATCTCTTCTTGTAGGTGTCGACAGTGATACGATGTAGACTGTCGTACACGCGATCGCATTCCTTTTCATTGATCTGACTTGCTTCTCCCTGACGAAAGCCATCTGCAATTCGCTGTCTAATGTACACTCCCAAATCTCGGTCGGTTTTCGAGACATCAACTGGCCACAGTTCACAAAGTTTTAGAAATTTCCGATACCTTGACGCCGCCATTTCTTATGATTCTCTGCCCTCTGACAGCCTACGCTGGTGCCGTGGTTTACCGACGGTGAGATTTTATTTGCAGCTTATTTTTTTTATAATATTCACAGATTATTATGCAATATAAGGCCGCTGATGTCGATTTAAAAAAGTGTATAATGTAAATGTACAAGTGTTTATATTGCGACCGTATGTCTCAACCCTGCTCATTTTAAAACGAATTGATCGCGTGTACAGTTTTCTCTGCTATGAGAGACGATAGTGTCGGTAGCCTACCAGTTTGTCGCTGCATTAGGCCCTATGCGAGATTTATTAGACTTCGCAGCTCCTTCTAAAGGACATGAACGATTGGAAGCGTTGTTGAGGAGAAACAGACTATTCTTATTGTCGGCGATTGATAGCCGCTGAAAACTAGCCTATATAAACGGTGTCGTCTCGAAACCTATTCGCGTTCAGTAAATTGTTCGATAGTTTAGAGTTTAGACTAACAGCACGTGCTGGCTCTTGTTTCTCCATCACTATGCACAGATAAAACTCTCACCATCGTGTTTCCATTACGGTCGGGCAGCTTATGGGTTATCTATTTAATTCTATTATTACTACAAGCAATTTCCGCCGCTCTACAGCTGCCTTTTAAAGAAAAAGAATGGATAACTCTGGCTGTGAAACAGCCTGAAAATAGCCAGAATAGTTTATTTAGAAAGCGACCATGCCCTTAGAATCGGATGGAGTTTTGGCGCTGGAGAAATGCAAGATTACAACGACGATATCATCGATCTGCCTTCGACCCATCCTCTGCTCAATCGTTGATAAACATCAACAGCCGCCAGCTGAGTCCACAACCTCGCTTCTTACGTAGCCTACGTTACTTCGTTCAATATGGCGACAACTGGTTGTAAACAAACTATCGAAAATAGAATTGACGTAGGCACGCTTTCGCAACAGCGCCACCTATTCAGAGCGACATTCCAATTCTGCCACTTACCTATGGATGGTGAAGTACCAAACTCCAAGTGTGACTTGATTGTTAACGCATCTGTATTATCTGTAGCCTATTCAATCTCAAGGACTAAGTCTCGTCACGTAGGCATTTAAAGAGAGAGCAATAGCAGTCTCTAACCTCTCAGTTTGCTTAAGACTATGTATTATTAAAGGGGACAGTAGAGTAATGGATACCACTGGCGTGAAGAGCAGTAGGTAACAAGATCGAATCCTGTAGACCCGTAAGGTTTATTCAGCCTTCCACTCGCTAGGTGGCGGCGGTAGTTAAATGAATAGCAAGCCGTGAGTGGCACCCTGTTGGCTGCCGTATAAACAGTTATATTCGACTCCTGTAAAACTGTTATCATGTGCTTCTACTTTATACACGAATGTAAGGCGCCCTGCGTGGCTGCCGTTTTTACTATAAATTATGTATGTTCACTGTACAGCGCAGTGCGGTCAGCAGGCGCTTAATTAACGAAAAAGATTATTATTATTAATAATAATCATGCGATACAACATGGAGTCATATCATAAGCAGTCAATAGATAGACCCTGTTTAGTTGTATAATTCAGTCGTGCATACCTTTATGAAATTGAACAGGTTTTTGTACATTTGTCATCCTAAAGTACAGATCTGAGGTTTTAATTTAACAAATTGAATATGCACCATGACCATGATTTAAACAGTTACATACCCTTGCAAGAACATACACACACAAACAAGCAGAGTACGTGAACCAATAACTACTGCACCTGACCTTCACCAGAGATTTGTCGAAGACAGGGTCTAATTCACAAATATAGAACCAAATTTTACCAGTTTCCATGCACAATTGCACATCAATCTCTCGCCAGAAAAAAGACAAAAGCTCCAAGCAAGAGATAGACAGGTTTACTACGGATACAAATGTTGTTCTCCAGCCAAAATCCTAAATCCTACGACCATGCTAAAGTGCATCTGATAAAGCTGTGCATCATGACCATAATCTAAACTACCCAGAAACTTTCAATTTATCTTGATAAGGCATCGTCAGATTCTAGAGATCCTTCTACAGACGGGAAACGTTCACACCAGTGAACAACAACAGAATCTGACAGCTGCCAATCAATTCGTGGTTGACAGGCAATGCTTCCATAAATGTCTAATGACCATGCTCACTACAGTCATCCATTCAGAAAGTTCCATCAAATATGACAAAGAAATCAACTATTTAGTCATCTTTTCACAGGTTAAACAAGCAAGAAAACCAAACTGCATCGTTTATGGCAACAACCGAGTTATTATTTTACCTCACTTAAACCACAATATAATACCTCAATCTGTTTTAATTTAATTTTGTTTTTCTTTCAAAGCTTTGATTTCCCTGAGGCTTTCACACAGGAAATGCAGCTGAACAGTTTGTTGGCAACATTATATAAATTGACCAATATAATACAATACTATACATATTTTTCTCTAATCTCAAGATTAGACTGCAGTTCAGGGCATTATCAGCAGCTTAAATGTAATGGCAGAATTTATATAGCACCACTATGTAACCTATCATTGCTACTGTGGCTATTCTGAAAACTGTTGTAGTCAGACTGCATACTACATCATTATTCATTGTCAACAGCGACTTAGCAAATGACAAGATATTTCCTTATCACTGAATTGCCTGAAATGACATCATAATAGATGTTTGATAGCATTATACATATTATTTTACACAAGTACGTTATTTCACGTGGTCCAGTGCTTTGCGATTTCAGACTCGAATCAAAAATAAAAGGCATTAACTGCCATTGGACCTAAAGACTAAACAATCTTATACCCTCTGCTCTGACTAAATTATCCAAAACAATCACAGGTTGCACAGACTTATGGTCTACCAGCAATGGCAAGTCTTGACCCTGGCAAATACACTGGCAAAATGATTCTTTCACACTGGTGTCAGCTACAAAACTCAGAACTACATGGTTGTCAGCAACAATCACAGCTCTTTAACATCGTTGTTAATTATCAACTTCTATTGTGCTGGTGAGGGGTGACTAATGCAAAGGCATCAAACAATGGCACACCTACACCATGCTGTAAACAGGTAGAAGACATCCTGAAGATCAGTACTTAAAGACAGAGGCAACTTATGGTGAATAAGCAATTTGGAAAAGGCAAGTCTTCAGCCAAAAAACGGACATACAACTGTATCGTGTAGTAAAATAATAAAAGATTTTGAGGCAGCACAGGTACCAAAACTGCCTACCACTTTGTTTTGCCTGAGCACCTGAGAATAAGCAGGTTCCACAAACTGGCTACCTTGAGCACTGAGTAAATCTATATTATGATTAAACAGCCACATTGTATTATGTCTTTAAAGGTCCATTATTAAAGCAGACACTGCATTAAATGAGCAGCACCGACCATTTTCCTCTCACTCAACACGTATTTAAGATTTACTAGAGTTACCCTAACAGCTATCATTAATCATGCATTCATAAATAATACCACTTATCAATCATAAAGGAATGGGGCTGCCAATCTACCATTTTATAAGTTCTATACTAATTGAAAATGTTAAATGCATCCTTTGACGGAGAAATGAGTAACCCACCAGTAACAATAGAAACTCTGGAGAAATTTACGGCTTTAAACAGCATATCAACCAGTGCCGTATTTTTAGAAAAGAAACAGCAGGTAACCGCACAAAACTCTTCTTGACCTGACTATAGACGAACAGTTCAATCAAATGCTGTTCACAACACTCAGTAGAAGAAGTACATTTCAGTAGTCAAGCCTGACGACTGAAGGATGGAATGCCAGACTTCCATTCTGACTCTCTCTTTCGTGATATGTGAAAGATCGTAAATGGCATCCAACACAGCCCTCCTCCTGGACAGAAACGGATCGTGCAGCCTTCAGTGTTTACTGTCCGTTTGGAGGCTGTGGTGGCAGGAACGATTTGTGGATTTCCTGCTGGTAAGTCATCAGAACTACGAAGACCCAGAAATGTAACAGAGCCTACAAAAGCAGAACAGATGATCAACAGACAGACTTCAACTGAATTAACTAATATTTATTATTTATTAAGGAAATTTATATAGCGTCACTCAAAAACTAATCAGTACAATGTAATGTACTAATCAGTATGATGTAATGGATCAATTGATGGTTGCTGCTATGCAAGTGGAGTGCATGCCAAAGTCGGAGATATTCTCGTGAAAAAAGCAAAAGGAAGATGTAATGTACTAGGATTCCCTTGTCCGAAAGGCCAAATAATGGACTGTTGGGTATCGCTGCTTGTCATTCCCTTGGTCATCTTCTGAATGTACCACTGCCTAAATGCTAAGTAGTTCCAAAACAATGGCCTGTTGGAAGAGCAATGTAAAGTATGGAAGTCGTCTTGTCAGTAATTGATAGATAATTTGTACACCTTTCTGCATCAGCGCAATTATACAAGCAGAATTCCTCAGACATATTTATTACTGGTTGGTCTTCCACTTGCCTGTTGCTCCATATCTGACCCTCCGCAGGTCTGCCAATCACTCCCTAGCTCACACTGGTTCTATAATCATACCGCGTCCTCCACAGGTCCGAGTGTCTATGGGTACATTCCTGATGCTGGTGCTGTTTTGGTCTGCTGCTCCATACCCTGGTTTCCATTGCTCAAACGGTTGGCCTGAGGCACTAAAATATTCCAGCTGACTCCTTTGTTTTTGGAGTAACTAAAATGGTAATATGCTAATTAAAACCTGAATTTTAAAGTGCAGTTATAATTACAAGTAAAGAAATTTTAATAAGACAAATCCACTCACCATGTACAGTATCACAAAAACTCGAGCAATTGGATAGCGCCTGAGGAATACTCCCAAACGAATGCTGGAATCAAACACAAAATACCAAAAAACTAAGAACTTCATTGCATGATGTACTAATATTATACTTTGAAATTTTAAGGCCATAAGATACACATCAATCAGGATTAAATAACACAGAAATTGCCTTCAGTAAATTCTTTAACACAGATACTTTGTGTAACATGCCACTGAAAAAGCAAGTGATAAGAAGAAATTATGTGGTGTACCATTTCCAATTGCCTCTCGGAAAAGCAAACAAGCGACGTCAAAAAGGAATATAGCTCTAAGCTGGTAAAGAGTCAACCATGTCTATCAGTGCAATAACAAAGAAGAATTTCATACACTTTCATTCCTGGGTGTGCTTTTGAACAATGAATTCTTAATGACTCATCACGTCATTTTGCTTTGCAAAACGTGGCTAACCACTAAAAAATACTCATATATATCTTCATGTCAGTTGATGAGAAACACTGCACTGGCTTCTTCTGGAAGTATGGATTCATTTCAAGATTATCCTGCTTAGATGGCACTGTCGCAGCAGGCACCAAAGAGCTTTATTCTGCAGTTCTGAATCAGCATGGTCGCCAATCACTTCGCTCTGCTGCATGCGGAGATTTACAGCTTCCCCGCTTCTGCATATCATTATAAGCTTGAGCTTTTTCTTGCATTGGACCTTCCTCTTGGAAAAATCTTCCTTATATATATATATATATATATATATATATATATATATATATATATATATATATATATATATATATATATATATATATATATATATATATATATATATATATATATATATATATATATATATGTGTGTGTGTACTGTTTCAATTACTTCAGCATCACACATACATTCTGTTTACCTTAAGTCACACTTGTTTAGAACAGTAAGCTAGCTGTGTAAGCAGTACTTCTGGGAGGTCCTTGAAGGGCGCTGCACAAAATTTCCTTAAAATTACATTAAAATGCTTTTCCAGAAACTGCGAGAAACATGTGTAGCCAAGTCATTGGATCAAAGTAGTTGACTACTGCTAAAAAACTGTGGAACAAAGGAACTGATCAATGACAGAAGCAATGGTGGGACAAATAACTTAAACAATGACACAGAAAACTATAGAATAAAGAATCTGACCACTGATGGAGGGAATGTGGAACAAATAACTTAAACAATGACATCAAAAACCATAGAACAAAGAATATGACCACCGATGGAGGGAACTTGATAAGAACGATACATTTGCTAATCACCTAAGGTAAGGTAATCAGTGGTAAGTTCGGCGCCTTGTGACCGGAGGGTTGCAGGTTCGAATCCAACTCTAGCCGCTGCGTACGGACCTTGGGCAAGTCCTTCACTCGCAATTGCTCGTGGCGCTTCGGCGTGAAAATTCTGGCACAGTATCAAATGCTGTAGTCGGGAGCGCCTCTGAGCAGTAGTTGACTTCAAGAGGGGCTATAGAAATATCCGGAATAAATATGACCAAACCACAAAAACAGTTATGCGTAAATGGGAACTTGCAGACTACAGACGCCAAGTCACACTTACAAATGTAACCAGACATCGTATCAGATTTGGCTACCAACTTTTGGCCTTTTTTGTCATCACTCACACATAAAGACAAACAGCCAGTGAAATTTAATTCTTAGAGAGAATCCTGGTACCTAAATCGGTCCAAACAATTGGCTGCATGCTTCACTTGTCTTGCAATTTCCCCATCCGTTGGAGATTCTTTCAGCAGGCCGGGTAAACGCTGACGAGCTGAAACACAACCATTAAAATCCTTTTTCAGATTACAGCAACTTAGACAGAAGTAAACATATCCAAATTTTAAGTACACTAGAACCTCCTTATAACATGAATTTGATAGAGTGGAGACAGATACTTAGATCACAAATTTGGTTCAGCTTTAGAAAGAGAACTTACTATAAAACAAGTTCCTTATTACAAGGTGGCTCTTGGGTGGGATCTAGAGGCTTCCAAAGATGCATACAAGGAGATTTTAATTACTTCATTTAATATTTTTATTTGCTTCTTATATTTATACAGTAACAGTACCTAAGACTCATGCTGCTTGTGACAGCATGAGTCTGATTTGGCCTACATGTTGGTTTTCAATCTGTTACTTTGGTTATGCTGTGTGCCTAGTGTACAGCGCCCTTGTAGTGGCATGGTCGCGTTACGGCGCTATAGAAATTGTCCGTGTTATTATTATAAGGTACTGACCAAGGACACTAAACATTACTGTGTATCAAGCAACTGCTCAAAGTCTCCAAACAGCAACAGTCTCAAAATAAGATAAGACTGATGTAAAGAAAATGAAGCAGTATGTTGTAAGCAAGTAAGTAGTATATTCTTTATTTTTATTGGCTGCAAGATGCATGCCGGTGTACAATGTACATACAACATATAAACATATAAACAACTGTTGTACATACAACATATAAACAACTGTTATCAGGTCAATATGAAAAGAGCATTCTACATATAAAAGTTTTTTTTCATGCTATTATCAGCAACTTGTAAGTGAAAGTATTGAAAGTGAACAGGTGAATAAGGTCTAGCAGCAAGAAATGACTGATGTACAGAAAATGACACATTACATGTATTGAAAGTGAGAGGTCTAAGCAAAAAAATTACTGGCATGTTATAATAGCAGCACCATAAAGTCCTTTGGTTATTTAAGTCCAAAGTCGTCTTACATTTGATCCCACCCAAATACATCTCAAGAAAAAACAATTAAAAAACTGATGCCCACTGAGAAAAGTAGTCATCGAATACCGTCTTGATGGTCTTGAACGCCAGCCAAGGCTGCTGAAGCTCTGATCGCCTCGGCTTCGGCTTCTCTATAATGTTTCTGTAAGCACACAAGGAAGACCGTCTGATTGGAGCATTGAAACAACTGGTGGTCTCTTACAGCTGGCCAATGTGTTTCAAGTCTATATAATAATATATTCGTTTACTGACAAGCTCACTGATAAACTGGAGCAACTAAAATTGAAACATGACAGTACATTTATCAAGATCTTTTGGAACACACAGCTTGGCAGCCTGTTAGGCGCCTGCTCATTTACAGCTGGCCACTAGGGAGTGGAAGGCTGAGTCGACCTATAAGGAGCTTATGGGCATCGAACTGCGTCTTTCAAGGTCTTATGTCCTTCGAGCAAGAGTGTTACCATTCATCCATCCTCCTCCCCAATTGCCCCTCTACATAGGCAGATGCAATCGTGTTTTAAAACCGGACTGCACAGTTGCAAAAAAACTCAATAGCTGGACACAAATTCTTTCTAGTGCATGTGCACAGAAGCAGGATCAGGTAGCTATAAAAAAGTATTAATTTCAACTTTTGATTATGCTTTGAGCTCTGAAAATTCATTATTAATGTGGTGAAAAGCTTAGACTTATAACAAACTTACAATAAACTTCAACGAATGAAAATTCTATTCTCCAACTAAATGACAACCAACGAAACGACTGAGTTGAAGAATCTCTTATGTACCTCCATTCGCTCTAGCTGCAGAACCAGAGAATTCTTTTCTGTACTCAGAGCTTCGAGAATGGTCTGCTTCTGAATGAGACTCTCGGTAAGAGTGTGCAGACGACTTTCAAGCTCATCTTGCGAACTTCCGCTCAGACTTTTCATAGTTACCTGTTGAAAAAGAATTCAGGTTTTCAAATATTGGTAATATAATTCAATAGTACACAACCCTTCAAATCTTTTACCAATCTCTATGACAATCGGCAGTTGAATACACTATAACTTCAGAAAATTATCAAATTTAATAAAAATACTTTAGAAATGATTGATGCATTTACTAAAGCACAAATTTCACCTCTTGAGATTTGCTAGAAAGTCATGTTTCAACGCGTCTGAAAGGTCAGTAATGGTGCTGCGTAAATGTCCAATATACATACATGCATGCGAATATTATTCTTTCTTCAGCTATTTTGTTCACATAGTTCTAATAGCGAGACCACACAAACTTGCAGTGACAAGACAATGACCTCTAGGACCAAGCATTTTGAACTTCTTCAACAACTTTACAGCGTTAGCAAACGCGCTTCTCTTGATTAACTTAGCAAAGCCTGAATACGTACACCATGCCTAACAAGGTGAACACATCACCAGATAGCCACATATCTTACAGAATGGTTCTGAATTGGAACCTAACAAAGATGTGTAGACACACTTGCAAAAACCATTGAAAGCAACCTAGCCTGTAAAACTCTCATGTACACCAAAGTGCGGTTAGCAGTTGGTTCAATAAAGGATATACGTACTTACTTACTTACTTACAGTCAGCCCTAGCAATGATCTACCTGATTTCGAAGTCTATGTATTTCTTCGTCTCGATCGTCTATTCTCGACTGCAGAGCAGTCATTTGCTTCTGAAGTTCACCCTTCAGTTTACCAACCTCCTGCCAAAGAAATGCAACAGAACATTTCAAACAATTGCAGGTGCTGGCACTAACACAGATTCCAACTACATCACAATTTCAGTAAAGAGGCCTGCATACAAAAGCCAGAGCAACTAAATCAGCGACAACATAATTCACACTGAAAAACTGTCCGCAAAAAATGTAGTACAATTCCTGTATGAAGTACCATTTGATTATATGAATGCTGACACTTGTGAAACTGTGCAGAGTAAGATGACAGTTACCTTCTCTTGGGCTTTTATCATTCGTACCACAATGTAATCTAATCTATGCTTCTGAATACTAATCTCATCTATTCAAATCTAATCTTATCTGATCTAAACATAGCATGGAGAAGAAATAAGCAAAGATGAAACTGAAGATCAACAGCAACACTAGAATTTTTATTCTAAAATTCTTGGAGCAATATGCCTGTAGCAAAACTCTACATCTTAAATAATGACTTTGGAGTAAGCTCTTAGTGTTTTATCTCAAGCAACATGTTACGTAATTAAAATATTTATAGTAACAATCTTCAGCAAACTTATCATAGGTAGATAAATGCCACAACACGTAACCAGATAAATCATCTTCACCATCTGACAAAAAAGGCAGAAACGGTTACATACATGGTCAGATGTTGCCACAGACCTTTATGCAACCTATTCCAGACTGACACACTGATAATCATAATAATAATAATAATAATAATAATAATAATAATAATAATAATAATAATAATAATAATATATTCGTGCTTATGAGCTACGAGTCAATAACAAACCTGTTTATAGCCGGTCGTTTCCTCCTCCACCTCCTGTCTTCTCTTCTTCTCAATTGCAACTTGCTCTTCAACAGACTCGATTCGCTTCTGCAGCATACCCTGATCCTGTTGCAACTGCAGCTCAAGTTCCTACAAACAAATATGAACATGCAAGGGGTAACGTGCCTCTGATTCAAGATCGATGCCTGGCATGTTAATATCTTTTTTTATTACTCTCATCATTACTACGTTTTCCCAAGAAGTTTAAAAATTATCTGGAGAACAAAATAATTCTGGAACGTCTAGATCTTATCAAGATCCAGCGCGGCAAAAGTGCTGTGGAAGGCAATGGTGTTAAAGCATTGGATTATAGTAGCAATGCGCTGAAAAAGGCAACTGGTTCTCTCGTGTCACCTCTTGTACTGTCATAATACCCCTGTGAATTCCAATCAAGCAGATTAATGCATTTAATTATTGTACACATACTGGAAATGTCCAAAGCAAAAAATTAGCTGCTGACCGTAATCTCTAGTTTTGCTGTCTCCAGTGCCATTCGTGTGTGATGAAGTTCCTCGCGAATCATGTCTCGCTCCTGACGGACAGCCTCCAATTCGGTGGAGGAAACCATTTGTTCAGAACTGCTAAGACTTGACAGTGAACCATCTTTAAGGCTCATAATAAGGCGTTCTTTACTCTGCATCAATAACAATGTACAAAAAGTCTTAATGTCTTAACTCATCAATGTTTAGAGAAATGAAAAAACTAAAAGCTGAAAAAGAATATAAGTCGTGCAGCATCAGTGAAACAAATCACAAGTAACAGTATCAGTTTTTTCAATACAGTAAATGAATGTGGATCAGAAATGCTACCTGAAGTATTCTCATTGCCTTGTCCTTGTAATCAGACAGATCTTGTTTAGCTGTGTCAGCAAGAGACTTTGCAACCTTCAGTTGAGACTGCAACTCAGTTGTACGACCTATGTCAACCACACAGCAATATGTTTAAGCTACGTCTATTGCTTTCACTGACTGCTATTTAGCTGTGACTGCAAAAACCAAACAACTTAATTGCAACACTGATAAAATCATCACAGAAATGTACTTTTACAAAATGGGATTAAATTACCATAGAAACTTAATGCATTGAAATGCAAAGACAGAATTATTACAGTAGATTTATCATTTATGCAAGGTTGCACTGACGTAACTCTGACTGGAGGTTTCGTCATTAACCGTTTAGAAACCTAAACGGGAGTAGTAGCTCTCAATTTCTGCAGAATAGAATATACCTTTTTCTTCTTCATAAAACCGCTGAATTCGGCCAACCTCAGAACAAAGTCTTTGTTTATCAGCTTCCAAAGCATTGAGTCTCTCCATCGTCTCCATCTGAAATTAGTTAAATTATTCTTTTAACATCTTTCCGACAGAATTTTATCATACAGCACCATTATCTATTATCAACTGACATCAGTCAATGTAATTACAAAGATATGTCTTGGGACTGAGTCAGGATTCCAGTAGGGAGTAACCGATAAGCATTTTTCTTCCAATAACCAATACTCTTAATTTAGCACATTTCATTGGTGATTCCGATGCCGATACCGGTAATCACAAATATTTGTTGAGCTTGTGAGTGAAGTTGTGACAATATGATGGTTATGTTAAAATATACATATATATACAGATATATTAAAAATTTCTGGCATTTCGTTATGCGTTTTTCGATCGCCTTGCTGAAGTTGCGGAAAATTTCGGTCGATGAAAAACTACATCAGCAAACTTATTTCTGAAAATGTATTATCAATTTAGAATTTTAGATTAATTTTAAGCAAATTTCAGGGAAGCGCACCCCCTTAAAAATTTCATTAGCTTTCTGAGGAAGCGCACCTACTTAAAAATTACGATTTTTAGAATTTTTTAATCACTGATTGAATTATCGGATTTTCCGATAATGGGATTTGAAGTAGTTATCGGTGCTCATCGGTTTTCGGGCCAATAACCGGTTACTCCCTAGTTTCTAGAAAAGCGCCTACCTTGGGAAGCCACAAATCTGCACTTTCCATATTATAAGTATACACTGCATCATGCACCAGTGAGCCTATAAATAGACGACATTGTGCCACTGGTTAGAACTGGGGTCAGCTAAGGGTCCACTGTAAGTCCAAATAACATGGCTTACATAAAGAATCTATCAGCCAATAAGAAATAACACTTTTCCAATATATTTGATTAGGGGAATGATGAGACTGTGAAAACTGACTTGCTGACCTCAGCAGAGAGCAAGGACACTTCACAACTGTTTATTTTTCATTTGAGTAACGTATACTTATCAACTGTGTTATTAATTAATGTCCTTCCTGTCACCAAAGTCTTCCTAACCTAGGTATCATACAAGTCATTACTGACATACAACAGAGGCGCTCACTCACCTGCATTTGCTTTTGACGAACCTGCTCTTTTTTCAACTGTGACTCAATCTCAGCCACCTTTGCTTCCAGCAATTCACGTGAGTGTTCACCACTGCCTATCGTGCTCGGATGATCGTTAAATAGTCTAATAACAAATAAAAACAATTGCAACAATTTCTGGTAAAATAAATACTAGTCCTAGAATAAAATCAAAATCAATGACCAAATGACTACACTGACAAACTTCAACAACCTACACACTAACTGTAACTGTAACTGAAAATTCACAAAGCACCATGCCCGAGAGTTCCTTAGAGGTGCTCACGACCTGGCTTAAGGAAAAAGAGGCAAAATGAGCCAAGGGCCCAAGAAGGTTATACTGCAGCTTGCTAGACAAACCTATTCCAGTCCACTAATCAATCACTTGATTAGTAGACAATTCTTCACAATGTTTAAGGTGAAACAGGAAGGAAAGTAAACACTGTACGGGACCTTGATCAGTTTTTAGCCTCATTAGCATGCATGGTCACACATATTGCGTTAACAATCATCAACATCCTAATCATCCCCATTGTCTCTGTTCTCGGCTTGTCTCCACACAGTTATTGTGTAGACCAGGGGTGGTGAACCTTTTTCAGGGTGCGTGCCAAAATGCTGATAAATTATTTTAAAAAGTACAGACGCGTGCCCTTCGGAATATTGCACAGTAAAAGAAAAATGAGAAAAATAATTAGGCTAAGCTTATATTATAATTATATTTCTCATATAGTATATAGTTAACAAAGCGTAACAAAAACTTGATTATATACGTTATTTCAAAGATCGTTTCTGAATTATGTTAAAATAAAGTCCTTCCAAAAAGAAAATGTGGATTCCTACAGGGATTTTGTATTTCTAAGTTTGAATTCCGCGTGCCCAACAAATTTGAACGCGTGGTGTAGACCGATAAGTAATGGGTGCATGTTGCGTTTCACTACTCGTGTCCACGTGTAGTACAGACATCGAATTGGTTTCTACAAACTTCTTGGTCCAACAAATTTGAACGCGTGCCACTTTGGGCACGCGTGCCAGAGGTTCACCATCCCTGGCGTAGACCGATATGTAATGGGTGCATGTTGCGTTTCACTACTCGTGTCCACGTGTAGTAAAGACATCGAACTGGTTTCTGCAAACTTCTTGGTCCAACCTCTTCGGGGCTCGACATCATTGTTCATAGAGCCCTGGAGTGGTGTTTTGGCACTCCCAAAGATACCAATATAATAATAATAATAATAATAATAATAATAATAATAATAATAATAATAATAATAATCTTCTTTATTAATTCAAACTGACAAGTACACATTAAGATTACATTGAAACATGACAGTACAATCAAGATCTTAATTAAACTCGCGGTTTGGCATCCATGCAAGGCGCCGCTTTAGTGGGGGTTACGGGTGTCGAACTGCGAATCTAATGCTCTCCTGGCCATGAGTGTTACCATTACTCTATTCCTCTCATGCTCATGCAATCATACTCTCTGCCTATCTGTCTAGCATCAGGAACTCATGACGATGAAAACGACAACAGTGTTTTCATGATAATAAATGCAAAAATTGCAAATAGTAAGCTATGCTAGTGGTCATTGGCCAAATGTGAAGAAAATTGAAGAAACAAGAGGTGCTGATCCAAAGCCAGATTGTCCCATACTTTTCTGAGTATGCGTAGGACTAACAAGACAGAAAGAATCATAAGCCAGATTCTAAGGCAAAGGGCATGAGTGCATGCAGTTCAAATGCATTTTAAATATAAGGTGTGACCTTAGAAAAGATTAAGTTTTGCACAAATAAAGCCAATTTAGGTCACAGATGGTGTGTTCAATATGATTCAACGCAGATATACGTCAATGCAGAGCACCAAACAGAAATAGCATATATGGACAATCAATAATATTCAATAATTTGATCCACACAAATACAGTTTTATATAAATGTATGTCGGTCTGTAGAAAAAGTAGCCACTCAGATAATTATGCAGTTACAATTGTAAGCTCGGAAATTTCTAAAAAACTACTTAAAACCTAATCAAATGATACTAGTTAAGTACTGACAAACATACATAGGCTCAGCTGTGCATACAGCCAGCTCAAAGATAGAAAAATCTGTGGCTCACAATGATTGTTCCAAGAACATGAACAACTGCATAGTGCATATAGAACAAAATTTAGAAATGAAATGCTATAGACTAGAGTGCTGAGCAGTGGTTCCTAAGCTTTACAGGTCAATCAGTATCATCTTATAACATCTATCATGTTTCTTACTCAGTGCTATGTAAATGCTTTGCTAAATTTACATAGTTACCAATTGCTGTGTAGTGCATGCTAAAACCAGTCACAGGTGTTGCTAGAACATTCAGACATAAAATTTCTTGTTCTGGTAAAAACCAAGCATACAGTGAGATGCAGGCCACATTGAATGCATTCCGTTATATTGACAAATTCAATGAATATGACAAAACAGCAAGACAAGCAAAGATACACTTCAGAAAGTTTTGTCTGGTAACAGCAAACATTCACGTGGCTAAACTGCCACAAAACATAAACTGCCATAAACTGACATAAACTGCCTGTTGTCAACAAGCAATCATAGTGCCAGACAGTTCTGTCTAGTTAGTACACTACATAACACCACAATTATGTCACACACAGATAGATAAATTACAGTGATTGTGCCTTACTACCACATAAAGGAAGACAAAGACTAAGCATTAAGCTTCTCGACATTTCTTCAAGACAGTAGCAGTCCGTTATTCCTCACCTTTTGGTCTCGGCCTGCAGCTGGTCAACGGAGCGTCGAGAACTTCCCAGCTCCTGATTCACTTCTTCCAATCGGACTTTTAGAATTGCCAGCTGCGTGTCTTTCGTACCTAAAGCCTCCTGCATGTCGGCTAGTCTCGCCTGCAGCTCCTCGGCATTCTTCGCAGTTCGTGACTTATCAGACAACTGACGACATATTCCCTGCAACTCTAGAAATCACAACGACCATTTAAAAGTTTGAGCACATATTAAAGGAAACTTCATCATCATCATCATCATCATCATCATCATCATCATCATCATCATCATCATCATCATCATCATCATCAGCAGCAGCAGCAGCAGCAGCATCAGCAGCATCATCAGCATCATCAGCATCATCATCAGTGGCATGCCCTTCTCTAGCACATTGCTAATTCCACAACTCTTGTCTTCAAGCCGTGTTCAGTACCCTGGCCTGCCTTCAGCTTCTCGAGAGGTCGGGAACTAAGGCTCAAAGCACCCCAGCATGGCAGCATGAACGAATGCATTTCGCTACATAAAACATAAAACTTTCAGCTGAGCATAGAACTAAACCAATACCCGTAGTGACTGTAAATAACAAGTTCGTCTATCACACTGAAACCAATCTCAAAAAGAATTAGTCTACGTACCATCCTGAGCATCTTGGTTGCGTTTAATGACCGAGTTCAACTCCTGTTTCAGCGTATTGATCTCCTGTCTTAGCATTCTGTTTACCTTCTCCATTTCCGAGTCATTTGTTTCTGACTGTGTTTCTTGCAGTTCAGCTAAATCAACACTTGTTCGTATGTTGACAACTGAATTGTTGGTCTTAGTGTAGTCCCTGGCAACAGTTGGCTTCTTTTCGTCCACTGGAAAGCCATTCCCAAACTGATTAACAGAATAAGGAGCTCTTCCTGGAACAATTTTGTCTGATAAACTCAAATTTTTGCTAATGCCAGACAATTTATTGGAGGGTGTTACTGACACATCTGGAGTATTCAAAAATTCAAACAACTCCTCATCTTTGTCCTTCTTTCCAACAGCAGCAACAGCAGTCTGGTATGGGTGTTCAACAGAAGCTGGTAGTTTGCTGGGTGATGCAGCCATCTGTGAAGAATTTGGAGAAGACGGGACGGTTTCTTCATTTAGTCTATTCAGATTGACAGGCACACTGGCTGAATAGGAGATCTGACGGTTCAGGCCTAGTATATCATTCTGTGAGGGCGAAACGGTAGAAATATTATAACCTCCTTCAAGTGGTTCATTCTGGTAAGTCCACTGCACAGGAACCGTCCTCTGGTCAGCAGGATCTCGTTGAAGTGCTTGCCCCGCAGCTTGATCAACTAAGGTCAAAAGAGTCTCCGCCTTTCCGGCCAAAGATCCGATCCAAGACATCGCAGCTGGATACTGGAAGCGATTCGTAAGCCTTTGTATTAGAAACACTTAGAATTCCAACAATTAACTTCATCGGTAAACAATAAGCGATGCAGAGTTTATATAGCGCCTGGCATAATATCCGAGTCAATGTGAAAGCTAGAATATTTACTACTTAACTACAATATGTTCGTGTGTAATTAAGTATTCGAAATGTAGAGTATTATTTTACAGAATTAGACGATAAATTATCATTTTGTAAAATCAACAGTAACAGATATCTCAACGCACTTCCTTTCCTAGCCTTCTACTGCGCCTGCGCAGATTTGGTTGGCTAATGGCCTAATGCCATCCAGCGCACATCGTAGTTAATGTTCAATCCATCGACGTGGTTCAATCAATCAATCAATTTCTTTTTATCATAGACTCAAGTTGAAATTAACGCAACTTGTTACATATAAACAATTTATAGGAGAGGAAGTAACTACTGAGCTTGGATTAAGCTGTGGATGAAAGTATTTCAGAATAAGGTTTGTTTTAGATAATTGAAAGTCTGTGGTTTAATTAGAGGTTTACGCATTAATTCAAAAATAGTCTAAATATCTGTTGCTAAGCCAGTTTCTTATTATGTTCAGCTGGAGTTATAAGAACCAGCATTGTTAGACCTTTAAAGTTAGATGATGGGAGTAGTAGGCTACATCTGTGCAGTGGCCGTTGGTAAAGCAGATTTAAATACATAAATCATGTCAAGGTAAAATTTCGATCTGCGAAAAATTCGGAACCATTACGTATTCAAACAGCACCGTATACTTATTTGAAAGTATAATTTTAGATAACCAAGAGCAATATGCGAATAAAGATTTTGGCAATACGCGCGCTATGTTAAACACATTTTTATTGTCGTTATTGACAGCTCGCCACATGCGCGCGCGCATGCAGGAAGGCAAATAGCTCCGGCAAGATGATATTTGGGTTGAGTTCATTAATCATTAGTATATATTTGTTTATACCTGTGTCACATTGTACTCAAATATTCTTCAAACTGTTCTATACGGTGTAACGACTGTGTGCTTGGCAAAATAAAACTTACTGTCGTGATCTACTTACTTATTTACTCACGTAATACACGTGCAGTGGTTTACTCACTTACATGTATTTGAGTAGCGCAAAATTATTCATTCGGAAGTACAGCCTTCTCAAAATCTTTGTTCTGTACTAAAGTTTTCCATGTAGTCTATGCTCCGATCCATTGATATGTATTAATAGTTACTGGATAGCTAATGGGCTCTAAAAGTTCGGTTATCGCTCAGTCCATTGATATGTATTAAGAGTTACTATTAATACATATCCTCCCTGACCATAGACATCAACGATCTCTATTAATAGCTACACATCAGCGATCGACATGGTGGTGCAGACAAGACGACAGGAGGCTTGTTGAAGTCCGTTCTTTAACTTGTAGTCTAACTATTCAAAGGACTTAATTACGAAATCCATTCTAACTAAAATTTCGATATATCGTAAAATGTAAAGCATTATATAATTTCGCTGCTTATTATACGTATCAAAATGGTTAGCTCGTGTTGTGCTATCGGCTGCACAAATAAAGTTGGATCGTACAGTTGTGGGAGGAAACTTTTCACAGGTACGCAGCTAAAACACACTAGTTTGTGTAAATCTTAGTTCTGTAATAACACAAATGATTGCATATATGGCTGTAATAACACAAATGATTGCATATATGGCACCGCGGTTACTTTAAACCCTTTACCCAAAAATGTCTACCTGTAGATCATTACCCTTGCCTAGTGAGTTTTATAAGTTTGGGGCTGCATAACAAACTCGCCACAAAAGACTATGTCATGCTAAATTAACTATTCAGTAGTGCGAAGATTTTTCTTGGTAAGCAATTCTACAGTTAGAATAAAGGTTATTGTGTATAGTCAAAGTTCTCTTGTTGGCTGCATTCTAGTGATATTAGCATTCTTTAACAAAAATTGTGATAGTATAGAGAGATTATAAGCAAACAGTTGTGCAGATTTTGGAGAAAACCTAGCAGCACAAACCTCATCATTTTATCCCGGTTGCAAAAGCAATGACTCGGAATGTAAACTTTATTGTATTTTTGCTGTACCCCATTATAATGATAAAGTATCGACAATTGTGATCAAGCAACCGTGCATTTGAACATGAATATAGTCTCTAATTTAACACACAAAATATTTGTGGTATTATAGGGTGAGATAGTGTTTGCTGTAAACACTAGATATTGTACTTCAGGATTTCATGGCACACTATCAGAAATAATAGTATAGCTGTAGTAACGAAACATGACTATGGCATATTTTGTTTGTTTAGGTTTCCTGCTGAGGAGATGCGACGATCAGCCTGGGTGAAAGCAGTGAATCGCATTGACCCAAACAAACACAACATTTGGAATCCTAGTACAACTGCTGTGTTGTGCTCTGAGCACTTCATGATGGATGATTTTCTGTTCTATCATGGAGCAACAGTGTTGAAGAAAGATGCAGTTCCATCAAAGTTCAGTTTCCCACAATGCGAGGTATGAAATCTGTAAGAATTAAAATCTCAGGAAACAAAGCCAGCCTCTTAAGTGCCAGTATATTATAAATACTGGGTCGTATTTGGTGTCAGTATGCGGTACCAGCAACAATTGCACGAATTACATTGCACGAATTACATTGCACGAAAATTGCTGATAAAGTTGAGAAAGAGTTGCATTCGTGTGTTAGTGGTGCAGTGATCATGGTAAGAAGAAATACAAATAATGCATTTTACCCAGGGTTAAAAACAATTTGTATAAATAAACACTAGGGTATTTATAAGAAATTTTACAGTAACCTGTATAATAAATCAGAGCAACAGGAGCAGTATTCTCATGTTTTCACATCATGTTTATCTATCCCCTGTTCAAAATTTTAACATAGTACTTCTGAGCTTCTTCTCTTGACTCTGACATTTTGCCAATCAGTCTTATATATGTTATAATGCTGCTTTAGAAGGTACAGACTGGAGTCGAGACATATCTTTGGATAGGCGTTTGAATTGATTTATAATTGGCTTTAAATTAATGGTTTTCAGGCTATCATTTACTGCGCACGTGAGTGAAAGCTAGTTAAAACGCTACTGTCCCGTTGTGCTGTAAAGCTGATTCTTTATAAGTTTCAGTTTTGAAAATGAACATTCTCCTGTACAGTTGGTCCTCGATACCAAGGTCTTGGTCTCAAGTGCACTTGAGTTCATTTTTAAAAGTCTTGGTCTTGGCATCCTTGCAATCATAGCTAAGAAGTTTCACTTGTGCCACCAGTGGAGGTCATGAACACATTATTTTTTTTGTTTTCTTTTGCATAGGCTATGAAAGCGCTCGGGCACTCATCAAAGACCAGCACAGCTGCGATGGCTTCAGTTCCTTTTGCTTCAAGTTCTACCGAGTTTCCAGTTCAGCCTTCTTTTATCTGTAAAGAGCACTCGTATGCCATACTGGCCAGCCCTCGGACGTTGAAGCGTAAAAGTGAGCCTCTTGAAGAAAGACTGGTTACAATGAAACAGGCTCTGTACAATGCGGAACATCGAGAAAGTCGAGCCAAATCAAAGGTTCTGCATATTTTAGAGGAACTAGCTGCAAAGCGCAGTTATGTGTTACTACCAAGTATACTGTTAGTTACCATTTACATGAAATAATTGTGATTTATTGCACAGTGTTTAATGAAAACTTCAGATTTTCTGCTACTCTTTTGTTATCACTAAGTATTCTGTTAAATAGTTATAGTTTATGTGAAACAGTGAATTTTTGTACTCAATGTCCAATGTTTAACTAAATATTGCTCACAAGAAGTCAAAAAACAACAAGCTAGTTAAACAAGTTTACAACTAAATCAGTTACAGCAATGTTAGTGAATATATAATTGGTAATTAAAATGGCTGAAAGACTGGAAATCATAAAGTCATTTGAAACATTTTGTCTTTGCAGTATTACTGATTCTTGAACAAAATAGCTTTTGTTAATGAGTGACGAACAGAAGAACACTGTAGACTTTGGTTTTTTAAATTAACCGCATGGAATCGGCGCAGTTTAAGGAAAACCCTACAGATATTACGAACAAGATCAGTGTAATGACTTTCAATACCATAAAGTGTGTCACAGAAGTGCTGACTCAAATCACTGAACAAATTGTCAGGAATGTTTTCTAACACTTTTGCTTCCAAGGCTTTTCCCCATTGATCCTGCTTCGACACATGATGGAAATCAGCATTGGATCTCAAAACCTTTTCAGCATGTTCTACAACTTTCACAAGACTAGTTGAGGGTGTCACAAGTCCTCCATTGTTCTTTATTTCCAGCAGACTGTTTGTTTTGGGTCCTGCCTTTTCAACCAGTGCTGATAAGCAATCACCACATGAAATTGTTGCTGACAGTCTGCGAACAATCCAACCGGCTATATATGACAAAATGTTGGTAACTAATGGTGACAGCTTTGTTAAAGTGCCTGGATTGCTATCGATTCTTCTCATCCACTTTCTTATCGTACTTTCGGCAGGTAGTTTTAAGTTTTTACGACAAAATGCATATGCTTTTGGACTGTAAAACTGTAGCGTTGTTGCAAACTGACGCTGTTCTTCTGTATATTTCCAATTGCATTTGAAATATTGTAATAACTAATGTGTCAATTTAATTTAATTTAATGTTCTTAGTTGAATGAATAAAGAAAGAAATATTTTAATAACTAATGTGTCTATTTTTATTTTATTTAATGTTCTTAGTTGAATAAAGAAAGAAAAAAATTATCAACAGTTATCAGTCACCTCACTATCTATAAAAAAAAATCATGAATATAAAGACACTGTTTAAGATGATGACAAAGTGCAGGTCACTTGAGCAATGCTTGATATGGTTACTGGTTAGTGCTTGGATTGCAACCATCCATACAATACTATCTCATATGGGTCAGTTGACTCGTCATCTATCTGGTTCAGTAAATTATTATTAATAAAGCACTTGTATTGCATGTTGCTGGATTGCTTGGGCTTCTGCCAAAAGATACTTCAACCTCAAGAGGAAAGGCCATAAAAACACGTAATAATGAAGTTAATTTTGCATAAATCAGAGGTGGCGAACCTTTTTTAAGGTGCATGCCAAAATACTGCTAAATCATTTTTTTAAATACCGTCGCGTGCCCTTCGGAATATTGCACAGTATATAATTATTTTTCTCATATAGATTTTAGCTAACAAAACGTAAGAAAAATAAATTAAAGACGTTATTTCAAAGACTGTCTTTGAATGGTGTTAAAATAACGTCCACTTTGGGCACACGTGCCATAGGTTCGCCATCCGTGAGATAAATATTTGTTCACACATGATCGGTAAAGGCCAGTCAGTGCCGTGTCCGGTGAGACTACAATAACATTATTATTAATATTCTTTATTGTAAAACCAAAAGCGAACTGCACATTGGTGAACAAGTAAAGAAAAAATATAAAACATTGAAATAATAAGAAGATACTAATATTTGAAAAAATCAAATATTGTTTTCCGCAATACAAAAGTTCTACAAACTTAGCTTTAACATTAATTACAAAATGGTTATATACGCGGCAATGCACAATTCAGTGCATGTTAAACATGATGTTTTGCTCTGCACATGCAATTGTTTATTGCTTTAAAAATAATTATTCGTTGATAGAAACCCAAATGCATTTGTTGTGTAAACATAACCTTATACGCCTTTGCCGCTAGGGGCACCACGCTCCATAAACGCCATAACACGACGTTATACATTTTTGTCGCTAGAGGCGTTATGCTCCATGGACGCCATAACCAGTCACATAAGGACTTTTCAGTCTTTTATATTAATAAGTCATAATCCCTGACCGGAAGTCCACGAAGCCACGACTGATTCGCCGTCGGGCATAGGCCAATGACTGAAGCTTTATCAATCCAGTACTATTTATACATATCAATGCTCCGATCTACAATGACATTCGCAAGGCACAGTCGCGCATGCGCAAACACCGTAGGGCGCAAGAGTGGAAGCAGAGAAAGCACATGGCAAGCAGGTTTAAGCGCATGGGTAGTTGAGCGTTTCATTACAGAGAAAACAGTTTAAGAAGATGCCTTCTTCTTGTTGGGCACCATATTGCTCCAATAGACTGAGAAAAGGTTGTACCGTAAAGATGTATCGGTTTCCACAATCCAATGCTGAACGTATGAACAGATGGATAGTTCAAATTGCTCGTTTGCCACCGTCGGGCATGATATCTAACAGAGCCGATGGACTACACGAACCAAAAGACCACGATAGACTATGCAGCGATCATTTTGTCAAAGGTGAGATAAACTGTCTTGTACGAATTAAAGTTTTGTGGCAGAATTAGAGCTTTTGTAGCAAACACATTTATAAAGAACTACGAATGAATTTAACTGTATTTTACTTACTTTGCACAGTTAAGTTACACTGATGGTATACACAAATACCCATCGCAAGTTTATATTGAGGTAAAGCCTTGTTCCTTGCAGTCGCATTGTATTATCGTGCAACTTCTTCATCTTGTGGTGGTATGCATCAAGCTGTTTGGAACCCAAACATGGACATTCAGATATTTCCTCTTCCAATTGTACAAACTCAGAGTGCCCATGCATAAGATGGACAGTCTTCAATGTGACATTTCAGCTACAGAGCAAAAGTCAGTTATCTTCGACAACGGAGTTGACAGCTGCGTGCTGTTCTACATATGTAATCCACTGTGGACTGCTGGTACCCACTTTGGTTCTGAACGAGAGTTAATGGTGACAATCTTGTTTATGATGGACAAAAGTAAATCCACGTTACTCCTATATACCATGTTTCAGGAATATATCCTCCCCTCAACCCAGAACCTTGCACACATATGCATAACTGCTTGCTTGCCATACATAAGTGTCATGCTAATTTTGCTTTGGTGTATAGATCATTTGAGATCAAATTTTCTTAAGAATATTTTGTGATGTTATTTTGTTGAACATCGTACGAATGACTTAGCTCATCAATTATAATAATTATAATAATGTGAATTTTTTATTTTTTAATGATAGTTTTCACCTGCTGTGAGCTTGACAATGTGTTTGCAACAGTGTTGTGAAATTTTCAGTTTTTTGCCTTTTGTTGTGATATAAGTGTTGATTTTAAAAGTGCTGGCCTACAACTGGATTGATTCTTGTTTGCTCTTGGCTTGCAGGAAAACCTTCCAACGATCCTAATGACATTGATTATATTCCATCGATATTCAAGACAAGCAACAAAAGCTATGCAAAACAACTGAAAGAGAAGCCAAGCCCCACAAGTCAAAGTCATCGGAAAAGAAGCTGTGAACAACAGGCATCAGCTGATAGCACAACACATGAATTTACGTCTTATGGAGCAGATGAGAGAGAAGCAGCTCTAGGTATGTGTTTACTGCAGGATACACACTTTCTGCAAGAAGCCACTTCACAGTCTTATAAAAAAACAAATAGGACTCTTAAGGTGGTTCAGTTAAACAATTTAGTAAATTCGCCGATCATTGAAAAACTTGGTACTAGATGTAAAGAAAAAGGAGAAGCTGTGCAGCATTTGGTCAAAACACAACTTTGACGCTAATTGCAAGTTTGCTTTGGAACTCAATCTCAATTTCAACAAAATGGACAACAAAGCAGCTGGCTGTGATGGACATTTATATTTAAGGCCACTCATGTACAAAGAACTGTGTTATTGTCATGTTAACGCTTTAACGACGAGCTGCACTGGTTTCCCAGTCACTTTTAGTGCACGCTAGTCATTAAAGTGTTAAATTAAAATGGCTACAGTGTGATATAATTTTGTAACTTGTTTTTAATGTTAGAATCTGTTACATTTTACTGCATAAAGTTGTTCCTATCTATATATTTAATGTTGAGCCTTATTCTAGACATTAAGTTAAACACTGGGCATATTTTTGTGTGCTTTTCTGCAGTCATTTACTGTAAATTTTTGATGTATTTTAAATCTGCTGAATCTGAGTTGTCTGACATTTTTGTTTCAAATGGATATAAGTTGTTTGCATATTGTACTTGTCACAACAAAAATAGGCCATGAAAAGGAAGCAATTAGAATTTATGTGGCAGTGCAATGGAGGTTTTCTGCTAGGCAAGATTAGCTTACTTTGTGTGGACATTGGCACGTAGGAGCAGAGCTTACTGGACATACTATAGAGAAATTTACCACATGGTGTTTTAGACTTGGATTGGTTAATCCCACATGGTTTACACATTATGATTACATTAGGGTGGTTTATCTAAAATGGTATGTAGCAAACAGAAAATCATTTCTTGTGGGCAGAGTTGAAGGTGTGTTAATATTATTATGTTCTGCTATTCATGGCACTGGTTCAGTTTAGCAGTATTCTCTGTGGTTCTGCACAGTCTTGCATGGAATGATCTTTTAGTTCTACTATGTGTGCATCAGGTTTAAGTAGACACTTGTGTATAAGATGATGGCTGTTCAAGGTTATGCAGAATTGGACAATGTGATCATGTTGATTTTGCGTTATGGGCCAGGATTTGAATTCGGTAACAGGATGAAAGCCAATCTATTAACCACTGTGCCACTGAGTTTTGTTAAAAGTGGTGCTATGTCAGTGTGTTGTTACGAAGACAGAGCTTCATTTGCGTTTCTGGATTGTGGTAGTCATTGCTAAATATATTGTTCAAATTTATTGATCAAAGTACTTCTTCCAAATGTCCTTACGATCATTTCTGCTCACTTTGTGTTTTTCACTAATAATAACAACTTCAATAAAGCCACTGCACTGGAAATTAATTAATTGCTGCTGCTAAACGAAACCAGTGGTCTAACCACAGCTCCCTCTGAGGTAGCTATCACAGTCCATTATAATCAGTTTAAAGTTCAATTTTAAGTACCTGTAAATGTGACCATAATTATTATGATATAGTCCAGTTATATTAAGTTTCAGTTTAAGGCATCAGTAATGTGGTTTTTGATTTGCAGAACTTTACAATTCCAATTTACATCTCTTTCTAAACCCTGGCTCCAACCAACTCATTCTGCCTCAAACACCCTTTTTCCTATAGACTTACATTATCATATTCTACTGCAAGGCCAAAAATATTTCCTGCCTTGCATATTAATAGCTAACTTTGATCTGACTTAGAAATGTTAAGAAGTGTTACAAGTCCACAATGACACTTTAACACGAACTCTCGCTTTATTTATTACGCACATCTCAAGACAGTAGAGTAACGGAAATCTCATGCATATTAAAATTTCTTTCATGAAAAATTTCCTTAAACCAGAAAGCACAGCTAATACATATATTGCTTCACTAGAAATCAGTGCAAAAATATATATTATTTACATGATTTATGCAAGAGAGACAGACAGACAGCACTCTCTAGAAACCTGATAAGCAAACATTAATTACAAAAGCATAAGAAAATACTGTGGATGAAGCTTTTCGTCATTAAAAACACCCTTCAAAATGGCTCTTTACTCTGCGTTCAAACTTTTTGACCAGAAAAACTACCACACTGAAGAACAAACACAGATCAATCCTAGACTATTGAAACTTTTAAAGTACAATAGACTCTCCTCATAATTTGCTACCATTGCAAACTACATGATTTATTACAGTGAGGCTGATATTAAGCATTCCTGACAGCATTATACGAGCCTTTGCTATAACAATGCATTTTACAAGGAGGGTCTAGTATATGCTCTCAGGATAGTAGGCAGTTGCCAGTGTTTAACAAGTAGGCCTAAAATGCCAAAGCTTTTGCTGTATTTACTAAGAATCTGTATCCTAGAACAGCAATGATACGCTAAAGCTTTACACAGTAAACAGTTTGTGACTAAGTATTATGCAGTTGTAACAAAATAGAGTAATTCAGTGTAATCAAGAACGAGTGGCGCTTAGGGCAACTCCCCTGTAGATGCACGCACATCACACACAGCGCGTCATCAACAAGTCCTACAGCGCTTCATCACGGTTCAAGCACATTCAGGATTCCATGCAGGCGCTGTTTCTAAGTACAAAATCTGCAGAGGCCTTTAGTCCAGATACAGTATCTCAGCAGTTGAGGGCTAGACAAAACTGGTTGCTTTCTAATGTGACAAATGATAGTGACTGGTACCAAAAAACAACATATCTACATAACAATAATAATAGAAATAATAATAATAACGGTAAAAATAGAATAAAAAAATAGTAATACACCACAAACTTGTTATAACGCTGTCAGTGGCAGCCATACCAAGAACAATCTTACAACAAGGTCATGTTATAATGAGTTCATTTTTTTGTAGACTAAATTTTATATCCATATCCCCAACTGTGTTATAATTGAAATAAATTCAAGGTATAACAAAATGTGTTATAACAAACAACTGGTGCAATAGCACTACATTAAAATAAACACTGCTGTTTATAAAATTCACTTAAGCTGATGAGCAGAGGAATTCCAAATTTAAATTTTCACGTCAATGTACTTTGAATGATCACAAAGTCTGGTTAAGATTTAATTTATTATTGACAAACACAAACTCTTTCGTTGCTATTTTGCTCCTGCATGGCCGCATGCCTGAATAGATGCAAACGAATGAGACATCCTGTAAACACGAGTTTACTAACAAGTACAGTTACGCATCAAAATCATGAGCAAGTTCCTTTAAGCAGTGAGACAGACTACACACAGAATTTCAGACTAACGTCATTCACTGCCTGACATGTCACAACAACAAGCTAGGAGCGCCATTGAGCAACTTTTTAGCACACGCACTATAAAACAGCTCTCGGTACGTTCTCGCTCAATTGAAAGCCAGCAGCCTTGCCAGTTTTCTGTCTGCATTCCCTTTATCAGGCATTATTTGCAGGAAAGCTATTCAAAAACAATTACACTAAAAACTTCATGCAGTTACTGCACTGCCTTGGGAGCCAAATCAATGACCACCTTAAACAAGGTTGTCTTATAACAAGTTTACTTTCTATAGGTTAAAAATCATTTTGGGATCCAAGTCCTCAACGGCACCTTATCAGAACTCTTGCTTTAATGATGCGTGCTATAATGAGTCTCCAGCATACCTTTAATATGGTTCATTTTAACACACAATTCAAGAGCTTTTAGTCTGCACATGCGATTCACTGTTAATCAAGTCTTTGGCTGGAACATTAAACTATCAAGAACTCATACGAAGCCCTATTTGCAGATTAAGCTTAGAAGCAACTGAGCTGAAGCCTGTAAATGTTGCAAAAGTATAGAGACCAGATAAACTCTTAAAACTAATGGTTTCTGACTAGCTACTTTACCTTCTGCAGACATAAAACAGCGTAGGCAGCTCGTAAAAAAATACTGCTTAGTCACATATCTCAGTATACCGAATGTCAGGCAAGTCGACGATGATTCGTGTAACAAGTGAATCTGCCAGATTTAGCCCATCAAAGCAGTGTCTATTACCAAGTTAATTCAGCACTACTACTTTTAATTGTGTATTTATTAAACACCAATTATAAAGCAAAGCACCACTTAATGCATCAAGGACCTGCTCAAAGTCCCTAAATAGCAACCATCTCACGCGAGGATCAAACCCGCATGCTCCACCTTTCAAGGCAAGCGCTCAAACCATTTGGCTACCATGTAGTTAGATACAGTCCATGAAAGTAGAGTCACAAAGTTGCAATCTAACAATTAGAAATGTAGCCGTAACACTTGTCCCCCCCCCCAAAATGGAAAATTAAACCCTCTCGTCATTAAAGGGTTAACAAGAAACTGGAAATTTACATGTTACACCGGGATTCAAAACTCGGTTGCAAAACTGAATGACTACAGTTATCATTTGGTCATGAATGTAATCCAATTTTACCAGTCAAACTATCAACAAGTTGCTTTTTACAGGTAGGTTTGGACAGGTCAAATATTGCTATTGTTATTACACATTAATTTAGTGCCACTACTCACTTCCAAACATCAGTCGATGGTGCTGAGCAGTTGTGAGTTAAGGACTCGCTCAAGGTCCCTACACAGAAACCGTCTCGGGTAAGCTCAAACTCATACTCTCCGTTTTACATGGCGAGCGCTGTAACCAATCGGCTACAGTGTCCCACAAACTGTGTTGAACTTGCATCAAGAGAATTCAGAATCCGCAGACCCAAAAGCCTAACACAGCCCACAGTCATGGCACCTGCCCTTAAATGCACCCACGGCAACAAAAGCGCACCCAGTTCTTCTGTTACTACGAAACGGAAGTCATGAAACAAACCCGTTATCTACATCGTTTAACCTTTTGTATCACAGACCACGGCTGAAGGCCTCGTTGTTCGTACCGTTAAACATTAAAAGCATCTGATGTTGGAAAGATACCGTTTCACAGCACAGTTCCGTCCAAAGTCACGATCAGCACAGTTTGAGATAATGCAATATGTACATTTATGATAACATTTTAATTCTTATAAAAACGGAACATGCAACTTATCAAATTATGAAGCAGTTAATTAGGTCTGACTCGGCTATGTACAACGACTTATTTACAACATAGTACAAGCCACATAAAATGTCACACACACAAATACATACATACTGTAACATAAATATTAAATGTGTATATGTTTTTTATCTGCATAAAACGTTGCACAGGTAAAAGCTTAATCGTCTAAAACAAATACCAGCAACCATGTGTCAAAAGCCTACATACATACAACCAAGCTATGTACTATCATTATATATATATATATATATTACATATATATATATATATAAATATATATATTATATATATATATTATATTATACACTGAACCCTCCTTAATAACAAAAAATTTTGCAGACACCAAGTACCCTATTGTAACAAGATCATGCTCTAAAGGTAAATTAAACTTGTATCCAATTCTGACATACAAGAATTACATATCGTATTGTAAGGGTTCCCAGTGTACACATATGAAGCACACATCTGTACACACATGTTTATATCAAGTTGTAGCAAAAAGTGTATCGCATAAACAACACAAGATGTCCAAGAATCAGTAATACATTTACTGACCGACCAACACAAATCTATTTCCCATTTCTTACAATCATTCATCGCTAACAATTACATAATCATCTAAACGCCTGCACACATAACGGTAAACGAAATAATCAGTCAACTCAATCAACATTACATCAGTCTTGTTGTCCTCGAGACCAAGGTCTTGGTCTCGAGTGCACTCGAGTTCGTTTTTAAAAGTCTTGGTCTTGGTCTTGAGGTTCAAGGTCTTGGTCTTGGTCTTGAGGTTCAAGGTCTTGGTCTTGGTCTTGAGGTTCAAAGTCTTGGTCTTGGTCTCGCAAGACCAAGACCAAGACCGGCTGTTAATATGAACAGTCATTTAACAGAACTCAAGAATTCTGTATCAAGCCTGCTTGCATCATACGACCAATAGATCTATGGATGGATACAAGTCATGTTGGTCAGGAAAACCATTGGCAGCAGCAACAGTTATTCTGTATCAGATTAACCATGGGAAGATTTCAAAAGGACTCACTATCTGTACATTTACATCCAGTGCTTGAAAAACTACTATGTGTGTGTCAGCGATTTCAGCACCTGTAGAACGTATTTTTTCACATGGCGGAATTTTTATGAGGCCCACCAGGCACGTCTTGGTCAGAAAATTCTGAGCGAATTGGTTTTTTATAAAATACAAAAGGCATTTGGTATAAGAGTTTGCATGAAGGACTTTTGAATACAAATTCGGATTTCTCTGCAGTTTGCATTTAAAGTTAATTTGCTTGAATAAAATAAAAGATTCATGTTTTCATTAAAATAGCGAATATTCCGACTTTACAATTTTTAGAAGTCTTGACCTGATTTCGATTTTTTGGGTCTTGGTCTTGGTCTTGAGGTTCAAGGTCTTGGTCTTGGTCTTGGTCTCGAGGTTCAAAGTCTTGGTCTTGGTCTTGGTCTCGAGGTTCAAGGTCTTGGTCTTGAGGTTCAAGGTCTTGGTCTTGGTCTTGAGGTTTAAGGTCTTGACAACAAGACTGCATTACATTACTGCTTGCTGCTGGAGAAAGTGGTAATACAGCAGAATGAAACTAGAAGCCAGTGAGCCCAACTTGAATATCATTCATACGTACCAGACATACATATACGTGCACAAACCAGTATATAAATGAGTAACACACATATACCAACATATAAATATATACCGGTATACTTAGCATCATATACTTAGCAAGGCACAAGTACCACGAGTACTGTAGTGTAGCGTTAAACAAGTACTGGTTAATCAAGCAGAATCACACAGACACGATAAAAAAACAAGTTTCTAAATAGATTTATCAAACCCTGGCATAAAGACAAAACAAACCTGGCTGCCATATATTTGGTTTCTGGAGAGTTGAGCAGAAACCAGCTCCGTCTCGTGACTCGACTTTTCTGCCAACGCTAAATCTATGGAATGAACTCAGCAGGACCCTCGAATCCCGAAACATGCCCCAGGAAAGTTGACAAAGAAAGGATAGAATGTGAAATAACAAAGCAAATTGAAATGAGACAGCCACGCTTGGGAGGAGAGCTCTTTTCAACGAAAGCATACTCACGCAATCATTTATAGCACCAAATTAAGAAATATCCTAGCAACAGAAAAGCAATAGTTTAATAGATGACACAGTACAGACGAAAGGCTGGATTTACAATAACAGTGCATTCATTTATCATTTCAAGAAAATTTCTCGTCAGCGAGTAATGTAACAGACTGGTCGGCAAGGTTCACCTTTAAAGGATATTGTTCTTCTAAAAATAAGCCACCCGTACAAAATTCTAGAATCACAACCAATCCTAATATTGTATAACACATGCAGGTACCATGAGACAATGCCTCAGTACTAATACAAGGTTGTTAAATTTAGCTGCAAGAGAATAAGCTTCACTTAACTACATGCAAAGTTATCAGAAGGCAAGCATCACCTAAACATCTTGACAAAGTATTCCAGAGAACAAACCAGGTCACATGCAGCATCTGCGGCCCAGAAACAGTCAGAACGTTTCTGACTGTGGATGGAATGAGACAGGCAAAAGAATTGAGAAGTATCCAATTAATACAAGGCTCATATATTGCTTGAAAATACTGATGCCATGACTTTCAACTCGCAGGGTTGTAACTAGAGGCGAAATGGACTGAATTTCAGGTACACTGAAAGCAAAATCGGCCGTGGTGCTGCCCGGAAGAGACACTACAGCGTTGTACACGAGGCTGCACAAGCGAGGGAAGCATAGCCACTGTAAATGCTATGACACGCATTCTCTAAACACATATCCTGGAGCCTGAAGGAAAAGATATTGGCTGTTAAATTGGTCAAAATCAAACACAGAATATTAAAAGTCATCGACACATTCAGAAAGACAGTTCACGGAATTCTAAAATTTTTACACACACACAAAAACAAACAAACACACACAAACAAACACATGCACAAGAAGTAAACTGGTGACAACAAGCAATGCAATGCTTCCTGAGCTGAAGTAATAACACCCAGTAAAGGGCAAAGCATCAGACTTCTGACGTCAAAAACAACCAAAGTCCCACACAGCAGGTGGGAATAGAATGCGTGAAAAGAGCAAAACATACATGAAAAGAGTGTCAAAAACGTGTCACAAACAACCTAATTCTCAAAAGCTAATAGGGCAAAGACTTGTTAAATGATGCACATAACTTGAAGGCAGCTTCAGTTACTTGAGCATAACAAGTTCAAACCAATACCGGCAATCGAGAGAAACTTCAATATAGCAGCCAACTGTTCAAACTATGCATTATTCTTGAAAAGAAAAATGAAGAACCTTAAGTTCAAAGATAATCACTGAGCTAAACTACCCAAGTGACAATGAGTTGAAAGTCTTACAATAGAAATTAAACACAGAAGAAGCAAATTGTATTTATTGATAAGTCCTTCTGGGCGAAAAAACCCAAAGTCTGTATCATGCCTAGGATTTGTCAAGATATGAAACAGAGGAAATGAAAACAGAAGAAAAAAGTGAATTTACTGACAATCTTTATGGAAGAAAAGGTGTTCAAAGTTCATACCATGCCCACGATTTGACAAGATGAAACAAGGTGCAATATGAAGTAGAATACAGGGCAAAGCTGTTGCCAAGACATCTTACAAGTAGACAAAGCTATCACAGGTAAACATCGCTGCAACTGGAAGAGCATTTTCTTCAAAAAATCCACTAACCAGCACAGTACTTTTAGATCGAAAACTACAGCAAAGTCTGATATGAAAAACATACCCCAGCACGGAAAGATACGTTTTAGGCACAGTTAGTTAAAGAAAGGTATGCCACACACTCATCTGACACGAATAAGCCTAAGGATTTTTGGACCAAGCAAACCTCAACTATGCGCCTTGCTTTGCAGGTCGAATGGTCAACTTTGCACAACATACAAAGATTTAAAACCTTAACTAGCGACATTAATCAGGAACTTGGAAAGAAGAGGAAGCAAAAGCTGGATGCAGTGATGTACAACTCACAATAACCCACGGAACATCCTCGCAAAAAAAACCTTGTGCAATGTCTTGCAAAAGGTTTGACAAACACACCGTAATCTCCGTAAAACAACCAGCTAGTCTGGTTTGCAAAACAAAACTCGCAACTGTTCACGACACCCAAACATTACGATTTACTTCAGTCTCCCTTTGATTACCACTATGACACAGCTGTGCAAGCAACATGCATAGGCCATTTTATGCAGCAGAATTGCTAACGCTGACAACAGTATACATTTCAGCATCATCAGAATCCTAGATATGAAGACAAATGCCTGAATCTACCTTTAGTGGTGCCAATAATGAGACACCACGTGAGCAAGGTACAAAGTTTCTGCACGCAGTTCACTTGGAGACTATGAGCAGACGTAAACGAATCAGATGACTGGAATTTCACGTAGGGGGGAGTACCTACACCGACACCAAACATGCGACTCCTGCTCAAGACTGGCCATCCATATCAATGTCCAGCAGAGTTCGTGGATGATCGATGTGGGGAGGGGTGCTGCCTGGCGAAGTCACAGAGCGCAGCGACGGAATACTGCTTCCGGAGACGATGCCGGAGCCGTTACCAGCATAAGCGAGAGAGTTGTTCGACGCGTTGTGCAGAAATCTGTTTGACGAAGCACGACTAGTATACGCTGTTCTCTTCGGAGTTACACTGTTCGTCTGACTTCCAATGGGAACCACGTCAAGCGTGTCCGGTCGCACTGGCGACTTGCTCGGCCGCGAAATCCTGTAATACTGTTCGTCCACGATTTTTGGAGTTATGGTCTGGGTAATAACTACGGCGTTATTCATTCCTCCACAGTTTGTGTCAATCGAAATCACACCCGAGCACGTTTCTACGGCACCGTTGGTACGATTATGGTGCAGAAACTGCGTTTGCACGTGGTTCAGTTGATTGGAGGAAGGTGGAGGAGCAGTGCTCGAGTTACACTCACCAACTGCAGATTCAACTGACATTGACAACGACACGTTGCCGATGTCACATTGTAAGTCGTCGATTGATGATCGATATGGTGATGATGGACCCGAGGCGGACGTCGTCGCACCAAAGTTGTCGTCGCTGGACGGCGTCATTGAACCGATGCTGTCTGCGCGCTTGCACATGACATCACCCTCGGGCTTGGTGAGCGGGCTTGGCACTTCAAAGTGGATGCTGGCACGGTAGTGGTTTGTCATTCCGTGGAACGTGTTGTTGACGATTGCTGATCGAGTGCCGTCATCCATTTCATCACCATTGAACGTGTTCTCTGGTTCGATGAACGAGTCGCGGATGGCCGAGAAGTAAGCGTCGCGCCTCTGGCCGATGAACGCTTCTTTCCTCAAGACTGGCGGAATCTCCTGATTCGTCGTCGCCCCCGGAACCTGCGGGTGAATCGCCGAACTATTGGAGATGCGAATGTCGAATCCAGCGCCAACTGAAGCCAGCAGGGCAGCCATCTTGTACAACACCAGATCCTGACGGGAACGATCTGCAAATCGCTTGAGCGTACCAGGTTCACTTGTTGACCCCGAAGCTCGAGGCTTTGCTTTGATCTCACCAAGTTGGTCTGGCCACTCATCTTCAGCGTATTCTGCAAAGCGAATTACAAATCTTCATAACCAATTAAAATCTGGAAATAAATTGTTCAAACACGAAATTTGCGTCTTTGCGGCCCTAGTCTATAAACCAAACCATGCAAAGCTGGTTTCTGTTTATTTCCAGGAGGTGGAATGAATATCAGTGGACCATGGGGTTATTAGCTGCTCTACCATGTTATTCTTGTCTGTTAATTCTGCTTGAGCTCATCGTTCCTTCTCGCGCATTGGACCATCTTCATAGAGCAGTCTTCCATTGCATTTACATGCTGTTGCACTCAGCCTGTGCAACAAACATTCTCAACAGTTCTGTCTTACAACAATGGTTTAGATCAGTCAGATAGTCATGCGTGCAGCGCTATAGCGAGGTTTTTAAAAGGAGCTATATTAAGTACCTTGGTACATACATACATACATACATTGGAAGTGCTTATATGACAGGTAAGTAAGTATGTTCTTTAATGAACCGCCTGCAAACGCACTGCGGCTAAAAAGACATGTTATGAACAAAGAGGCGCAAGAAACAAAGGAGATACAATAAAAAGACAAATGTTATTGGAAAAGGTAAATAAAGCCGATTATAAAAAATTTATGAAGCTTATGTGTCGGTTAGTTGAAAGCAGAGATACTGATTTTTTGCACGTACCAAACCGTTTGAACGCACTGAGTGAAGACTGATTTCCAGTGTTCGAAAGCGTTTTGTCAAGATTAGGAGCGCTTCTGCTCCATCCAAACCGACCAAAGCCAGGCTTTGCTGACTTGACCTTCTTGACATGGCTTGGTCCCCAGGTCTGTCGAGTTGGTCCATTCTTTGACGGATCTGTTGTCAAATTAATTACAGAGAAAGTCTCAACACACACTCAAAACTATCATACCCTGGAAGTCCTTCTGAGTTGATTATTTCAAAGCAGCTCCTATATAAATTTTTTGAATAAACTAGATTTCATATAGAAGGCACTGTTAGGGCATTGTTGAAAAACCATCCTCACCAGTTTGCTTAAGTCCAGTTCTAACAGCCTGGCTCACAACATTCAAGCAAGGTATCACAAACCAAAACCTTTAAATATCTTCTGTCCTGGTAGAGGTTTACACTCTGACCCCCTGAGTCACAGTCCAGCAAGCTAACCACTATATTTTAGCACACACTCTAGCACAATTTGAAACCTGCAACAAATAACACCTTAAACAGCCTAAAAATTCTTACAGTTGACAGTCAGACGAGGCAGATAGTCCGGTGACATTGGAGGGCTGTCTGGACTTGGTTTCTCCTGCTTAACGTTGATGTTGTGCTGAAAATCTGTTGAAAAGACACATTCACATCCATCACAAAAATTATTCATTTGCTGCCATAAGCCATTTTCTCTGCAAGATTTTTTAATACAAGAGACCGTCAATGGTCTGTTTAATATAAAAGATTATTAATACAAGAGACCGTCAATGGTCTGTTTAATATAAAAAATCATAAATGGACTGTCTAATATAAAAGACCATAAATGGTCTGTTTAATATAAAAGATCATAAATGGTCTGTTTAATAAAAAAGATCATAAATGCAAAACTTCAAAACTACTTTTGTTGTAAATAGGTTGAATGCAAAGCAGAGGTATCACACTGCTTGTTCAACTCTCCCTCCATAAATTCTGACATCCCATTGCCTTCTCAACTTTCTGTTCATAATTTCTAGGACAGTATGTTATCAGTCATCATTAGTCATCCTCATAGATTATCAATATAAAAGAAGAGCAGTCCCTTCAGCATCGCCCCGAGGCAGCCATGGGTATAAGTGTCAGTGATCTCATTTTCTTAGCCCCAGCATATGAGAGCGGGTGGCCAGTCCTCTCCCTCGCCATCTCATCTTCCCACCAACAGGTACGGTCAGTGTACTCATTATAGCTGAGTTGGCTAGGGGATGCAAACGGAGCAGAAATCTCAAACCGAATTTCTACCCTGGTGGGGATTTGAACCCCCGACCTCTTGATTGACGCTAACCACTACACTCTCGAGCACCCCTGTCATCAAAATAACAATCATTAAATCATCAAAGAAAGGTTTGCCCACCTCTACTATTGTAATCTTTCAATCAAGCAGGAATAACATTTTAGATCAGCTAATTAATTACCACATGGTCCACTGATATTCATTCCGCCTCCTGCTTTAAGCAGCTTCAACCGGCTTTTCCGAAACTTTCCCTTCCGCTTTTCCGGTTTGTTGTTTGTCTGTTGTGTTATTACAACATGAATCTCGCGCTCCACAAGCTCAAGCTCACGAATGAGCAGGTCACGCTCACGACGGTGCAAAGCTTCCTCCTGAGCCTTCTGCTGGACCAACGCTCGGTTCAGCTCATCCTCCCTCACGTGCAACTCCTACAAAAGAAGCCCAAAGACAGAACTCATCTGTCAGAATCTTAGACATTCAAGCAAGACAAGATAGCAATTTATTTAGAAGGGCATATAACCGAAATCCGGATCAGCAAGCAATTTTGCAGATTTTTCGACAATCCGGAATCTGAATGTCTAACCCACTGATTAATCACAGTTCCTTTTCCAATGGTTTCATTATGGACTAATAACAATTTATAGGCCACCGACACATAATTATAATCTTGATTGTAACTACATACTAGGGCTGTCAACGAGCCCCAAAATAACCGGGCATGCGTTTGAAGGGTCACATCTGGACCCTTAATTCTACCTACTGTAGCTGACACAAAGCCATTAGCCAATGATGACGAACTAGGAATTAGGCCTTAGTGCATAGTTTTATTACTAATCCGAATTGGCAGATAATGGCCTCTACTATCCGGTATGGGCAAAAAACAAAATTGGTTATGTCCTATTATTTAACCCCTTCAAAGAAACTCACAAGGACACTGATATACTGATATATTTCATTTAACCAATACCTTATAAATATGAGGTTATTATCAACTTGCACAACTCATCCCTACACAAGGATTTAGAGTTCCTTCTGCAAGTGGAAGTATTTCTTGTTAAAGCAAACAGGCACAAACAAAGCAGCACATTTGAGGAAAATATTTGCTGAAGCTCCTGAAAATCTGCATGAATGGAACTGTATAAATCTGTGCGAGTCAATGACCGCTAGACTGTAAGATCAAGATCTAATCCATGCCAGATGCTTCAAATCATAACACAATTGATGGTCACTTTAAAGTGAAATCGAGTCCATATCAACAATACGTTTCATATACATGGTCAAAATCTGAGACATCACAAAAACCAGAAGGTGATCAATGGTGCATAAGCAGAATGAAAAATATAAATTTATCTGAATATCAGTAGCAACAGATGATCAGCAGAATGGATGAAAATTGGGCAGAAATTCCAAACCTTGTCACAATTTCTGGGAGCATTGTATTGTCCCTGCTTGTGGTAAAACAAGAGTTAAAACTTTACATACCATGCAGAATATAATAAAAAATATGTAGGTTTGAGGGGTGAGAATGAGGATAAGTGGGCTGATTTAAGTGCAGTATGTTGTACAATGTGATACATGAGTTTGAATTGTATCCTGTTATCAACAGAATGCCAGATACTGAATCAATCACCCTCTGATATATTAAATTGCCACAACTAAAAGAATTGGTCACAATTCAACAGTTGGAATTATTTTAAAATGAATACAGCCAGGAAGTGCTTCCCACCTTTTCCCTGACTCGTAGCTCTTCAAACATGCATTCAATCTCTTGGTTCCAATCCTCTTGCATAGACTGGAAGTGTTCGTTTGATGTGGTGACAAACGATGAGGAGCGAATCGCATCCAGCGTAGTCAGTATCTCTCGAAAACTGGGTCGGTCGTGAGGCTCGAGGTTCCAACAGCCTAATTAGAAAAAGATACTTTTTAACTTTACGAGTTAATAACCATTTTAAATTCTTTGCCTTATGCCACATACTCTTAATAACCTTGTTTATTGACTTAACTGATAATCTGTTTAAATATCTGTTAGTAATCTGTTAATTATAAATTCATTCATTCATTCTGGAAATTTATATAGCGCTTCTTCAAGAGACCTACTCAGAGGCGCTCCCAGCCCAGCCACGGCTAAACAGATATAGGACTTGAGTTGTCGTAAGAAAACATGTGAATTAAACGATAAATCATTATCATTCATTACATCATAAATTTTAACTACCTCTATTACAACGGGCAGTAATTTCATATCCTGGTTGGACAGTATATCTTTTCAATCACATTCATTAAAACACTTCAAGTGTCATCTAAATCAAACGATCGAAAAGTAGCCACAGAGAATGACTGTCATAAATTTTATAGGCTGGAACTCCAGGTGAGTTCATGGAAATATATATCACTCATAAATTAACTCACTCTGTAAAAGCTTTTTGAAGTCCTCAGGGCACGATTCTGGTATTGGCAACTTAAGAGTGTTATGGCCAACTCCATACAAAATGGCAGCAAAGTTGAAACCTTCGTAGGGGGTTTTACCAGTCAACAGCTCCCAAACAACCACTCCATAGCTGCAACAAGACAGAGCAAAGGGAACAAAGATTACTTGATGCCACTGAACACCTCTAGAGCAATGCAATGTAATTAATAAATGCTGATTACAAGAACACGCAGTACAAGCAGGAACATTACACTACTTATATGTGTGTCTGGTTTCATTAGACTACTCATGTGCAAGTCTGATTTGCTAGACATGGCAGACTTTGCTGTTGGTAAAAAAAATTATTTTACACTTTCTTGATTACTGAATATTTCAGCATGGTAACAAGATTTGTAGACACAACGTGAACTACTTATTACACTACCTCAGTGCTAATCGTGCTAATCATGCTAAAATTAAATTTAGAGTCTGTTAATATTTTATTATTTATTAATGACTCTAATGACAATGCGCTGATTGATGGCAATGAGCAACTGAAGTAAGTTAGTAAGTATATCCTGATTTATTTGACCAATTGCTAACAGTATTTTGGTGTACACGTGTTAAACACGTCCTGGTTAACGCCTGTTCTATGTCTTATATTCCAAAGTAGATCACCCTAATTACATATGATTTGTGAGCCAGGCTGTTGGCCGTAGGGACAGTTCTGTTGTGGGCATGGGGATGCAGTGAATAGTCTGCCTGTTTAGGTCGTGGCAACAACTCGTGAAGGACTCACATCTTTGCTCTACTTCTCACAAGAGTCTCCAATTGCTCGCATTTTACATTACAAGGCGAGTAGAAAAACAAATCTGCTACTGTGCCACAGCTACCTATCCATCCTATATCAGAATTCAGATTTACTCCATTCGCAAATATATCACGAGGCAAGAATTAAAATAATAATTTTGACGTAATCACCTCCAGACATCGCTAGCCTTGGAAAATTTTTGCGACTTGAAGACTTCTGGAGCCATCCACGCATAGGTTCCAGCAGTGCTCATGTGTGTTGTGTGGGAGACTTCACGGGCCAGACCAAAGTCTGTAATTTTCAGCGTCTTCCCACGTACGTTACGGTCTTCGATTGGCTCCAGTACAAGGACTGAAAAAGCGTTTGAACTCAATCAAATATGATTTCACATATTTCCTATAGTCATAATGAATAAAAGGTAAGTACAAAAACAAGCTTTAATTGTTTGCAATCTTTAATTGTTTTGTATTTCTAGTCACTAGCAAGACATATCCAATACATATATTCTTGAATGATGCTATGCTATCATTGGACCCCAAAGGTGTAATTTGTGGATCAGAAATTATATGTGGTCTTCAATCTTTATATATATGCATAAAAAGTGGTTATCATACATCCTATGTTGTCCAGTTCAGCTTGCCCCTCTGATAGATTTTCGTTCAGTGTCATCATTTATCACTCAGGCATTGTGACATCAATCTTAACAAAATAACGACGAGCTGCATTGGTTTCCCAGTCGCTTTTAGTACACCCTCGTCGTCAGGTGTTAATCATACTGTTAATGTGATTACACCTGTCATCATCACGAAATATTCACTCAGTCTGTACTGTCATTATTTGGTTAATCACTCTCAGCCCTCCACTGCAAATTAATTCACACTGTAAATAAAAATTCATTATTACACATCTGCAGCGTTAAAGGTAAAAATAGCAATCTTATTGACAATCTCCTTTGTCTGTCTTATGGACTGATCTTCTCGATATTACGCTCACTATTAACCTGCTTGGTTTTGGTGCACCATCAGTTGAAGTCTTGTGTATTAGACACTAATTACAGTTTATTTATTTATTTATTTATTTATTTATTCCGGATTTTTCTATAGTACCTCTCGAAGTCAACTACTACTCAGTGGCGCTCCCGACTACAGCATTTGATACTGTGCCGGAATTTTCACGCCGAAGCGCCACGAGCAATTGCGAGTGAAGGACTTGCCCAAGGTCCGTACGCAGCGGCTAGAGTGGGATTCGAACCTGCAACCCTCCGGTCACAAGGCGCCGAACTTACCACTGAGCCACCACGCCCCACAGTTACACTACAGAAATAACTCAGATGCATGGCCCTGAGTTCAAAGGAGGAAGACGCTTGATTTTGCTAAACTACGAAGCATCTCTACTGTTGTACTAGCAGAACCAAGCACCCACTGTCTTAAAGATAATTTACAAGATAATTAGTTGCTTTATTTAGGATATTTCACACATCAGACAAACACAGTGAAACTTCTACATTAATGAATCAGCCTCTTGCTTTTTGTAAAAACAATCATCAATATCATGGAAGCCATAGATTGGCATGTTATAACAGCACCATAGGAGTCTCTATATTAAATTCAATCACGTTTGCAGAACTGTATTAAGAAAGATTCCTTAATTAATCACAGACAATAAGATGGTAATTACTAAGTTGTCTTAGGTCAGCAATTCTGTTGTAAAATTAGGACAGTATGTCCTACAACTAAATTCACAATATAACAGTAAGTGTAATAAGTAAACTTAAAACAATGTTCATTGTTCTAAGCCATCTAGTTAGTGTCTACTTAATAAATTTAATCAAATGCAATCTAGCGTACTCTAACCCAATCAATCATTCCTAATGACTTCTACGCCATACACAAGCCACCAACCACGGTTGCAGAGTTAGTGAGGTAACGGTAAACGGTCCGTACTTACTATTGCTAGATTTCAAATCCCTGTGCACCACGTGAAGCCGAGCATCTTCATGGAGATACTTCATTCCACGACTGATCTGTGTTGCCCAATCGACGATTACATCAGGCGGCAACGACTGCTTAGAAAGAACCATATTCATCGATCCCCCACGTGCGTATTCCATAACAAGGCAGAGGTTCGGTGATTTGGGGCAGACGCCTTTGAGCTCGATTATATTTGGATGGCGTAACAGCCAGAACAGCTGTGCCTCCCTCCGAATGCTGTTTACGTTTGTGTCCTCCGAGTCACCCGGAGTTGCTGCCAGAAGCTTCACGGCAACGTCTTCCCCTCTCCAGATACTGTGGTGGACGTTGCCATAAGCACCATGGCCGATCATGTTGCCGAGTGGCGTCAGTTCTTGGAAGTCTATCTCGACCGGCACGAGCTCCGAAACACACAGGCTTGGAAAAATTCCAACCTGGTTGTTGACCTCGCCAGTCCACCAGCCCTCGTCACCAGAGATTCGAGCATCCTTCGACAGGATGTGAACCCGCGTTCCGCGCCGCAGGGTCAGTTCATCTTTCCGCGTGGCCTCGTAATCGGATATGGCGACAAGCGTGTTCTCGCTCTTGTACTTGAACGTCTTGCGTCGGGTAAGGCTGCTGCCCTGGTTGAACGGGGAACGACCGCTGTGGGGCATGGTTGAGCAGTCGGGCTGCAGCAGGTTCTTTGAACGATTCTGAAGTGCCTGCAGATGACTTCGCAACAACGATGGACTCTTAGACAACGCGGTCCGAATGGCTGCAGCACGCCCGGTTTCAGGAGAATACGTTCCTTTAAAATCCATCACAGAATGTTACACAACCTACAATCAAACAAACAACCAATCAAAACATAACTCAGTACCAGATGCAATCAAAACAGAAAGCAACATAACTCAGCACCAGATGTAATCAAAACAGAAAGCAACGTAACTCAGCACCAGACGCAATCAAAACAGAAAGCAACGTAACTCAGCACCAGACGCAATCAAAACAGAAAGCGACATAACTCAGCAACAGACGCAATCAAAACAGAAAGCAACATAACTCAGCACCAGACGCAATCAAAGCAGAAAGCAACATAACTCAGCACCAGACGCAATCAAAACAGAAAGCGACATAACTCAGCACCAGACGCAATCAAAACAGAAAGCAACATAACTCAGCAACAGACGCAATCAAAACAGAAAGCAACATAACTCAGCACCAGACGCAATCAAAACAGAAAGCGACATAACTCAGCAACAGACGCAATCAAAACAGAAAGCAACATAACTCAGCAACAGACGCAATCAAAACAGAAAGCGACATAACTCAGCACCAGACGCAATCAAAACAGAAAGCGACATAACTCAGCACCAGACGCAATCAAAACAGAAAGCAACATAACTCAGCACCAGACGCAATCAAAACAGAAAGCGACATAACTCAGCACCAGACGCAATCAAAACAGAAAGCAACATAACTCAGCACCAGACGCAATCAAAACAGAAAGCGACATAACTCAGCAACAGACGCAATCAAAACAGAAAGCAACGTAACTCAGCAACAGAGGCAATCAAAACAGAAAGCAACATAACTCAGCACCAGACGCAATCAAAACAGAAAGCAACATAACTCAGCAACAGACGCAATCAAAACAGAAAGCAACGTAACTCAGCAACAGACGCAATCAAAACAGAAAGCAACATAACTCAGCACCAGACGCAATCAAAACAGAAAGCGACATAACTCAGCAACAGACGCAATCAAAACAGAAAGCAACATAACTCAGCACCAGACGCAATCAAAACAGAAAGCAACATAACTCAGCAACAGACGCAATCAAAACAGAAAGCAACATAACTCAGCAACAGACGCAATCAAAACAGAAAGCAACATAACTCAGCAACAGACGCAATCAAAACAGAAAGCAACATAACTCAGCAACAGACGCAATCAAAACAGAAAGCAACGTAACTCAGCAACAGAGGCAATCAAAACAGAAAGCAACATAACTCAGCACCAGACGCAATCAAAACAGAAAGCGACATAACTCAGCAACAGACGCAATCAAAACAGAAAGCAACATAACTCAGCAACAGACGCAATCAAAACAGAAAGCCCAAAGCCAATAAACAAACAGTAAATATTCTTTATGATGTTGTGCTTCTAAAACTTTCTGATGCTGTGGGCCAGAAATTGTTTTACCCACCCTTTTGTGCAGTTTACTTAGGCCTAAATAACATGTTATAGGCCTATTAAAATTTAGACTTCATAAATACCGTCATTACACTATACTTTCAATACTATTGCATGTGTCATGCTCTCATTTTTATTTTTCTCATTCTTTAATTTTTTGCAACACACAATGTAAATCATTTATTTGAGTATGAGTTTATTTGAGTCCAGTTATCATTCCACGGACCGGTAATTTTGGCAATTCCCTTCTAACTTAATCTAAGCTTCTGTAATACTGAACATTATAAGAATTAATCATAAATCATCAGATCAGGATGTACCAAAACCAATCCTTGTACCTCTTCATTTCCTCAGGGTGGGTCGAGTGTATCGAAGTAAAAGCTGCAACAAACGTGCAATTTTATATATGATGCAGACCTAACTACCGTGAGAACCATATTAGGCCAAACATTGCAGTTATTTCTGTATTGCGTTTCTCTTTCAACAAAATGACACGTGGTCATGGCGTTGAAATAAAAGGACAACCTATCCTTGCAGATCAATTTGAGTATCATCAACAGCATCCACAAGCTGTTAGCACTTTAATGACGAGCTGCATTGGTTTCCCAGTCGCTTTCAGGCCAGTCCACCACTCTTGTCATTAAAGGTCATTAAAGAGTTAAAGCCAATAACAAAACACTTCACACCACACCACAACACTGGTGATGATCTTGTTTGACAGGTGGGGGACATGGGACACTTTTGAAATGATCTGGTAAAAAGAGGTCAACCAAATTTGTTGACCTTTTTTGGTGTTTCTTCAAAATTTGGGGGTAAAACTGTATACTGTGTCCCCTACTGTTAAATGTGGAGGGTCTTGCTCCCCTCGACCCCCGGGATCGCCACCCATGCACCACATGATGATAAATCAGTGTCTGTCACATAAACCATAATCCTAACTAAATCAAAAGGTCAGCATGGTTTTCTCAGCATCTTAATCAACTTCTGTTCAATACAAAGCAGCTCAACAAAAGTCATGAATTTTACTGCAGAACTAACCTCATCGACCTAGGTGGTATTCGCATAACAAAGGAAAGGTATTTATGGTAATTTGGATACTTGAGGCCAACTGAGGCCAAAAATCTAAAATAAGACCCACTGACCAAATAAACTCCAACCTTTCATTCCCTTGTAGCAATTATACAATCAAGTCAATGTCCAATAAATTTTTAGTGGCCATGAAAATAATTGAAGAAATGCTATGCACGCTACATCAGCCAAGCAACTGGATCACTCGTTGGAAATGGACATTTTCCACAAGCTGACACCTTAAGGAAATCAGGCTAAACATTTCAGGTTGTTTGGTCCAAAATTAATGCAGTTTTTATTAATATATATAAAATATCATTTGGCAGGAAATTGCATATAAAAATTCAACCCGTCTCTACCTGATACACTGATATTACATAAATGGCCTTAATATTGCATGCAGTAAACTACAGTTTGAAGAAGTGATGCATTAAGTAGATGCAAAATCAATATTCAAGGTCTTAGGGAAAGACCACCTTCTGGCTGACCTAGTAAGCAACAGGTGGTTCCTTTTCTCGGCCAAGGTCGCATATACAAATGCATAGATCTAGACAATTACTATAGCACTTGTAAGCACCTCTCAAATGTACTGCCTGCACCATTTATGTAAGTGAAGGAGAAGAAAAGCAGTCTCTAAAACTGACCTAAGAAGCAGCCATGGGTGTGAGGTATAATTAGTCATTTCATTTCTCTTAGCTTCATGCTCCTCATTCACCTGATCTTCCAGCTGACAGTGTATGCCATGTATGGTCAGTGTACTCAGCCCAGTGGCGGCACCGCCTTTCTTACTTTTTAAGGTGGTACGGCAATAACATACTTTGCCATACCACTTTTTTGCTGTACCCCTTATTTGCCATACTACTTTTCAAATCGTGGTGCCGTCACTGACTCAGCCAAGCTGTGATATATCATATTACCTGTTTTAATATTTCTAACTTAGTGAAGTTTCAAAACGGCACTCTGAAAGTGTGGAGAAGCACACATACAATATACTTGCCACTAATGAAGACCCTTATAGACCACACCCTCCTTATAATGCTGCCTTTGAGACCCATATCAACTGCTTAGTTCTAAAAAGCTCATATAATAATGACGTTGTGTTCTAAAGTCGAGTTAAAACCGAGATCCAAATTCATATATATGTCAGACCAGAATTCACATTATTATAACAAGTGCAGTAATAATAATAATAATAATAATAGTGACAATTTATATGGCGCCGTAACACAGCCATGCCGTTACAAGGGCGCCTCACAGTCAATTAACAGCAGGGTAGGCCTTAGCAAACAAATAAGTCTTGAGTCCGGATTTGAAGGAGTCAATTGTGTAAGCCGCTCGCAGGGCAGGAGGAAGACTGTTCCAGCATCTGGGGCCAACCGCCGAGAAAGTGCGATCGCCAAAGCGGGTTCTCATCCATCTTACGCGAAGATCGCTCTTCTTGAGCGATCGGAGACGCAACCCGGAGGCGGAAGAATGCGTCCCGATGCAGAAATCGTGCAAATACTCGGGCGCGGCCCCATGAAGTGCCAGTAAAAAGGTCTAGTGCAAACTAAGACCTTCATTTGCAGAAATGGCATACAACAGCACTTAGTAAGTGCTATGACCCATACTGTTTTGGAATGCTGACCTGGATGGAAAACCTGGATGGAAACAAACACATTAAATCTACTTTCAAGCTGTATTTTTGTGCCAGCAACTCAGAACTGCCCAGGAAATCTGAATAGCTTCATCTGTCATAAAGTTCTGCTATTAGGGATCCAACATTGCCTAGATTCTTGTTCATTATTTATGTCTGCAATAAAGCCAAACCATAACTTCACTATAAAACATGATATGTGCTAAATTCAATGGATTGGCTGAATTCCCGAAAATAATTTTGCTACCAAGTGTTTGAGCCTAGAAAGCTAGTATGGAACAGCGGAAACATTCTGAATAGTATATTCGAAAATATCTTGAAAATTTTGTTTTTGCGCAAATTGGGATTTTGGGGATTCACTACGCACCCTCAACTACTTGCTGTGAAACTACCATTTGACTATGTAGTACCAGTACTTCGTAAAATCCTGTTTATCCACTTGTGCAGTATATCTAAAAGGTCCAGAAGTACATTGATACATTTCCCACAAAGATTTTAAACTTTCAAAATATGAAGTGTATCCGCTGTTAGTGTTAGAGGCGAATCGTCAGCCGCTGCTTTCGTCAGCTCCGCCTCCTGAGAGGCCGCATCAGGTCCTTGCCGTTCGAGGCTGCGAGAGCGGCCGTTGCCACCTTCGTCACGTCTCAGGTCGACCGCTGCAATAGCCTACTGGTCGGTGCGCCCAAGTGCCTCTTGGATTGCCTGCAGTCCGTCCTCAACGCTACTGTGAGGCTGCTATGCAACCGGAGGAAATACGATCGTGTCACGCCGCTCCTCCGTGATGTTCTGCACTGGCTGCCAGTCTCTCTACGTATTGAGTTCAAGATCTGTTTGCTGGTTTATAAGTCACTTCATAGGGCTGCGCCCGAGTATTTGCACGATTACTGCATCGGGACGCATTCTTCCGCCTCCGGGTTGCGACTCCGATCTCTCTAGAAAAGCGATCTTCGCGTAAGACGGACGAGAACCCGCTTTGGCGATAGCGCTTTCTCAGCGGCTGGCCCCAGATGCTGGAACGGTCTTCCTCCTGCCCTGCGAGCGGCTAACACAATTGACTCCTTCAAATCTGGACTCAAGACTTACTTGTTCTCTAAGGTCTACCCTGCTGTTAGTTGACTGTGAGGCTGTGTTACGGCGCCATATAAATTGTCATTGTTATTATTATTATTATTAGAGGCAACCCAGGGACTAAATTCACACCCGTCACACTATTGGCTAAAACATGTCACGTGAATAAATTTAATTTACCAGCCACATCCCACAATGCAATGCGCTAAGTAAGTAAGTCGAACACTTGAAGTCAAACGAAAATGAACTTAAATTAGATTGAAAATTAAAATATATGCATACATCTTTTAAAAGAAATGGTTTACTCCGTTATATTATATATATATAAAATGCTACCTACCAGGAACATCCCACAATGCAATGTGCTAAGTAAGTAAGTACAACGAACACTTATATTACAAACACAAGTGAATGATTTTGTTTATATCTAACGGATTAAACCATTTCTTAAGATGTATGCATATATTTAAATTTTCAATCAAATTAAAGTTCATTTGACTTCAAGTTTGCATTTGACTTCAAGTGTTTGTTTTACTTACATACCTAGCGCACTGCATTGTGGGATGTGGCTGGTAGGCAGCGGCGCTCTACTGGAGCGAAGTCGGTGGCAACCATATTGTTTATATAGGGAGGCACTCAGTCTTCGCAATTACCGGGTCAGGATAGGCGTCATGAGGGTCGGTTAGGGCTTAAGGACAGTGTAGCCTGTGTATTTCATGCGACTAAAAAGCTACGAGTTGGAGCTGGATTTTTCATTTAATTTTGGTGAAATTTGGCACAGGTATCGTAAAATCATGTGACATGCGTTGACCAATTATGTAGTGGGTGTTATGACAACAGTTTTCATGGTATTCACTGTATCTTTCCGCATTCTGGCAATACGCTACACTATACTACACCATTCCTGTATTTGCAGCCGAAAGCATGCATGCATGCAAATGAATTCAGATAACACTGATCCAAAACTCCAACAGAACGATCAATTCCAAAATTACAGTGCCAAGAATAATGCCTGACTCATAAAAATTAAATAATCGGCGGGGTAAAAATGATAGTTTGTACAAATCGACGACTACAACAGCGAAAAAGTCTTGCGCTAAATAAATACGGTCATACCTCTGAATCCGCAGGTCACACAAAGGCGTTAGCAAAATTTAATCCTGAGTGTCAGGTAGGAAATCTTTTTGTCGGTCAGTGCATCTATTGCCTCGTAAATTTACATGGCTAAACGAATAAAGTATCCGATATATAGGAGTACATAAGAACAAATTAACGATGGCCTATAAAAAATGTTAAAACAACTACTTGAGCCATCTTGTTTTTATTATTAAGAAATTTCTGACGTCAGGTTCTCACGAGAATTAGTAAGTAAGCACGGGCAAAGTGCTCGTCAGAGGTCTTTCGTATAAATTTCGAAACTCCATATTTCTAAAGCGCCACTTAATAGCTAAGCGTCAAGCTCTACAGCATATTCACGAGCGCTGCGTCGAGTCAGAGGAGTCGCCCAAAGGGTGGCCAAAAGGAGATCCAAGTCCGGATGTCAGAGGGTCAGATCTTTGCGCCCATATTTTCGAGAGACGTTCAGTATTCGTGCACACTAGTCGCGAATTATAGAAACCGAAT
>OY744616.1:19228590-19421090 GCA_963556255.1 Allolobophora icterica
CATACTCCTTGAATTTCTAGTCTGCGGTGGAGGGAGGGCTGTGCCGATGCGGCTAAAAATAGCCCTTGCCGAAGTGCAAATGTGTTGGCATCATCGTCGTCCTCCTCTACGAAATCAAGCATATTAATTGGATATAAATAATTATTATTGAACATTGGCTAATATTTATGAGATCTACTTGCGTATTTTTCATACGAGGATTAATAAAGATCGGAAATGAATTGTTTTCAGCCGATGTATGTTGCAAAGTGAATGACTTTCGCCTTTGGGTGTCGTTCAGTCCGTCAATCGGGTGTTTACCATTCGGCGAGGAAGAGGGCGTACAAGATCTTCGCTGTTCAAAAATAAACATGCTTATTAAATGAAACAGTTTCGCGACTATTCCTGAGGAATTAGTGGGGACAATGGCGGCGACGGTCAAGGTCGCCGTTCGAGTGCGACCGATGAGCAAAAGGTAGGATTTAGTTAAAAGTGTAACCTTTTTTATGTCAGATATCGGCAGTGGTAATGGATCCCGCGACTGCAGCATTTATTGACTGTATGCTTGCAATTGCGTTAAAGTATTTAATTTAAAACTCTGTTGAAAAGTATATTTTAGCCGTGATTGTTATTAAATGAATGCATAGTTAGGGTAATGACGTATTCGTTTCTTGGTTGTTAACTGTAACAGATTGGAAGATCAACTCCCAGGACACTCTTAGTTGCTGAAGTAAATGGTCCATAATTAAAAGTTGATATGTTGCTTCACTGTATGAAAGTCACTGGAAATGTTTTGTGTAGCTTGCTCCATATTGGTTTGTCTGCGTAGCTTTGTCATCGTAGTGTTGTCTTTTTTGCATTACCCGTGTTCAGCATGGAGTATGATGTAGGGATCAACTGGGTAGACATTTTCCACCGAGCACCGAATCCGAGTATTAGGATGTACTATTTGCCGGATCCGGAAACAAACCGGGTACCATTTGTTCCATATGCAAAGCTTCACATTTTCATGTAATAAAAAAATATCGAAATAAATTTGTTTACTTGTAATAAGTGACTGATACATTTTGAATTTTAGTCATTTCTGTGCAGTTGTGAAGTTTTCTAAAATTGCATTAAATTCAATAAATTGACATAATTTCAAGAAAATGGAATTGAATTCAATGGATGTGTAATTGTTTTAATGCTGAACATTTATAATTTTATATACGTAAGTTTATTGAATAAGTTTTGAAAGAAAAAAATTTTTGCCAGCATTTGCGTCTACAGTATTTGCCGAGGCGAATAGTTCCGGAAACGGGATTTCCGGCCGAGGCAAATGTCTGAGGCGATTTCCGGTTCACCCCTAGTATGATGTTCCATCTGTGTTGCCTAGTTTGCACAGCATGGTCTTTCTTCTTTGGCATGGTATATGTTGCTGCAATGGATGAATTTGTCTTAGGTAATGTTCCTTGTCTTGTATCTTCTTGTTTAGTATTTAACTGTGCTGGAGCCAAGGCTTGGCAGCACCAGTTACAATTTCATTCCATCTGGCTTAGTCTGTTATTGTCTAAATGACTGGTTGAAAAATGGTTTAGTCCTTGACGAGAAGCTTCCAGGATAATTAATAAGTTGTTTGTTTTAATATATCCTTAATTGCCCCAAGTGCTACAGAGCTCGCCAAGACTATAAATAACCACCTATTCCGAATGTTTCTGTACATTTTGCTTTGACCAGCATCATGTTTCCGGCATTGAGACTAAATAGTTATGATCTTCGATCCTGGCCCCATGACTTCCCACTTCCTCTCAAAGATGATCGTTACCTCATCTCTCTGGTTCTCCATAAAAACATATACCCGGTATTAAAGGTTTCCCTGCAGGTGCCTAATTGGAAGGCTGCTGGTCAAACATTCTCACTTCGTTTTAAAATTTACAAGTTGACAATGATTGTCTCCATAGATCAGCGGTTCCCAAACTTATCTGCGTCGCGACCCACTTGTGAATATCTTGGCAGTCTCGATACCCACTATGTAAAATTAAGCATTGTGTACTACAATTTGCTTCGTAAATTGGTATCGAAATAATTATGTGGATTTACGTACAGTGCTTAGAAATTTAAAGCATTAAAAGGAAACTTAGGTAAAACAGTTTATTGCAATCCAGCTAGTTATAGTCCAATCAGCCAAATGTTGTTGCTGTAAAAAATAAATGTTTCTCAAAAAAATTTGGCGACCCACTTGCCAGAGCTTCGTGACCCACTTTTGGGTCGTGACCCACAGTTTTGGAAACTCTGCCATAGGTAATCTAATCTGTAACTAGTTGTATCTGTGTCAACTTTATATTTGAGTAAACGAATATTGATTGATTGATTGTTTATCAGTGTTAAACTGCATGATTTGATGAGTCATCGCAATGCCTTTTTTTGTTCCTCTTTGTCCGTCTCTCTATATTAAATGTTTGCAACTTGTCTATTTTGACAGAGAACTGGAGATGAACAGTGCTGTTATCATCAACATGGAGTCAAATATAACACAGATTGCTAACATTAAGGTATGTTTTATTGCAGTTAATTAATTCTTGCTTCATGCTGTGTTCACTGTAAGTTCAATGATCACAATTATAACATACAGAACAGTTTGTAAACTATTAGGCATAGCAAGCTTGTAGTAGAAGTGTTGTGTAATGTGGCCTAGCAACTGCACTTTTAGCAGGCAGAGTTGCATGATTCTCTGAGACACACAGGTGACCGCCATCCTTAGCTGGTTCTCATCGGTTTGCAACACAGGATGACCTAGATGTTTCCCATCCCATGCTGCCACTATGCATTATGGAAGCTTTTTCCATGGTCAGTCCCTCATTTTGGAACAGGTTTCCAGGCAGTCTGTGATATGAGTTTCTTCTCCTTTGTATGCCTGTGATTTGCAAACAGGAGATGCTATATGAATATGTACAATTACAATTATGATTATCAGATCGAGCAGTTGTTTTGTAGATGTATGTACGTACATACTTATTGAGACACTTGATATACCGTAATGCCTGTCAAAAGTGCAGAACTTTGTTGTCCCCTTAGTTGTCTATGCAGTCACTGTTTTTACTGTTTGATCCACTTGTGCCTACATTTCCTTGTTCGGCTGATGGACGCGTGGTGTGTGAACAAATGCGTATTTACGTACTTAACTGGTGTTATGCTGTTAGGTAGGATGGTGGTCAGGGTGCTATTTGGTTTGCATTTCACCTCTGTGGTTGAGATTCAGTTCCTCATAATGTCACGTGAAAGTTGCACTTTGTTTTGAGGCATTTAACATATAACCCATGAGGCATATAACATATAACCCATGAGGCATATAACATATAACCCATGAGGCATATAACATATAACCCATGGGGAAATGGGTTGCTCACTTTATTGCTGCAATGTTTGTGCTTATGTCGAAAGATCAGTTCAATATCAGGACCATGTCTTTGAGGACTGAGGTTAATAGAGGCATGTGATGAGTGAGTGATTACATGCCTGACCTAGGTACCTTACGTTACCTTACATGACCTGACGTTACCTTAGGTCACCAAACTTTCCCTTACTTTAGCTTACCTTGCTTTACCTTACCTTACCTATGCAGTAAATCTGATAATATGTTGTTTTAAGTATTAAATTTCCTTCTAGAGGTACTTAGAAACTGCTGTGTATATATATGGTATCTGCTGAGGTACATATGTAAACAGATATATGTTTGTATGTATCAATGTACATAGATGTATGTATGTATCACTACACTTATTATAGCGCCTTTTAGATACCTGAATGCATACATTTGATTTTATTTGTTTTATATCTTATATTTGTGTTGTGAAAGTGGAACACTCGTGGTTCTAATCAACTGTGTGAGTAGGACTTGTCCAAGATAACTGCACTGGGTGGGTCCAAGTCTTATCTTCGTGAACCAGTACATACTTGAAGAACACACAGAGTAAAGGAAGTATGCTTCGAGTGCTCTGAGTCAGAATGCACTGCCTTACAGCTTTGAATTCACCCAGAATGATTATCTGAAGCACCCAAGATGACTATCTCAAGGGAGGTTGGACCTGCTACTGAAACAGGGATCTGTCCATGCTACAGATGGAACATTCAATCATATTACATTTCCTTAGTTTATGAGGACATTTTTTGAGACAACAACTACCAGCCAAACTGAAAATATTTATCCTGTGTGTCGGGTGTGTACCATTCCTGTCACCATTTTTCACTGAGCATATTTAACAGTCATTTCCTGCATTGCAGTTACAGAGCTTCAGACTAGACACACTGATGCATTCCTGGGTAATTAGGTAATTTTATGATGCAACGTGTTGGTTTACTAGACCAGTAAACAAACTTCAGTGTGACAACTTTCATTGTTGTCTAGGTATAATCAAGCTCAGCCAGTAATTAACGGATAACTGACTACACTATGTAATTTATTTTGATGCATTTGAGAGACTTGTAGTCCTGAGGTGTTTTGTAAGTGGCTGGAATCATCCATGCATGCATACACATAATTATGTGCAGTGTGAATGTTGTGTAGCTGTTGACTGGTGAGTTTTCTTAAATGTCTTGCCTTAGTTTTGCCTTGTTGCCTCCAGATATCTCTGCTGATGGTGTGTACTCAATTGCTTTTACCTTGTGCTAATATAGTTGATGATAAGGATGACATATGTATGTATGTAGCATGGATGACTCTTGGGTGGTTGAACAGATGGTGGCATGCGCTTCACACCAACAGACAGTGAGCCCATAGACTTGAGGAAGGAAAGAATTAAGATTACTGTTTTGTTACACTTGATGTACCCCACACGGTCACACCCGAGTCGTGTTGGGCTTTCTTGATCGCTGGTCCAAAGCTTTGGAGTTCGCTGTCCAATTCAGTTTGTTCTTTGTGAACTTTGATGTCGCTCAGGTCTCATCGTAAAACTCATCGCTTTCAGCTTGCATACCCAGGGGCGTCTACACCATGGAAACCCCCCGAGCAAATGCTGTTTCCAAGAAGTAGGCAGTGGGAACCTCAAGTAACTGTCTATAGTTCAACATCTTTCATATAATCTACAGACAGTTACAGTGGCTGCAGACAGTGAGTTTGACAACACAATAACATTTTCAGACTATGGACTGTGCCCTCACTGCCAGTGGATTAAGATTTAATTGTTTGTTTTAAAGTAACTTTTTGGTTTGTTAAGTTATTGCACTCAGACACTGTACATACAAAAATTCTATGAATGGATGTTTTTTAAATTGACTGCTTTGGAATTTGCAATCCAGGGGCTGGGATGGAGGGAGGGAGGGAGGGAGGGAGGGGAGAGGAGGGTAGGGGAGGGGGAAGTTGCTCCAATGACTTCAGACGGTATTCCCCTTTGCATACCCGGTATGTCTGTAGCGTGCTTCTGGTTTCTGTGATCTGTTGGATTTTGTTGTGGCTTTTATTATAATTTTTATTGTGATTTCGCATAATGGTGATATGGGAGTGATTAGATTAGATTAGATTAGATTAGTGTTTCCCAAAGTGTGTTCCGCATAACCCTAGGGTTGCATGAGGTGGAGAAAATCTCGTGTTCCGTGAGAAAATTTCATTTGAAGTAATTTCTAATCTAAGTTTTATGGATTGAAACTATATATACCCCAATCACTGTTTAAAAACATTATATCAGAATATTTTTTTTATGTCAGTGTTCCGTCAAAACATTTTCACATCAAAGGGGTCCCATAGCAAAAACAAATTGGGAAACAGTGGATGAGATTAAACAATTGCATTGTGTTTCATTGCTTTACAAATATGACTGACAGCAAAAAGCTTAACTTTTACTGAGTAGTTAAGTTTGTGACATAATTGGTTAATTTTGAATTTTTCAGCTACCAAATACAGTCAATGAAACGTTTGGCAGAGAGCGATTGAAACAGTTCACATATGACTATTCCTATTGGTCGGTGGATGAAAGTAGCGCTAACTATGCTTCACAAAAACGGGTAAGTAGCAGTCTTATTAAAAGGAGATCAGTCTAAATTCTTGAGTGATTATTAGTCTATGGGGCTGAGTGAAATTGATTGGAAGCTTAGTGTAACAGACCTGTTTTGTAACAATAATCAGTCTAATTAGATCTTCATCATTATAAGTAGCATGCCCCTTCCTGGAGCACTTAGTGTTTGCCTGATGCTGGAACCATCCCAATCTTGGGCTGGTCTCCAGGATGTGCACAGCAGACGATCAGCATCCATAGTCCAGGTCAAAGTGTCACTGAGCCTTCTGGTACCAGTCTCTTTAGCTCATGGGTGGGCCAAATTGTCAATGTTTGGGGCACCCTTGAGTGCCCTCTCTGCCTTGTCATGACCATCTCTGAGATGGGGATCTGCATTGCTTGCTTGTGTTAGATGGCTGAAATATGCAGGCACGCCATGTCTGTAACTGAATGATTGTCATAACACGAAGAGCAGGGCCGTATGAGATGACTGGTCATAACAGCACTTCAGAACCAAGGTCACACAAACTATTTTCCAGTAGGTTGCCACTCATTAGCGCTTGACTGATGACTGGAATTCAGGTGGACATAACCTCAGTATACTGCTTAAAATTATAACTGCAATAAAATACAGATGAAATTTGGTAATGTCAGCGCAATACCATATATGACAAGGCAATTAGTGTGCCACTGATTAATATTAATGGCTTCCTCTTAAGACGCCAGCACCATAGAATTCACTGGGTTAAAGTTAATGTAGTTATCTCACAACAAAACAACAATTCTTCTACATTGACTGCATGACTTGTCATCAAATTGCCAATTACACATGGCATCCGGTGATGTTGACACAGTATCGCAAGAATTCCTTCGATCTGCTGCGTCCCAGGCTGTCACAAGTCTTTGGGCCTAAATATTGATCGCTGCCGATGGCTGCCCTGCAGGCCGTGCTAACCAGGTATGCAAGTTCAGGTGTAATTCAGGTGTAAATGAGTGCTACTGCTGGAGTTACGGGTCTTTGACTTTTCTTTCTGCTTTGCAGGTGTTCGATGATCTTGGCTTTGATGTTGTACAGTCGTCTTATCAGGGTTACAATGCCTGCGTGTTTGCTTATGGTCAGACCGGATCGGGCAAAACACACACAATGATGGGTTCACAGGTCAGCAGCCTCTGACGATATTGGTTCATCTTGCAGGGCATCCATTTCCTCTCTTGCTGATTACCTTTTCTCATTTGTTTGCCTGTTTTTTTTTCAAAGTTATCTTGCTATGGTGTATAATTTGAAAACAAATGGTTTTAGTCAGACTCCGTGAGGAGTAGATGGTTTAATCACTTTTTTACAATTATGTGGTATGGGAACATTTTGTCAACATGATTTGTATACATTTTTCAAACCCATACCACCAGCTCTCCGACAATACACTTGTACAGGGTTTTCATTTCAAACAAAAACATTCTTCTTTCACGTATTCTATCCGAAGTCATCATCGTTCTCTTACTTATTTTGCCACTCCAGTTTTAAGCACCATCCGCGGTAGGCATGTAACTGTCTTTCTGCTGATCTTTGGATCTCTCTATCTGGAACTGAACCTACCCTTGGCCACCTACCAACTGTTTTTGATGGAGTGCCTGTGAACAGTCTGGTTCCTGTGATGTAGCTTTCTCTGTGTACTGTAGAAATCTTGAGATTGTGTTTGCATGATTATATAGGATTGTATGACTATATGAATATATATACAATACAGTACAACTGTATTTGATATTGCCCTCCTTCCAAAGCTCAGGATTGCACACTACCATACAACAGAAAATCGATGGCACTGAGCAATTGTAAGTGAAGAACTTGCTCAAGGTTCCTACACAGTAACTGCCTAGAGTGAGGCTCGAACCCATACTCTCCACGTTTCAGGATTAGCGCTCTAACCAATCGGCCACCGTTGCACACACACACATATATATATATATATATATATATATATATATATATATATATATATATATATATTCTTTTATTGGTGGCTGATTGATTACAGTGCTCAGCCAGTATACATATATTATTTGAACACAATACAGGATCATTTATTTGCGAGTGTGTCTGCAGATTTTGAAAGAATTGACTGTCTTACTGCAATATTTCTTTATTTTCAAAGATTGATTTTATAGTCCTATTAAATTTATCAGGAGAGTATTAAATGTACTGAGGTTGAATTTCTTCGTATATATTAAATGTCTTCATTGATTTCAAAATTTCGTTCTTTCTCATTGGTAAAGTTCATTTTCTCTTGCTATTGATCATGCCATATAGGCCTAGTAGTCAGTGCTGTGACAGATTATTCATGGCTTATCGATCAAAATAAAGTTTTATTGGGTCTTTATGTGAATAGGTGGTTATCATTTATATGAATTTATCACCTTGTCTTTTTTATAAATGAAATTTTCAATTTTATGCTGAAACTGACAAATTTATTTGTGCTTATTTATGTTATATCTACCAATTCATGAGTAGTGTGGTTGACTAGGGTACGTTACACAATAAGTTGGCAAGAGGCTTTCATTGCAAAAGGTTTAAAGCAGTAAGTGAAGATTTAGCCATTTCTTACATTATATGGATGCTCATAGCCTCATATGCTTATTTCCACAGTTCCACAGAATGCAACAAATTGTTGTGAATTTTCAGTGGTTGGGCCATACACCTGGAATAGCCGATCTGTGTGTTCCCTTAACCAGGGATGCTGCACGTGCACCTTCTAGGAGCACTTGAAAGCTGTTGTCTATTGCCAAAGCTGGGCTGGGAGTGCCTCTGAGTAGGTATCTGAGAGAGGCTCTATATAAGTGCTCTGAAGGAAATAAAATGAATGAGACATGGCACTTTGGGCACTTGAATTATCTAGACTTCTCTAAAGCGAGACTTTGTGAAGAATAGTTGGTCAGTTCAGTTTGCTTTTATTTACTGTCATTCCGTGGACTTCCTGTTTGTGTGTCTCGTACGTTTGACGTTTTATGTTTGCTGTCCACGGACTTTTCTGCCTCTGTCCAGACTTTACATAATCATATCTTGTCCATTAGTCTTCGCTTGGCTGACCAGGTCGAGCTATTGGTCCTCCGCACGCGGACAGCCATTATGCAGCGCCGTTCTTTTTCGGTCGCTGGTCCCGCAACCTGGAATGGCCTTCCTGTTGCACTCCGCCTGGTCCCTATGACTCACTCTACCTTGTTTCTTGCAAACTTGAAAACTACTCTGTTTAGCCGTGGTTGGACTAGGAGTGGTCCTGAGTAGATAACCTTGAAGGGGCGCTATATAAAAGCTCCTTTATAATAATTAGTCATCAGTTTCTGATTCTGTATTGCAAATTTATGGGCTTGTTCAGATGCTGTTTATGTGTGTGCCCCCTTTCTGTTATCAGGCTATCCTGATAACAGACTGTCCTGACTGTGTATTTACTGTATTTTCACAATGTGAAAGTTTGTTTTATTCTGATTATTTGTTATAGGAAGATCCTGGACTGACTCCAAGAGTGTGTGAGGTGAGGGCTTTTACCATGAAAAGTTTTCATGCTAACATACACTTCATGTAGGTTGTGTTCTTCTTAGGCTGCCTCTTTTCCTCATTTGACTGACCCATGGCATGGACCAGACTGCAGTTCTATTTCGTAGTGCCAATGATTTGTTATTATAATGGCACTGTGGAAGTTCCATCATGTGATTAGATTAGATTTCGGCATTTGTATATGGCATCAGTGCTGTCTTATGGCACTTACTAAGACTACATGCATTGCTTTGGAACTGAGTTTGTTGCCTTACACTGTACAGATTCTATAATTGGATAAATATGTAATGGTGAACTCTTGTCTAATCAAGTTCTGTATAAAAACTTACGTGCACTGGTATTTGATTTTGGCCTTTATATATGGCATATATAAGATTAAGAAGGGAACTCTGGATTGTTCTCAGTACCAATATCTTTGTGCACCTGGTAGCAATCACTGGTAAGATTTTGACTAGCGTCTTATTCATTTATTCAAGGGCAAATTGTGATAATTAAAAAAAGTTACAGGTATTTGTTTTGAAAGAATAAATAGTGTTTATGTTTTGTTACTTCTTATGTTTGTAATGTGCCGGTATCTAAATACTTGGTGTCAGTCAGTGGTGCTGAAAAAAATTGTGTTAAAGACTTGCTAATGATCCATACGCAGCAAATTGTTCAGATTTATAATTTGTTTTTGGTTTTTACCTTTAGAGTTTGTTTTCACACATGTATGTTGGAGATACTACCTATCGAACGGAAGTCAGGTGTGTAGAAATAGCTTTAGAACATCATTCACAGACTTCCATAATATGTTCTCTGAAAATTGTGTTGCCGAGATTTCATGTATTCTACAATAATTTATTTATTTAAAAGTAAAACTGTTAAGTTGGACTTTTGACTTGGCAGTTTTTTAGTCTGTGTGTAAATGAAACTGATCCTTGAAGTGGAGAAATCTGAAACCTGGTTTTATCAATTTTGCGCTTGACAATACAGTTCTTTTGATGAGATTTTGAATGTGTCTAATGACTTTAAATAGTGAAATGCTTGAGAATTCCCTGCTTATGTAACTACCGATAAGCTGTTTCACAAGTCTAAACGTGCTGATGACAACACAGTGAATGACATTATTTTATTATTATTTTGGTTTCTTAATCATTAACAGTGTCTACTATTAGTATGTTTATGGATTCTTAATATACAAAGAAAATAGGTTATAATGCTGTCTTTTGAAGCCATATCAAAAGCTGCAGAAAATAGGTTATAATGCTGTCTTTTGAAGCCATATCAAAAGCTGCAGAAAATAGGTTATAATGCACTGTCTTTTGAAGCCATATCAAGAACTGCCTTATAATGAGGTTTTGTTATAATGAGCTTAGCTTCACTGAGTGAACTAATTTTTATCTGTCTTATTTTAGAATTTTTGACTGTCTATTTTTAGGATTTTGTTATTGTCGTATAGTAGAATTTTTTGACTGGCTTATAATTCGGATTTTTCTCTGTCTTATATTAGAATTTTTGACTAGCTTATATTAGGGCCTTTTCTGTCTTATATTAGAATTTTTGACTCTCTGGTATTTTTATATTAGAATTTTTGACTGTCTTTTATTATAAATTTTTGTCTATCTTACCAGTATATTAGAATTTGTGACTGTCTAATATTAGAAAAATTGTGTTATGCTGAAGAACGTTTGTTGCACCTGTGAAGTACTGCTCAGAAGTGCTGCCTGCATTAGCCTAAATGATATTAAAGCCCTTAAGAACATGTTGGGCCTATGCACACTCTTAAAAGTTATCTAGAAACAGATGGCACTTTGTGTGGCTAGAGTCCTAACAAGATTTTAATGGTCTGGTTACTGCAAGACAATAATGTGGTCTTATATAATAGTAAGACAAACTCTGTCCCGGCAGTATAGTATACACTGAATGTGTTCTGATACTAGATAGTTCATTTCCATATTTGTTTACCGACGTTCCTTTTTAAAAGGTTGAAGGCCTGGCTGAATTTGAAATTCAGCGTTCCAAATTGTTGTTGTCAGATATGTAAATTGTTTACTTGGAATTTTTGTGTGAGTAGTAAAGCTGAAGAGTGTGATTCGATGCAGAGGTAACAAATGCATACCTACCACCTGATACCTTATATTATCATACATCAGTTGAGCAGGAACTTACTGTAGCTTAGTCGTTGCTTGTAAGGGAAACAGACCGTTTTGTTATCGTTGAATCCAATGGCAGCAGGTGTTCCACAAGCTAGTGCTTCTAAGTTTGTGATGCTGCCGCTGCGATACGTCTGTTATATAAAAAGTGGAACTTGTGGTGTTTTTATTCTTCAGTTAGTAATATTTGTACTTACCTGGACTGGTTTTTAATTTTGCTGCCTAGTAGTGCTTTTAATTTGAAAACCGTTGGTGTTTATTGAAATACTTGAATTTAAAGCACAAAATATGTTCTGCAGGTATCTTATTCTTAATGTGGATTGGTTGTTTGGTTTGTGGGTGTGGGAACTTGTGTGACAAAATATATAAATAAAAAATTATTTTTTCAGCTATTGTCTCGTTAAAAGTCTTTTGCTTCTAAACAGCTATTAATGCTTGTTTTTCTAAGAAGTCTTTCTTATATAAAACTCTCCTTGTGCAACATGATATATTTACTCAGCATCAATCTTAACCTATGTTTTCATACATGCTGCTGCTTTTAAAATATGTGCTGTAATTTAGTAAGTGCTTTGAATATCTGTGCTACATGCTGGATAATATTACTTTGAGCATTAGCATTTTAACTTGGGAGCATAAGGTGACCAAAAATTTGGAAAACACTGGGAATAAGAAATTCACCTGCTTTAAACGATTAAGGAATTATCAGTTTTCAAAAGGCTTGGTGGTGATTTGATATTACTCAGTTAGAGTTTTAAGTAGCTCTATTAATCTTATTTTTTGTTTGATAAAGGTTTTTAGTCGAGAACTAATTACTATATTTGCTTATTATGCTTAAGTTGCTGTTGTCTTTCGTCTCTACTCTCACCTCGTTGCACCAGATGTTTTTCGGTTTTGCCGAGTCAGGTTACACCTGATGGTGTTTCCATTTGTAATACTTATCTTGTGGCATCTGCTAAACTTCTTCTCTTGGTGTTCAGTTTATTATGCTTAGTCGGCAACTGTTTTTGATTCAACAGACAAGTCTCTGTTTGGAATGTTGTACTGTTCAAAAGCCTCTTGTTAGGTCCTGAGCCACAGAATACATAGCAACCACAGAATGCATGCATATCCAAGTTAACAATATTTTCTAGGTTTGCACAGTTTGTAGACTTAAGATTTTCGTAGATTGACAGTTTTGACTGATTTACTTTTTGCTTGATTCAAGAATTTTTTAAAGCAAGAATCACTTGAGTGGAAAGCAAATTTTATATTTATCATGTTGTGTCTCTGTATCACAGCTATCTCGAGATATACAACGAGAGGGTTCGTGACCTTTTGCGAGATCATAACCAACCACAGCTAAATCTTAAAGTTCGAGAGCATCCTAAAGATGGGCCATACGTTCAAGGTATCAATTCTTGTGGTTAACATCTAATAAATGCACAAGCACATATGGGGACTGTGCTTTTCATGCTTTGTATTATCAACCTTTTTGAATAATCTTCCACTAAAAATATGTACTGTTCTGTGACACACAGCTTAAGAAATGTTTCAGCATATCATAAATCTCACATATTTACTGTAGCTCTGTTGAGTAACCATGTTCAGTGCCCTTCTGGATTTATGAAAATGTGCTATATAAATAGCCAGAAACCTGCATGCACGCATACATGCAAATCTTTCAGTTAGCTTTAATTAATATCATTGCAGTTTGAAGAAGAAGAGTAGTCCCTTAAGCTAACCCTGATGCAGCCATGGGTATGAAGTTTTGGCGACTTCATTTTCTTAGCCGCAGCATATGAGGGTGGGTGGCCAATCCTCTCCCTCACTGTTTCATCTTTCCACCGACTGTGTATGGTCAGTGTACTCATTATAGCTGAGTTGGCTGGGGCAGAGGTGGAACAGGAATCTCGAACCAAATTTCTGCCCTGGCAGGGATTTGAACCCCCGACCTCACGATTGACAGTCCAGCACGCTAACCACTGCACTATCAAGTACATTCAATAATTGAAAAATGAAGTTCTAACACAAGTTCCTTTATCGATGCATTTAGATTTGTCACGACATCTAGTGCTGAGTTATGCAGACATCGAAGAGCTTCTGAACCGCGGAAATGCGAACCGAACCACAGCTGCGACTAACATGAACGACCAAAGCAGCCGATCTCATGCCATCTTCACGATACTCTTCACACAGGCAAGAATCTCTCAGTTCACCAGCGATACATTTTACAGACGGTTTTTGTGTCATTATGTACTGTTCGGTATCGAGGAAATTTTTTGATCTTTGGCTATAGTTATAATTCGTTGTTGCATGTAATTTGCTGGGAGGGGGATAGATGAATGGTGACACTCTTGCTTGAAGAATATAAGATCTTGAAAGACGCGGTTCGACACCCGTAAGCTCCCTATAGGTCGACTCAGCCAGCCTTCCACTCCTTATGGGGCAGCTGTAAAATGAGCGGGGGCCTAACAGGCTGCGAAGACGTGTGTTGTATGAGATCTTGATAATTGTACTGTCATTTATTTTGCAATGTTACTTACTGTGGTTTGTCAGTGAGCTTGTCAATAAACATGAATATATCATTAAATGATATTTTTGTGTATAAATTTATAAATAGTTATGTAGCATTGTCAGGTGGTAAAATCTGTGTGGCACCTCAAGAGAATCTGCTCAGAGGCCCTTCCAGTTCAAGAATTGTAAGAGAAGAAGTAATTTATTATTATTATAAGAAGATTTATAAAGCCCAAGTCAATATAACTAAATATGCCGCATATGCACCATGCATGTCAATAAGCAGAGGTGATGAAATGATCTGGTGTGATGGCTTCGTGTGGTGGTGTTCCTAAACCTATCTGCAATTCCAGGTAGTTCAAGAGCATCAGTCCAGAGTATTGCTGCAGTCAGTTCCTTTGATATTACTGCTGTCCATTCTTGACTGCTTTGGAAATATTCCGCTCATATATAAGTTCTGAATTTTAATTCTTCTGCTGACTTATCTGACTGTTTCTGGTTTTAGGCTAAATTCACAGAAGATTTTCCAAGTGAAGTCCAAAGCAAAATTCATCTGGTCGACTTGGCTGGAAGGTAACTTTCTTCTTTGGGAATTTCTGTGCTGGAACTGGTAATTCAAAGATATGGTGTAAAGAAGTGGTAATCATTGCAGCAGTTTCTAATACACCAGAAGATTGTTAGAACAGTGTCTTTGGGAGCTACACCAAGAACGACCCAACACAGAGACCATGTTATAATGGTATATAATGTTATTTGGGGATCCATATCCTTACCCTGTATTGTCAGATTTCATGTTATAACAAATGCAGGTGTTAACAAATCATGATGTAGTGTTAAGCACTTACTGTTGTATTCTCATGATGTGTTTCATTTTCTGATGATTCAGATTGAAACTTTGATGAGAATTTGTTCAGCTTTAGAGTGTGACCTTATTATGATACGATACTGGATATGGATCCCAAACTTAGTGGTATGACTAGGGTTTGTTGATCTTGGTGGATGCCATTTAAGTGAATAATTGAGCAGTCATACAGAATCAGAATTGCGTTGTTTCTTTTTCTGGTATGGTGGCCATTTTACCACTGTGTATCATGTTCAGATCTCTGGGCATGACACTGAAGTGACATCTCGTTCAAGCAAAGGAAAAAACTGTTGTTCATATTTTGAACTGCCCTGGTCTTGACTATGATTCAGCTGAAGGTTGTTAAGTCGAGGACAACACTTCTGAGGATTATAGTTACCCAGTAGTAGAGGCACGTGATGATAGAGTGATTACCCTACCTAATATTGTTACTTTACCAAAGGTTGGTCTTCGTCATGTCTAAGAATCCCATGTAACGACAAGCATGTACTAAAGGTTACTGAGAAAACAATGCGGCTCGTCATTAAAATATTAATTGACCAAATTATAGATTGATAAGGATCTGCAAACAATTGTGGTGCTACAGAAATCATTAAATTAGATTTACAACCATGACCTCTTTGTTTCATTCACTTTTCATTTTAGCGAACGAGCGGACATGGCCGGGACGTCTGGTGAACGACTGAAGGAAGGAGGAAGCATAAACAAATCTCTGGTTACCTTGGGCAATGTTATTTCTTCTCTTGGTAAGTCTTACAGGAGACCAGTTGCTGTTCAAATGATAAAACAGGGAAGGTTAAGTTAAGGCAATGCAATTGTACTTGTAATAGTAATTGTGATTGAAAATTTAGATAGCACCACTCAAAGTGCAAACAAATTAGTGGCGCTATGTTATTTGTTTTGGACTTCAAGGATCTTTCTGCTGATATATCATAAATGCTTATATAACAACAATGTTGTGGGGTGTGGTGGCTCAGTGGTAAGTTTGGCGCCTTGTGACCGGAGGGTTGCAGGTTCGAATCCCACTCTAGCCGCTGCGTATGGACCTTGGGCAAGTCCTTCACTCGCGATTGCTCGTGGCGCTTCGGCGTGAAAACTCCAACACAGTATCAAATGCTGTAGTCGGGAGCGCCTCTGAGTACTTAGACTTGAGGAGGCGCTATAGAAATATCCTAAATAAATAAATAAATGTTCCATCATCTGGACAACCTTTTGGACATCATTTTGAAATTCATTTGGTGCTGCTGGATTTGAATTGCAAGTGCCAAAATGAAAGTGCCACCTTTCCACCAGTGCATTGCTGCTGATTTGGTAGTGATGCATTGCATTTCAAGACATGCACTGATTGCCAATAGGTTGCAGATTTAACTGAATTTTCACTTGTTTATTAAAAATATCATGTTTCTCTAAGCAGAAATTATACTTCTATATGTGAATACAGCAGCTTGAAAGCCCTTCCTATTCTCACTTTCTAATCTTGGAAAGAGTGTAGAACAACAACAGCTTTTGTGGTTCCTTGATTAGAGCAAATTATGCAAAATATCTTCGCACTGTCATTTGATGTTGTGTCTCTTTAAATTATAATTGCTTACAAAGTTTTCGACTGTATTTCTAATTACTGCAGCGGTATTTTATAATTTTCTGTGGATTTTGTTATAGCGGACTTGTCTGAGAAATTGTCTGGTGCTGCTTCTCGGCGAAGCGTCTTCATTCCATACCGGGATTCTGTTTTGACTTGGCTCCTGAAAGACAGTCTTGGTGGAAATGCAAAGACCATCATGATTGCAAGTATGTAACAGTCACTGCACCTCAATTTTTGCAAAAGATTTTGAGAATTTTTCAGGCTTCTCTATTCAAGTTATTTTAACTTATTCAAGCTACCATGACTTTGTTCTGAACCATTTTGGTTTGCTTCTTTGAACGTGATTGATTTTGAAGAAATCAAACTTGAATACTGTATGCATATATTCCAGTATGTGCATAATGCATATAGTACTTGTGTTGGATTTCTTCAAAATTCAAAGTTACATTTACATTGTTAACTTTACCAGTATACATTTCAACATGTCCAAACAGTATCGTGTTTTCTCAGTCAAGCTGTACCTTTGATATTGGCTAGCATTTGGTTTTGTTTTATGTTCCTTTCTTCAGCCATCAGTCCAGCAGAATGTCATTATGCAGAGACCCTGAGTACACTGAGATATGCCAAACGTGCCAAGAAGATCGTCAACAAACCAACAATCAACGAAGTAAGACCATTCTTTTTTAGGAAATCATGGCTAGTCAGTTCTGTTTACAGTTGTGCATTTGCATGCATGCATGCGCATTTGAAGTAACAGATGCACACATGCATACACCTGTGCACACACATACACACAACTGCAATTTTTCAGTTTGAGAATGGGTGCTTTGACCCATGTCTTATCTGGATATGCAGTAGACTAGTGGTGAATTGCTGGACTGTCAACCAGAACTTCGGAGGTAAAATCCAAACCAGGACCTCAAAGATATTTAGAAATATCTGTTCTGGTGTGCTCTATAACAAACGTGGCTATGAAATGAGCATAGTGACCATAAACCATTAGTGAGCAGTGATGGAGCGCCAGTGTATGCCAAGACCAAGAAAGTGCATGTTGCTAATGCTTCAACATGGCTCCCTCTTGGAGCTGGCTTAAGGGACTGTTTTTTTCGATCCGTTCAGCTGCTTGAAAAATTTTGTTGTGGATTTAGGTCTTTGTATTTGATTGGTCTACTAGCTGGTTTACCCGGCGTTGCCCGGGGTTATAAGTTTCAATCCCTGTAGCACCACCACCACCACCACCACCACAGGAAAAGTTAATGTGAAGTGAAATCCCTTCGGCGCACCTTTAGAAATGCATGCCGGTGAAACAGAATTAGCGATGAAAGACAGAGAATCTTCTCGGTTGGCGCCATCTGGGGAATGAAAATAGGTCGACTGGAATTTGTTTGGTGGGGGGTTAGGGAGAGGTTTTCGCCCGTTTTCACCATGGAAGTGGTGAAAACGGGGGACGCGAAGCCTCACACTGGGTGTGTAATGCCCACCCCGAGACAGTAGTGAAAGTTTCGAGTGAAAAGGTCGAAAACTGTAGAAATGCATTCCGGTCAAAGATCGCGGTGCTACAGACAGAGTTTCTTCTTTAGATATATAGATTTATATGACACCTCTTACAGAACAAACTACTTAGGGGCAATGCTGGCATGAAAACATTGAGGAAACTTTAAATTAGGGAATAGGACTTTCCTCTTCATGCAGTATTTATACCCAGAGTCTTTCTGAGTTGTCTATAGGAAGGTAAGCAGATCTCTTGCTTGTGATCCAAAGTAAGCACAAGTTCATTTCTGACTTCTGGTAGTTGTTGGCAGTTCCTTCTTTCTGTATTTCCATAACTTTCTTATTTTCCAAGTGTTTCATAAGGCATTTTTTTATTCCTCATAGGATCCAAACGTGAAACTCATTCGAGAGTTACGTGCTGAAAACGCGAGGCTGAGAGCTCTTCTTGCAGATAGCATGGTAAAGGTTACTAAAAGAATTCTGTTTATATTTACCACTGAATACCTAGTATTTACAGTATTTTTCTTCTTTAGTGCATAACTCTGGTTTCTTTAGCTGCATTTCACGTGATGCATTGGGGTTCAAATCCTAGACACGGTGGTAGATAGTTGGCATTTTTTCAAGAAACTATCATAACCTTTTCAGTGTTCTTCATTCTCATCTTTGCATTGCAGCTCTGCAGTGTTGTTAATCTGTGCTGGGCAGTGTTAGGAAATCAAATGGAATAAAGTATCAACTAAAATAAAATAAAATCAATGGAATTGAGACAGTTTAGACTTCCTTGTTGTCTTTAAGCTCAGTATGCACGAATTATTTCTCAATTTAAATTAAGTTAATAAATTTGACTTCAAAATGTGGGCACATATCATTGACATATATATTTAGTCATTTGTATATCTTCTGTGTTTCAGAGACAAGGCCTATGTATATAAATACATATAAATATATTGTTATATATGCAAATATATAATTAATGTGTGTGTATTCGTGTATTTTTTCAGAGACAAGGAGGATTAACACCAGTTGAAGCTGAGACCAGAGAAAAACTGACAAGAAATGAAGAGAAGGTGGGTGTTCAAAAGACTTGTTACTTTAACAAATGTATTCCATTGCTATAATCAGTGCTTGACCCCTAAACGATGAGAAGAATTTTATCACTTAGGGCCTGACAAATTTACTGTATAAAGTAAACAATTTTGAACTTGTGACATCTCGGTCAGTTCTTGACTTACAGTCATGATGTAAACATCATTCTTTAACATTTTATCTCCTCTTCCTATCCATCTATCCAGAATTAGACAAAACAGTTTTTGGAGTACTCAGAGCTGCCCCAAAGTGTACACCTCCCAATTTTTTACTTTTCTGTGTTCAACCCCCTATATAAAAATATTTTTAGTGACAACTTGTGCAATGTGAGCATAGAAAATGTGCAGAAATTAATGCCAGACAAAACAGAAAAGAAATTTTTGAAAACATTTTCATAAATGAAGGAGTTATAATTTTTTTAATAAGCCCTAGTCACCCGATATTTCCATCCCACTTACTCGTTCGGACAACGTACACCAAATGCCACCTCTAATCTCATATCAAAGTTGGAATTTCCTTCATTTTCATCATTTGATACATCATCCAGTTTTTCATTGTCAGATTAATCGAAACTGTCATCATTTGAATCTGATTTCTCAAGCAAACAGCAAGTTTATTTCTTCCCAGATTTGTCTGCAAGTGTTTTCCATCTTGGGTCATTTAAATACAAGATATGCCTCAGATTTGCATTTCTGTATGACTTTGCGTGTGTTAAAAATGTTCGTAATAAATAAATAAATAAACAAGATACATTTAAGTGTCCGATTTTATTGTTTGAATTATGCATTTAGATTCCCATTCAGAAAATATCTTCCACTTATTTCTGTGCTTTTAAAATAATATTATCTTGGCCTATGTGATGTACAGTTTTGGAAATAGAATGCTTATGATAGGTCAACAGACATCTTTATAATAGTACACAGCTAGCATACGCATTGGTACATAAATCTGAATGTCCGTTTTGATTGGTTGAATTACGTGTTTAGGTTCCCATTCTAAAAATATCTTCCACTAATTTCTGTGCTTAATTATATTACCTTGGCCTATAAGATGTAAAGTTTAGAAAATATAATGCTTTTGATGGGTCAACAAATGTCGTTACAGTTGTACACGGCTGTACAGTGCTACACTTTAGTGCACGGTCGTTAAGACCTCGTAGTACACTTTAGTGCACGCTCGTTATTATTCGGTTAAGCCTGTTTTATCAACCTATGCATTTTTCCAATGAAACTGCTAAACTATGTTTTGAAGAATTTCTTGTTTAGTCGAATTATTTTGTTGCTTATCCGAGTTTTAACGTGTTTTTCCAACGTGTACATTTCTGATGTGTGTGGTTGTATCTGGGTTTATAAAATTCTGATGTTTCAATCTTTCTATTGCCAACAGGTTCAGGAATTGATTGAAAACTGGGCTGTCAAATGGCAAGAGGCTACAAGTATCCTGCATGTAAGGAATCATTCTTATATGTATTACATAACTGTTAAGTACATCATTTAGGTTGTAACTGACATTTAATAACTGAGGGGTGCTCGATAGTGTAGTGGTTAGCATGCTGGACTGTCAATCGGGAGGTTCAGGGCAGACATTTGGTTCGAGATTTCTGCTTCACCTGCACCCCGTAGCCAACTCAGCTGTGATGTGTGCACTAACCGTATACTATAGGTGGGAAGATGAAACAGTGAGGGAGACCCACCCTCATATGCTGGGCTAAGAAAGTGAAATCGCTAACACTTCATACCCATGGCTGCCTCAGAGGCTAGCTTAGGGGACTGCTTTTCTTCTCTTAATAACTGAGGCAGTTCTGTGTGAACAACTGTCAATATTCAGTGCAAGTTAAGTTACAGCACATTTATAATTGGAACTGTGTGGTGTTTAACACTTTAACGACAAGAGTGTACTAAAAATGACTGGGATACTAATGCAGCCTGTTGTTAAAGTGTTAATGCTTTCTGGTCTCAGGCTGTTCTTCCATTTGATTGAATACTGAAATTGGTTTAACAATGCATTTGCTGTCAATAATCCACCAAAATCAATCAATCATTGATGCTTATGTTGACAGGAGCATCAGATGCTCGCTCTTAGAAGGGAGGGCTCGGGTGTCGTTCTTGACTCAGAGCTTCCCTATCTACTTTGTATCGATGATGACATTCTCAGCACTGGAATGAAACTATACCATCTCAAGGTAATGGATAACAGTCATGTGGAAAAGAAACAATGTTTCCTATCAAGGAAATTAGCTTACTGGCTTCCTTGGACAGTATCGCTGTGATCAAGTCCCTTGCTGATGTTACGTGTAATAGTTACATGTAATTACCAGTTCTGCATGTAACAGTGCAGTTAATATTTAAACTTTTATTAAATCATTGTGCTGCAAGTCTCTTACCAGTGTTGCATGTAATAATTGCATACATACTTTTATTAAAACTGGTGTACTGAAGTCCCTTACCAATGTTGCATGTAGTAATTACATATAACTTCTGTAAGGAACTTGAACTCAGTGAGCTAATAAAGGTCTAATTATTAGACTTTTAGTAAAACTACTTATTTTGGATGAGCTCAATGTTTCCATAGAGGTTGAGGACATGTTGGAAAAAGTTACAATACTTGTATTTTAAGGGGACTTAAGAATTATATATACATTATATTTTTAAAATATTGTGAAATATGCAACTAGGTCAATTTATTGAAAACATATGAACCCTAAACTTGTACAGTGATTCGATTTGGCTGCCAATGTTGATCCCAGTTTTCTAACATCAGTATTGCTATATTGTTATTCAGCGCTCGTGAATAAGCTGGTGCAGAGCTCTCGTGAATAAGCTGGTGCCCTGTGCTTATCCATAGATTAGTGCTTTAGATGTTTGGAGTTAGTGACTACAATCATTAGTGATTACTAAACAGAAATTATTTCTTTTATAATTGTAGTTATTATCAAAATAGTGCAGTCAACTGTCTTTGCCTTAAATTAATTCAATTAAATTTGATATTTGCATTTTCAAGGAAGGGGACACATCAGTCGGTCGTGAAGATGCAGCCAGAATGCCTGATATCGGTCAGTCATCTTTGTTATCTGGATCATTTAACGCTGAATTTCCTTGGATTGGTCAAAAGTAAAGTAATTACTTTAAATAATTTAAGTTGGTTAAATTGCAATTAATTAAAATTTCAGAACCAACAAAGCTCAACAAAAGTTATCCTAGTTTAATGCAGAATATTTTAGGATTGGTTAAATGTAAGGTAATTACATTAATTAAAGTTGGTTAAATTTAAATTAATTAAAATTTCAGAACCAATGATGCTCAACAAAAGTTATCCTTGTTTAATGTAGAATATTCTAGGATTGGTCAAGTGTAAAGTAATTACATTAATTAATTGAAGTTGATTAAATTTAAATTAATTAACATTTTAGAAACAACGAAGCTCAACTAAAGTTATCCTAGTTTAAAAATAATTAAATACGCATTTGTATTTCGTCGTAAGTGGTTCTCTTACGAACGTTCTTATATTAAAAATTTTCATAAACTCTCCTGTTTTGCATTTCCTTGTTCTGTTTTCTAGTTTTGGTTGGACGTTGCATTGAAGCTGACCACTGTACAATCCGCTATCAAGGAGGTGAAGTCACTTTAGTGCCAATAGGTGGCGCTATGTGCTGTGTTGACAATGTACGCATTTCAGAACCAAAAAAGCTCAGTCAAGGTAAAATTTGCTTAAACTATGACGTAATGTAAAGAAAATAATTTATGCCACACAGTTCGAAAGCCAGAAACTTTCATTGGTACTACAAAAGCGCATGAAAATCTTATATCTATTAGCCACAGTGCAATCTGCGAAATGACAGATGCTGCACACTGAATCTCAGCCAGAAGGTCTAGGATTTGGGGCATGACATAGAAGAAGAAGAGCAATCCCTTAAGCCAGCCCTGAGGCAGCCATGGGTATGAAGTGTTAGCGACTTCATTTTTAGCCTCGGCATATGAAGGCAGGTGGCCAGTCCACTCTCTCGCCATCTCATCTTCCACCAACAGAGTACGGTCGGTGTACTCATTATATGCGTTTGCTAGGGGGCACACGCAGAAATCTTGAACCAAATTTCTGCCCTGGCAGGGATTTGAACCCCCCGACCTCTCGATTGACAGTCCAGCACGCTAACCACTCTATTGAGCACCTCATAATTGAGCACGACATAATCTGGGTGCAAATACCAGCATGTGGTTGGATTGTCAAAACCATTGTGTTCAGCATTCATGTCTTTGTGCTGAGTCTAATTCTTGTGTTTATGGTACTGCATAATGTCATCTGGGGATTCTAATGCATAAGTTATCTTACTGTTCTTGTAATATGAGGTGTTTTAATTTTTTATTAAGATTTACCTAACTGCATAAAACTGTTTTCTTATTGTTCACTTGTTCTGGTTTAGGGTCTGTTATTCGCCTCGGCAGAAGTCATTTGTTTCGATTCAATCATCCAAGTGAAGTGGCTAAAATGAGAGAAGAACTGAAAGAAGTGAGAAAATGCACATTGAACCTCTTAGGATTTTGATGCTGTGTAATTTATGTAGCACTACTTCAATAACTCATGTAATTTATGTAGCACTACTTCAATAACTCATGTAATTTATGTAGCACTACTTCAATAACTTATGTAATTTATATAGCACTACTTCAATAACTTATGTAATTTATGTAGCACTACTTCAATAACTCATGTAATTTATGTAGCACTACTTCAATAACTCATGTAATTTATGTAGCACTACTTCAATAACTTATGTAATTTATATAGCACTACTTCAATAACTTATGTAATTTATGTAGCACTACTTCAATAACTCTTGTTACCTAGCACTACTTCAGCTGTGCACGATATTGTTGTGCAGTGAATGTCATTGGCGTTCAGTAGCAGAACTATTTCATTTATAATCAAAAAGATGCTGAGAAGGTCAGAGAATGCAATCAAAGAAATCCTCCGTGGTAACGTAGTCAGCAACCAGTATTTAATTACGTTTTATGGCTGCAGAAGTCATCGACGTTTGACCTTTTGTTACCTAATTTTAGTTTGAAGTTTTATTGATCAGTGTTATCGTATCCCTGTCTTTCCGAGTTTTAGCTGTTCATTTCAAATCCTGTTCATTTCATAGCTAATGTATTACTCTTTACCGATGCAAAGTTTAAATGCTAGGTATTGTTTTACTGGCTTAATTACATTAGTAGCATGTGTTTTATGTTTAAGAATGGAAAACACAGTTCAATTCGAGTTTGGAAGGACATACAGTGGATGAGTTCAAACGTTTCAATGACTGATTCGGCTGTTGGCTCAGAGTAAGATAAAAGCTTGAAAAATTCCTTCACTTAAACTTCACCTTGTTGGTTTAGAACATCGAGTGCCCACTATTTGGTGATGGTGAAAATTTTTCTCCTGTGATTTTTTTCTGATTCTTTAACATGTCTTTTTTTGAATGATTGATTTTTCAAAACTTTGTTACCAAATGAAGTGGTAATGGTGATGGAACAATTTGTTTCACGTATATCACTGTCTGTTGGCAATTTCTGAATTTTAGGTTAATGGCATTTATATGCATATGGTACTAATGTGAGTTTAGAAGGCTCACAGGTAAACAAAGTCATGGGTGTAGATTGTTTTTAATAATCTTGCAGCTGTTTTAAAATTTTCAAACGTGTGAATGTTATCAAAGAACCACTTGGAGAGAATTCAGAGACTGATCCAACCAAAAAGAAATTTCAAGACCCATACATACTTTGTTAGATTGACCAGTTTCAGATGCATTAGAATTTTTAGCCAACATCTGCTAGGAATTTATCTCAAATGTTGCAGTTAAGCCTTGATAGGCTACCTCCCGTCCAGGTAGATGAAGCTGGCAAATAGTGACTTATTGCGTGGCTAAACATTGTTGTGAACTTCGGTTGATGACTTGTGCATTAGATCCTAGATGCAGGTTGATCGTTAAGATTTACATACATTTAGTATGATACTGTGCTGTTTACAGTCTTGGGCATGGGTCAGTCTCTAACACAAGGTACTACCCACATTCTTATCCAGTTACAAACTAATGGCTTCGTAACCATTACTTTGCTTTATAACTGCAATGATATTGGCAGTTCTTGTTATTAACATGTTATGCTTTTTAACGTGGATGAGTGGATGACTTTATCTTTCTCAGATTTTGTTGCACTTTTAAATAGATTATTTTAATTTTATCCAGCTTTTATTGATCTTGTTTAATTTTTGACTAAAAACTTCAGCATCATATGGATTTATATTATTTATTAGAGGTCATATACTTGTACCATTTTCTAGTTTTTTGCAGCTCTCAGAAAAGCAAACATTTTTTAACACCCAGACTTGCTGTAGCTTTCTTAGTTGTATTGTAATGATAAATTTAAGTCAACTGCAATTGAATTAAACTCATGCACGCCAAATAGCAAAAACACAAAACTTAAACTTAACCATGATATAGATTTGCATCAATATATTTTTCAAGCCGTCTGTTTTTTGTTAGCTTTCACAATAAATGACTTCATGGTTTGATTGAGGTTATAGATGCTGTATTATTTTTGCATTACATTAAATTTTCATTAGGTAGGTTGGGAGTTTTTTCTTATGGTTTAGGTTGCCAGATGTGAGCACTGTTTGAACTGCCCTGGTTTATTATTTGAAAGATCTACGGAAGAAAATATTCAAATTCATGTTAGTTGCCTATGCTGCATATATCCCATATGTCCTCAGTTGTTCGGTACTTTGCCTGCATATGATATTTTTGGAGGAATTTCCTACCATATGATGCTGCCATGTGATGTTAGTTTTGCTACATGTGTTTAAATTTTGCTGCATTTGACGAGATGCAGGGATTGACTTTTTTGGTATTCACATAATTATTTGCAATGTTTATGAATTGTTTTTGCATTGTAAATGAAAACCTGTTTTTATCTACTGTTCCTCGAATAATATGTGTAATATGGTCTCTTTTGAGGACTTCTATAGTGCCCATGTCATTCTTAAAATTTGTTAAATACATAGGAAACTCGTTATAGTGCTGTTTTTAGAGCCAAGTCAAAACTGCTATATAATGAGGTTATGTTACAATGAGGTGATGTCATACAGTGAGGTTGTGTTACAATGAGGTCATGTCATAATGAGATCTTTTAATAAGTTACAATGATGTCATGTCATACAATGAGGTTGTGTTACAATTAGGTCATGTCATAATGAGGTTGTGTTACAGTTAGGTCATTTAATAAAGCTGAAATAAATTTGGAGATCCACGGCCCCAACTGCAGTATATCAGAATTCTTGTTTTAATGGAGTGTGTTATTAGGCGTTTCTGGTGTAGGTCCAAGGTCTGGTGTTTGCAAATATAGTCTCCAGTTGTAAAATGTATTTATATTGTATCTGTGGATCTTATTACATGAAATTAGCCACTAGCTACTACTTGACAAGATTTTAGGACTTCGATGTTCTAATTTACTCTAGCTGAAGTGCTTTAGACTAATATCCTTGTTTGCATAGTATTGAAGCTGTAGCCAGGTTTAGAAAACATTTATTTGAAGTACACTACACATGTATGTTAAGGAGTTTGATTTGCATATACAGTACCCTTTACTTTTCTTTGTTGGACTAATTAGTTTGATTTTGTCTCAACCCCATTACCAGTAATCCTATAAGTCGTAGGTGGTAATGGGTTTGATCGAATGGCTCGTTTCTTTGCTTTTTCGTATCTGAGATGTGCTTGTTGTGCTTACACCTTGGGCAGTGGTTATTTGCTTCTGATTTTTTTAGCCTTGGTGAATGGATGGAGTATGATAGACTGGAAGAGAAGAGGTAAGTCTAGAGACTTATAAAGCTATACGCTAGCTGGCTAAACAGCACTGGAGAGCCTTATGTTGCTTGTATCTTAGAAGCGTCAGACTTCTTACGCTTACAGTTTCATTGACAATTACACTGCACCAGTTCATGCTGCTGGAAATTTTGTGTGCTTGCTAATGCACTTTGCACTTACAGTTGCACTTGCTTGCAATGTTTCTTGTTGCTTTCTTGTTACTTAATGTTTTACATGCACTTACAATACTTACCCTTAAAATATATTTCTTGGTGTTTGGTTTTTGTAAAGACCTGGATGCTGCGAGGCAAGTGCTGCTGCTTGTTGCTCATACCCTCTAGAACTTGCATCAAGTCTGAGCTTGATTCAGTTCACTTTGATCTGTGATGTACAGAAAAAACAAACATGGATTTGGCTAGAATGTAGTTGCTACACTGTTACTACACTGTAGCAATAAATGTAGCCATTGTGGCCTGTTGCTGAACATTTTTGTGTAGCTACTATAAAACTCACAAAAACAGCACAGTTTTAAGTACCCTTTGAAGAACCTCTTGTCATTGTATTTCGAAAATGTGCTGAGCATACTTGTAGAAAATTCCGCACATTAAAAATAAGAGAGTTTCACTTGCCACCCTCATAGTTTTGGCTTCGTGCAAAGGTGGCTTTTCAACTGTGAACTTAGAAGTGTGTGGCGTCGATAGATGAAAACACTTTGTGAAATTTCCTAAGTTAAAAAAAACATTGTAAATATGGTCTATCTTCAAAAAGTTTTCATAAAACTTGATCGCTTCTTCCATTATGCTTCAGGATATGTACTTTTCTGCTGTGCTCTGGGTTTATCAGGTTTTGCTTGGGCTTAGCTCTTTGAAATTATGTCTCGGATAGTATACAGCTGTTTCTGATAATGCCCCTTACAAAAGCTTTGAGCCACATTGGCTTCTTCAAGGATCTTCAAACACAGACTCTTACTGTGATTTAGAGTTGCCAAACATTGTTCAGTATTGTACTCTAATGATGATAAAGACAGGAGGCTGACAATAGTTGGTGATAGTTGTTGGAACATGTTGGTTCTGCATTTCGATACAGGTTTTTGGACATGTAATGCTCTCTTGTGAACGTTGGGCACAGTCTTACATTCAGAATGAGAACGATACTTTCAGAAATAGCCCTGGAAGCCTTCTGAGCCTATCTTAAAGAAGCACATTTTAGATCTGTCAGAGAGTCCTGTTTCAGCTGCTTTGTCACTTTCGAAAAAGGTGTTAAATAAATGTTCACCTTGGATACATACTGTATTTAAATGGTGGTCGTGGTGGCAGTGGCCGCAGCAATAGCAACAACGGTGACAATGATGGGAATGACTAAGATGACTAAGATGACCGTAGATGTTGCGTCGATGGAGACCTTCCTATTATTTGGGCATCATTCTTGTCAATGAACTTGCAATTCTAATTGAACGTATAGCATACTTTAGGCTGGTGAGGACTGCCTTCAATAGGTTCTTAGAATGTGCTAGAAAGATGTACAGATATATATTTACGTAAGACAATGACGTTGGTGATAATAGAGGTTCTGATATATGGCCTCTTCAAAATCTCGTCATTGTGAGCTCATAAATTTTTTAACAGGAAGGAAGTGGAAAAACTTGAAGAAGAACATTGCCTTGCCGAAGCAAAGCGCCTGGCATTGTTTGCATCACAGGAAGCAAACCGAGAGGAACTCAAGATTAAGGAAGAAGAACTGCACAGACTTTCAACAAATGTAAGATCTGAATCAAAGGTAACTTGCAGGAAGTTGTTCAACTTTGGCAAATCTGTAGGGTCAATTAAGGTAAGGTAATTGTTTACTTGTCCCTGTCATCAATATGGTAGTCAAACAGGTTGTTACAGATTGAAATGACATGCAAGCAACTACATGACGTGTTTCCTTACAGGAGGTGGTGCTAGAAATGCATTGGTCGATTCTTGGCTTGTATAGTTTACAAGCAAAGGCTGCTAACACCTGTTTTCCAGGGTATGGTATCAGTGGGAAGACTGTTGTTGCTTGCCCTTTTCAGTTTTAAGCTAAAATGAGATTATTTTCTGGTTCCAAATTGGAAATTGTCACTGAAGACATTCTGGTTAAAAGATGGCGAAGTTTGAGCAGTAGAGTGCAAATATTACTAGCCACATGTTGCATGCTTTCCATTTAACTGTCGATTTACTATTCCGTTTTATTGGTCATATAAGTTGTGACATAACGAGTTCAGGTGCATTTCACCTGCAGCATTGAGTCGTGTGTACCTGTGAGAAATCATTGATTTTGCGTCATTTCTGTAACACCTGTGACCCGAATGTGACAGCATGCTATGGACAGTGTCTTTCAATAGGTCTGAACTCATCTGATAGAGTAGCTAGTTCGGGATGAGAAATTACCAGTTGGATACCTGCTTGCCACCAGAGAGGATGTTTAGGATCTAACTGGAAATGTGCCGAGAAAGCTGACAGCCAATAAACAGTTTAATGATTTGTGTTACTGAAAGCGACTGAGTTCTGGATAGATGAATGCTTCCTTGATGAAGAAAGCTTGATGTTCTTTACCTTGCAGCTGCTGCTTCTAAGGCTATGATTTATAATTCAGTGGATAGTTTTAAATTCCTTGGATAGGACGTTATGGAAGACTTCTTCTTATTCATTTTTCTGAAGGCCGTCGCTGTTATGCTCAAAGAGTAAAAGATTAAACATGCTTTCTAGAACTTTCTTCATCGGACTGACAACCTCTTGAATTGTCTTGAATTACACTTGGAATTGTTTCTAAACATCTCTCACTAGGCTTTGAACAGCAACACCATACAGTTCCACTCCAGACTGCGATGCAACAGTCTGTTTGAAGGTTTTTCATTCTAGCATTTTATGGTTTCAGAATTATTTGGGGCAGTTTCATAATTTCAGACTTTGTAAACTTGTGTCAGTTTAGTGGGTTTTTTTTAAAATTTTTATAAGAGTTCCTCTCATGAACTTGTTGGGAAAGCCTCACACTGCATGTTGATAATGTTCCAAATGAAACAGATCAGGGTTCTTGGAATCAGCCTCCTACCTCTCCAACACCCATCTGTACAGGATTTCTGAGAGTCCCTGTTAGGTGTTACACAAACTTTAGCCTAAACTGGATAACATTATGTGTATCTTACTGAGGATGTATCTGTTGTTATGTTCTTAGGCACAGGAGAAGATTGAGACTCTGAATGCCAGCATTCAGCACCAATACTACATCACCCAGCTGGAGAAAGGTCGACTCCTCGAGGAGCAGAAGAGTCTTGAAGATCTCAAATCACGGCTTGAGCATGACAAGGCGCTCGCTCGTTCTGAGCGACAGAAACTCCGACGTCAGAGTGAAATGGAGCAGGCGCGGCTGGACGTGGAACATAGTCGCCAGATGGCCGAGTGGGTGGAATTAACGACAGAACGGCAACACCAGATGGCTCTTCGAGAGAATGACAGAGAGAGCTTTAACCATCAAAAGGTATGAGACGCAGTTTGTGACTGTTGCTTTATTGTGCAACATTAAGGCAGTCTTGTTGTCAAGACCTTAAACCTCAAGACCAAGACCAAGACCTTGAACCTCAAGACCAAGACCAAGACCTTGAACCTCAAGACCAAGACCAAGACTTTGAACCCCGACACCAAGACCAAGACCTTGAACCTCGAGACCAAGACCAAGACCAAGACCAAAAAAATCGCAATCAGGTCAAGGCTTCGAAAAAAATTGTCAAGTCGGAATATTCGCTATTTTAATGAAAACATGAGTCTTTTATTTTATTCAAGCAAATTAACTTTAAATGCAAACTGCAGAGAAATCCGAATTTGTATTCAAGAGTCCTTCATGCAAAATACTATTCCAAATGCCTTTTGTATTTAATAAAAACCCATTCGCTCAGAATTTTCTGACCAAGACGTGCCTGGTGGGCCTCATAAAATTCCGCCATGTGAAAAATACGTTCTACAGGTGCTGAAGTCGCTGACACAGAGAGAAGCTTTTCAAGCACTGGATGTAAATGTACAGATAGTGAGATCATTTTTAAATCTTCCCATGGTTTATCATACCGTCTGATACAGAATAACTGTTGCTGCTGTCAATGGGTTTTCCTGACCAACATGACTTGTATCCATCCATAGATATTGGTCGTATGATGCAAGCAGGCTTGATACAGAATTCTTGAGTTCTGTTAAATGGCTGTTCATATTGACAGCCGGTCTTGGTCTTGGTCTTGCGAGACCAAGACCAAGACCTTGAACCTCAAGACCAAGACCAAGACCAAGACCTTGAACCTCAAGACCAAGACCAAGACCTTTGGTCTCAAGACCAAGACCAAGACCAAGACTTTTAAAAACGAACTCGAGTGCACTCGAGACCAAGACCTTGGTCTCGAGGACAACAAGACTGCATTAAGGGGATCAGAGCTGTAAGTAATCGTCATAACTTTTGTTTCTTTTCTTCTGATTCTCTACTCTCAGGGAGGTTCAAACGTCCGATGTCGCCACTCCTCTCGATGTTGAGCCTCTTTTTAAGTCTACTGTATCTCTCCTTCATCATCCAATCGAGCATGATCTGTCTTGGTCTCCCTCTTGTCCTCCCCTCCATTCTTCTGTCGATGACATTTCTAAGGAGGGAGTCCCCTCTCAGCCAGTGACCAATCCATTTCCTTTGTCTCTCTTATTGTGTGTATCAAGGATCTTTCTTCTCTAATCCTTCCCATCACTTCTTCATTTGTTAATTTTACCCTGTTGTTTAATTACATTTGTCATGTTTGCTGTCTGAAAGAGACTGCAACTTGAAAGTTGTGCTTCTGTTAAGGAACAGGGCGAAAAGTTTCATAACATCGAGAAGAAAATCTGGAAAGAAGAAATCAGTGAAATGCGAAATCTAGTCGACGCTGAACTGCAGAACATGAGATTCCTGGCTGGATTGTCTCCGTGTTCTCTCGACAACCCAGACACGTCGAGCAGCATGGGACGGGGAGACTTCGATGACGACGACAGCCTTCCCCTCGACATTGATTCACTGAAGCTTGTTGTGCCCCCAGATGAAGACGGTCCAATAATTCCAGAACTTTATTTAACCCAGTCTCCTGAGTCCATTTGTGATGAGTCCAGTTCTAATATCAGGTATTAACGATTTTCTATAACTCCGCTTAGATCAAGAAAGTTTTGGCACGATATTCTAGGTCAGTTAGGTATATTTTAAAACAGAAATTTTTGTAAGGTCATTTGTTAAGCTTGCCATATTTTTTATGTCTGATTTTACAGCTACTTTTCTTGATGGTCATCATGTGGCACGTAAGTAGATGACATGACTGTTTTGGTGCTCATAAGTCACACCTGTTAAAACTGTTAGATGGCCATATTTCACCACCTTTGCGAGGTTTTTGAACTGTGCTATAAAGATGTTTAGGTAAATACCTGAATATTTGTGTAGTGCAGTTATAATATGTACTTCATTTTCAATGGTGCTGATGGTTTTCATGGATTTGGTAATGCTTTTAATATTTCAGATCCTGTATGGAATAGCAGAGCTAAGCTTATGAACTCATTAGCTATCAGAATCGCATTAAGCATAGACATTATCATAATTTTATGGTAATTTATGCAAATTGGTTGAAAGACGTGTGCCACGAGTTTTATGATCCTTTGTGAGGTACTTTAAATTCACTGTTTGTAGTGTCTTTATACATTCATGCATTCATAATAAGAAAATGATTAATTTCTATTATTACAGGTCTCCAATCGAACAAGACATCTCGAGTGATCTATCGTCGTTAGTCGAGAATCTTGTGACGCAAGTCTACGACATTCACGAGCGAGTCGGTGTTGCTCTTCAACTCAAGTACAGCAGCTTCCGTACCACACAGAGGAGAGTCGAGTTGGACTCCGAGTTTGCTTCTCAGCTGAAAGACATCCGCCAGCTTTACGAGCAAGTTGTTTCAGTGAGTTATACCTAACTCCTCTAACTGAAATGCTCACTTGTGTGAACATGCATGTATAAAATATTCTACCTAATTGTGAATTATGAATTCTAAACCACAGCTGTAGTAATACCTTAGGGGTGAATCAGTAATTAGTGGTGTGGCATCGTAATTGCATAGTAATTGTAATTAGTAACTTCGATTGCTCCGGTATTTAATGCACAAGGCATCAACTGAAGGTGCATCAAAACCAAGCCAAAATCAGATCTGAATATGACTCAATGAAGGATAAGAAAAGACATAGGTGTTAGGATTACGCCATTGGGGTCATTGTTGTACTTACTTACTTGAATTATACTGAGGGAAGGGGAACAGTCTAGAATGGTGTAAAATGGTGGTTGTTGAAGACTTCAACACAACGAAAAATAAAAGATAATTTCAAGAGTTGTTTTCTCTTTAAAACATTGACTACGGACGTAGCTTGCCACAATAGGATTTGCGTTTTTCTTTGTGTGACTTATTTACACAACCACAGCGTGTCGTACCTGCCTTGTAGAAGTATTGTAGATGTGAATGTAATTCATAAACATCAGCTTCTTGCTATTTTAAAGAAACTGTTAAAAATTAAATCAGTTGCTTCTGTCTTTTGACTCTAAAACTGCCAATTGAAATTTGGATGTATAATGTCGCAAAGTTTTTCGTTGTTACAGTAACTGTTGCAACTGTTGTTTTAGTCTGTGAGCAGCCATGAGTCGGAGCAAGTATCAGTGAAAGCTCGACTGAAGGAGTGTGAGAGACTATCATCTGCTGTTGACAGACTCCTACGCATCGATCTGTTGATTACAAACATGGAGAAATCCATCAACGAGTTCGAATATCTTGCTGTTCTCGATGGCTTGGAATCTGTTTATAACCTTTTATCATCGTCAGAGTTGGAGGAAGAGATTGATGTCAAAGTTCAGAAGGTCATACAGACTGAGCTGTCCATCATTCGTGAACGGCTGCTCTATGAACTCGGTGAGGCGTGGAATCGTCTTGTCAGGTGGATACCTCCCTCAGAGGTGCGACGACAGGCGAGGAAACCGCAGACTGTGACGCTGGAGTTTGGACGAGACGACAAACAAAGGCAGCTCTTTTCAACGGTTGTCATGGCGATGCTGCGAGCCAACATGCTTGACTCGCGAGTGAAGAAGCTCAGTGACAACCTGATGTTCTACATCATTGAGGGTGTTGTCAGGGATCACAGCACCCTTCTCCAGATCATTGATGAAGCAGACCGCTGCATCATCTGTGTGGTCATCAGCCCATCTGGTGTGGGTCAGGCCCGACAGGTCGTTCCGCCGTCGGAGGCATTCCTGAAACTTGAGCAGATCTTCACCTGCTTGCACGGCGTCTTATCTTCAGTGGGAGTTTCCCATGATGAAGGTAAAGCTGTTGAGGTGGCTGGGAAGGACTTTCTTGTTAAAAAGCTGGGAAAACTTCTGGCAAAGAAGCTGTTTGAATATGTCTATGACGAATGTCTCTCACTGGCGCTTCCGCCAAATGGAACCCAGTTTGAGAAGTACAACGAGCTTGTTGCCCAGACAGAACAGTTTCAGGAATTTCTAACTAAACTGAATTTTCTGTCCAGCGAAGACCCTTCTCTCATTGACTACCTAAATAACGTCAACAGTCTCTTCGCTAACAACAAGAGCCAGGAAATTCTAAAACGGGCTCATGAGCTCATGCTGCAGGACCTTTTCCATGCAGCCCAAATATCTAGTGACCATCCGATTGGTGTCCTTCGAGGTCAGGAGGTCCCAAAAATGGAGGAGTTTGTCAAAAGCTGCAAAGAAAAAATGGGAACTGCAAACTTCAAACTGCCAAAGTGCCAGATCAGGTAATTTTTATTTATTACTTCTGTCAAGCCGTCTGATGCACAAGGCGTCAACCGATAGTGTAGTGAGAAGGATCAGATGTTCTGTTAAAAGGAATGAATGAGCGAGTGTGTGAGTGAGTTAGTGAGTGAGTGAGTTATTGAGTTTGAATGAATGAATAAATGAATGGAAGTAAGGGAATAGCTGATAAAATTTGCAAATTTCTTTCTCTTTTACTTTCAGAAATTGTGGCATGGTAGTTGAGCTGTTAGGTGTTTGGAATTTACTGGTTATTACTACCTACATTGCTGTAAAAATTGTCGTAATTACGTTAAATTTCTGCCTTCTATGTGGTTTGATCTTGTGTGTTGCAGTGTTTCTGTCTATAACCTAATGCTTCTGGCATACCAGACGCTAAAGGAAGCCTTAAGCGGAAGTCAAGAGGGTGCATTTCACCTCTGCAATTCCATCCACAGCCTGTTTGAACTCTACTGTGACGTTGTACCCTCGTATCATAAAGAGAAGATTGCCACTCTGCCTCTTCCAGCTGGTAAATACTTAGCACCAGTTTGTAAATGTATCAGTCACATGCTTTTCTGTTAGATGCTTTTATCCTTTGCTTGAGATGAGAGAAAATATCCAGAGTCTTGAAGTTTTGGCCGATCTGTTACTAAATTTGCTGTTTATTTGGACTTTTCACGTCAAACTAGTTAAGTAATGTATTGGCAACGTTTTATACAGAATTGAAATCATGTTCATGTGGGACCGATTTGCGCTGAGTTATGATCTTATGTGATCTGTCAGAAAGCCTTGTAGTGTCTGTGAGAGGTTAATAAAAGGCAGTATATAATTGAGCAGACACATTATCATTTTCCAGCTACCCACTCCTTTGAGGTGATTTAATAAATGAGCATGATATATCTGATTAATGATTGATAATAATTACTTCTTCTTCTTCTTCTTTTCCTTCAGGCTCGAATTAATCCCTCTTTGGAGAGGGGTCAGCCAAATGATAATAATTACTAATAATAATAATTAATAATAATAAAATACATACATACATTCATATATACGTATGATGACATAGCAACAGTTACCTGATGTTGTATTTTTGTTGAAGTCATTTCTGTGATGCATGCTTTTATTTTCCAGCTCTCTACCAGAATAACTGTTCCTTCATTGCACACCATCTTCTCACAATCGACAAGGCGTTGTGCATGAAACTCACAGCGCCTGGTGCCTCGCTTCCAGCAGCCGGACGAGAACCAAAACTGGCGGAACTCGTGCCAAAGATACGGCGACTCGGCAACGAAGGATTCACTGAACACATTCACAACAAACGGGAAGAGCTTTGCCGGTATCTGGTCGATGCGGAAGGTATTGCTTTTTTAACCAACTGTGTGTAAAACAGATGCATCATTGAAAGGGTGATGTCTTAGGAAATTGTTAATGACTTCAAAATTGAACTGGACTATTCTTATAGTGATGCTCTTTTTGGATACATACCAAGGCTGTATTTATGTGTAAATAAGTAAGTAAGTAAGTAATTTATTTGCCACATTTGGTAAAGAAAATGAACATGAATGAGCAAAACTCGCATAGATTCAGTGGCAGGCTGCTGGTGAAGTCATGCAGGGCTCTTCATGCAAGCCGCCAGTAGCAAGAAGATAGTTGTACATTCATAGATATTTTATTAGGGTAAAAAAATAACTTTATGAAACGTTTAGCTTTATAGAATTCGTTGGATGCACGTCACCTTGTCACCTTGTGCTGTCAACTCCTGGAGCTCTAGCGATCGCCATGATAAACATTCTCCATTGCTTCAATGCACGTATAAAGTATATAAATGTGGCATTAGCAAGAGGTGAAGTAAATTTTGTATCTTTGTATGCAACCTCATTATTTTGGAATTCGTAAATGAGAGTTAGGCTGAAGTGAACGTGAACAATAGTTAGGCTGAAATGAATAAGATTTAGGGTGAATGTCAGTTGGTGCTTCCATTAACCTGTCCTTATGTGATTTGTTAATTGGCAGGATTCTCATGTGTAGCAGATGATGAAGGTGCCAGTGCAATGAAGGCGGTGCAGAACATGCTGCACCACTTGAAGCACATCGGAGCAATATGGAGCGATGTGTTGCCGACCACCGTCTATTGCCGTAGCATTGGTCAGTTCAGTTTTGACACCAAATTACTTAGATGCACAGCTGCAGTAGAAGACTTTCTGCTGCCATGCAGAGCATTGGAATAGTTAACTTGTAATAGCTGACCTTGGGGATTGGTTAATTACCACATGGCTGTAATTGTAAGTCCTTATTTATATAGCGCCAGAGATGCTCCTGACCTAAGTAGACAAGACGATGATCAAACAGAATGATCTTCAACCGCTTGCGAAATAGAGACATGGAAAGTCGAAGATCATGTGATTGCATGGTAGTCTGTTGCAGAACGAGGGGCCGATCACTGCACAACGTCCATGTTGCATTGTGGCGAACAGGGCCAGATTACCCTTTGTTGCAGAATGAAGAGATATGTGACCAGATTATAATGACACTGGAGTACATAGCTCTCTAAGGTAGGATGGAGCGCAACCAGCCAGGCATCTGTGCATCAGCACAAGGGTCTTGAACTCAGTATGGTAGTGCTTGGAACCATTGTCAACCTGTATGCCTTTCAATTGTAAAGTAACTGCTGGTTATTATACGGTGTGATCTTTGCTGTAGAAAAAAATAATGACTCGGACTGACGACTTGTGTTGGTGGGACCTGGTGATATTGATATCTGCATTGATATTAGTATCTGTGTTGGTGTTGTTTGTGGTTATACTGGTTTCTATGTTTGGGGGTATATACCTACACCAATGTTGTTTGTACTGTTGGAAGTGGTAGCCTGGCTGCAACTGGTGGCATAGCCTTACGGTCAGTGATGCTGATAATGAATTTAAAATGTGTCTCGCACGCAGGGAGTCTGTTAAGTGTTGCTCTGGAGGAGATGATCGACAACGTCACAGCCATCGTGGAGTTTAGCGCAGACGATTGCCAGTGTCTTCAGAGAATCTTCAACTACCTCATCCAGTCTGCTGCGGATATCTTCCGTTCGGAAGAACCCGGTTCAAACCCCGAAGTGACGCTGCACGAGTTTGTCTCCAACTGGATGAAGTTCAAGGAGTTGACGCTGGCTCTTGGTTTCCGCCTGCAGGAAGTCTACGATCGATGGTCCGATGGGAAGGGACCCCTGGCGCTGCACTTCACCGGGGAGCAGATGGCTAATTTGGTGGTGGCCATGTTCGAAAAGACGGCCAAGCGAGACGCGCTTGTGACACAGCTGCATCGAAGGCCATCGATACACATGACATAGACTGCTTTCCTTCAGTCACAGAACGATCATCGTAGTCTGTGGCCTTGACTGTAGAGTTTGTTTTACAGAGGACTGATGAAAAAATCTCTTTCTTCTGTGTATTCTACTCTCGGTAGAATAGACGTAGTCTCCTGTCTATTTTTCAGCCATATGTAAGCATTTTGGTACATTCGAACGTCTTCAGAAATTGTAATTATTTCTGCCGTCAACAGGAATTGAACTTTGTACCCAAGGGGCTTTTCTAGCCAACTGCTAACTTGTTGACCTTTTACTGCTGCAACCAGAGTTCAAATCTGAGTTGGTCATGGAATTGTCAGTTCCTTATTTATCTTTGAAATTGTCATTTGTAAGTGATCCTTGTCAATAATTATTGTCATGACTAATCCTTGCAATTCATGGAGAAATGGCTGTTTGGTTGTGAATTGCTGTCACTTTGACCTAAGTATCCATTAGCTGTTGTATTCAACTTGTTACATACATATACTCACACTTTTGACTTCTGTGTTTGAGGCTTTTGTCCATGTTCAGGTCACTACATCTAGACTGAAAGTCAATGAAGATTGCAGATAGAAAGCATTTCATTGAACTTTTGTATCTGCAGGCTTCTCGATGTGTGCAACACTGTGGATGTGTGTGAACTTCTTATTTAAACTAGTTGAATCATCACAACACAAAAACCATTTGGAGCACACATCTAAGGAATTTCTATTGAAGAGGTCCTGTATTATCTTGTGATTACAATCACAATAGGAGACCACAGAGCTCAACGTTGGAATAGAAGCAAAGTGATTTTGCACGAGTTTTTCTGCATTTACTTGATGGTGTTGTTTTTTCTTGATTGAAGTACTGTGAACTTCTGTAGGCATGTGTTCTGTATAAAATTTGAAACTTGAATATGTGTAGATATTTAGTTGTAGTAATTGAACAGAATTTGGTTGATTGTTGTTTCGTGTGAAGTTGTGTGTGTGACTGTGTACTTGCAGATTCATCTGCTCCAACAATTTGTTCCTGAAAATACTTTTAGTGGTTTGAATTATCAGCTGCTATCTGCCTGAAATTCTGTATCGAACTCGGTATCAATTGATTTGTAAATGTTTTTTGAATTGATGCTTACCCTACAGAATTTTTTTGGTATTTATTCCGGGTATTTCTATAGCGCCTCTCGAAGTCAACTACTACTCAGAGGCGCTCCCGACTACAGCATTTGATACTGTGCCGGAATTTTCACGCCGAAGCGCCACGAGCAATTGCGAGTGAAGGACTTGCCCAAGGTCCGTACGCAGCGGCTAGAGTGGGATTCGAACCTGCAACCCTCCGGTCACAAGGCGCCGAACTTACCACTGAGCCACCACGCCCCACGTGGTGGCTCAGTGGTATAACTGCTTAGTATAATTTTCCTGTGACAAGAATTTCTCTCAATTAAAGAACTAAAAACATAATGCTAAAAAAATTTCAGTTTTTGTTTCTTAAAGTCATTTTCGTATTGTTAACGATATTTGTTTTCTTTATGTTAAGTTGTAGTTGTTGAACCATAAGAACATGAAAGCTGCCAGATGTAACGGTTACCCAATGGCATTAAATGGGTTTTTTGAAGATAACCATTGTCAATGTGTTCGAAACCAAAGATACGTTAAATTATTTAGTACCATGAGCAGCTGATCATGACTGATAATGATGCCTTGTAACTTCTTCTACGCCGGTGTCTAAAGCACCCAGCATTGGTTCATGCCTTGTGCTTTAGAAACCAGCACAATAGAAGTTACTAATTACAAGTTACCAAGTTAAATCATCAAATATCATTTTGCTTATGTATGGAAAAGAGAAATTCTGTACAGATTAAGATTCCGTCGCTTGTGCCATGTGAAAACTACTAACAACCATTAAAAACTACTAACATGGTTGCTGATGCAATCTTTTCTGTTCTTTTCGATGTTTTATGAGAGATAGCCACGTACATGCCTGTAGAGTTATTAAGAGGCTCCAAAAATGGTTTGATTACATTGCACATTCATTACAAGGGTAACTTTATCCTGTTCTCATAAGCTGAATGCTTTCTGGGTTCAATTTAACTAAGGTGGATTATGTGCGCTTGTATTTTGATGCGAAAGACTTGTAGATTTCTAAGCTGGACATTGACATGTAAGACATATTTGAAACTGCTGCCAACAAACATCTCTTGTACAGTTGCCGTGTGCAATTGCTGTTGAATAGTTGCCTCCAGGATGACTGTACATTAGAGGAACATTGTGATGATTTAACGCTGTTGATTTACGATGTATTGACCAGTTGCTGTTTATTGATGCTCTGATGAAAGTATTTGCTCTGGCAGGCTAATGTCGTGAAAAGCAGTAGTGATAATTTTCATGCATACTATTTACTTACTGTAGTATTGAGATGTTATTTTATGAAGTGTTTCAAACAGGTAGCTGTCAATCACTGATGTTTGTGTTACTAAAGGACTAGGTTCTCATTTTGAGTTGCATTTGACCCTGTGTTGTGAAAAGTGATAAAAGGAGTTGCCGATGTAAAACCCGATGTAAAAGCTATACTCTTAATAACTTATGTAACGTTACTGAGAGACAAAGCCTGTAAGCTTTTCAACTGAACATTTGAGATACAGCTGTTATACTTTGTCTGTAATTTTAACCAAATACTTCTACTGCACCACCGTGCTTCTGCTCTTATGAGTGATAGCCAGAGCTAAGCAGAATAGCTGGTTACAAGATGAAATCCAAGGTTCGCTTGAAATCCAATGCCTTAAACCCGAGTCTCTTCGTTAGCTGAACCAGATTATGTGGAGACTGGGTCTCAGATACTCCTAGAACAGAGCCTTCATCTGTTTTACTGACAGCTAAAGTTCTGTTAGGAAAGCTGCTGAATTTTTTTAAGTATTGGTTGAATTATCTGTCATTCAGTTGATGCAGCCCAACGTACCATTTCTGTGTACCTAAGTCACATATGTGTAGATGAGTTAGACAGCCAAGTAGGCTTCGCTTGAAGGAGGCTTGCAAAGGTGCTATATATAATGTTTCGTTATATTACATTACAGCTCATACATTACAGCTCATAAATGCAATGTGAAGTCTATGCTAGTTCACTGCTTGCTCCATTATCAGCTTCAATGAGGATGAGACTACTTGGAAAATTTCATTAATACTTTAAGATGGTTGAGAATGGATAGGATGTAATTTATGTGGAAAACACCAAGAAAAGTCAACACTGGGTATTTTTGAAAGGATAAAGTTAGGAAACAACAAGCAGGAGGACATCAGTAATACCTGGAAGTGTCCTGGAAAAGAAACTGGCAGAGGAATGGAGTATTCTTGATCTGTTAAGCTAACAGTACATACCGTAAGTGCTGAGTCAAGCTTTTGACAGATTAGAAAAAAGCTTCTGTTTAATAAATATGTCTAAAAATCCATTTATCAAAAACGTTTAAGTATGCCGATATTTCTCATTTGGGGCATTACTTAAGACAGTCTCTAGCAAATATCCTAAAATCCATTTATCAAACACCTTTTAAGTTATTTTGATTCTTTCACAGTTGGGGCATTGCTTGCATTTATCTTATATGTTGTGGAGATAATTCCCAGAAAATAATACCACATATAAAACTTTTGTACATCTAAATGGTAAATCACTGTTGATCCAATAGGCAGTTACTATTAACTAGTATAAGAAGCATTTCTTTTTTTAAACTAATTAATTGTAATTAATTAATCAATAATTTATTTAATAGAAAAATCAAGTCAATTGTCCATGTCAAATTAAGATTAAAACAGTTTTGGCTGTGTCTTTTCGGTGTTTGGTTAAACTTTGTTTACGCAGCAGCTAAACTTGCTTCTGCCCTAATAAGTTAGTTGCTACACCTTGCCATTGTTTGCCATCAGATGTAAAGCAAAGTGTAATTGGGCTTCAGTTTTAAATTTACATAAATGTAATCCAACTGTTGTGTGGACCGTGTTCCTCACAGATTGATACCTGCCATACATAGGGTAATTCAACTATTCATTGTCTTCAGGGGTGCATTATAGTTTAGTGGTTAGCATGCTGGACTGTCTTCCAAGAGGTCAGGGGTTCAAATCCCTGCCAGGGTAGAAATTTGTCCCGAAATTTCTGTTTCACCTGAGTAACTGAGTAATGAGTAACTGACCATAGTGGGAAGATCAGACAGCAAGGGAGAGGACTGGCCACCCACCCTCATATGCCAAGACTGAGAAAATGAAGTCGCTAACACTTCATACCCATGGCGGCTTCTCAAGCTAGCTTAAGTGACTGCGCTTCTTCTTTTTCATTGTCTTTATGTACAAGAAAGATATCTATGGCCTTCCATTGTGAGACATCTGTGCCATTGAATCAGAATAGATCCTTTGGGTTCTTGTTCAGATAATCGATTGATAGGACTTCGTGTTATATGTACCAACGATCTCGCGAACAGCAGAAATTTTGATTCACTTCCCAGCTGTTCATTGTTCCAGCGAAGCATTGCTGTGATGAAATCTTTACTGTGTACCGTAGAACACTTCTGGGTGATATCCTGAAAGCACTGTACATAAATTCCCTTTTACAAAACATTGCAGCTGCATTACGCGATCAACACTCTACCGATGCAAAACTATAGGTGCTACCGGTCTGTAGAAACACTAATTTTATGAGTAGCTTGTTGAATGAAGCATTTTATTCAGGTGATCAAAAGCTGTACATAATTCACTCGATCATTCTGATTACTGCCTAACCCAGTCAGTGCCAGATTTAGACTTGGTGAGGCCCTAAGCTATATAAAGCTTGGAGGACTTTGTTAAAAAATTACACCAGAAGGTCTCACAAAACTTAAAAACATATATGTGTTTTAATTATTTTATAGCAAGGCATTTAAAGTGAAAATTTTAATTGTTTTCAAATGAATGTATTTACTGATTACATATTTATCTTTTTTTAAAAGCCCCTTGCCCCACAAAAATTCTGAATTTATTTCGGCCCATGCTGATTGTGAGGCCCTAAGATGTAGCTTTTTTAGCTTATGCCCAAATCCGGCACTGAACCCAGTAGTGCTAGAATATGCTCTGCTGTATGAGTACTGGTGTTAAGTTTTTAGCTGCATGATGCAACGGCTCTTTTCTGTGAACACCGCGTGTCTTGTAAAATGAAGTGTACCGGTTGAGGCCTTCATTGACGTGGTCACTTTAATTCATTTCTGGAAAGTCCTTAACTTGTCGTTAGATTACAGCCTTGTTGTTATGTCGTGGCACTATAATCAGTATAAATATATAAATATAGTTTTCTCTTTGCATTACACTTATTTGTTATTCTATTCCTCGTAAGTTATAGTAATCAGTTGAGAGTTGTTTATGTTTTAAGAAGTTCGACCAGGATTGATCAGCTGACAAAATATGATGTGCATATTACTGAGTTCACGTGGCTATGAGTGTTGCTGAATCCTACATTATGTTACAGCAATCGTGAGTGTGATAAGTGTAGGCATTTATGTGATTTAGGAGAGGCAAGGTAAAGAGTGACGGGGTAAGTAATTGGTTGAGCACGTTATGTGTGATATGGAGTGTAGGAGCTAGCCTCGCCTGAGATGCTCATTGTATGATGGCCTTGATTAGTGCAATTGATTGATTCTTGTCATTGGATCTGATGTATAAGTGCATTCTATGAATACAAAATAGTTAAAGAATGCCAGGGTGAAAGAAAAAAAGGGAATGGTGAGTAGGTCCAGCCTGCCTTTAGGGTTTGAGTGCCAATGTACAGAAGTTTTAAATAGGTGAGAGGCGTCTGGATTTGTGATTTCTTTCCTGGACTTGTGTGAACAAAAGCTAAACTGTAAATAGTTGTTAAGTTATTGTGTCCACTGCTTTTAACTTTTGTGATGATCAACTGTTTGCGTTATGCTGCTGCCATTAAAATATATATCAATATTGATTTCATGCCAGTGTGTATAAATGAATATTTATACACACTGGCATATGTGTTACTAGGAATTGCAAGTTGTGGAACTTGTAAAGTAACAGTAAATGTTACTCTACACGTTGAGTGCATTTAAAGCAGCAAAACTGCAAAAATACAGATACAGCTGATAGTATTATTTTATTTTATTAATTTTTTGTGTGTTTTGATTTCAATGTAGTGCTGAGGCTCGAGCAACTTGTTCATCATTATTATTATTGTTGTTGTTATCATTATTATTGTTATTTTTTCCCCAAGGTACATGTGAGCCCTCGGGATTACAAAAATTAAAGGAGCATTGTTCTGGAATGGCCAATCTTCACAGATGATGATTATTGTTATTATTATTATTATTAAAAGGAGCATAGTTTAAGTTTTTGATAATACCACACAAATTCATATCAAATTAAAAAAATTAGGTTAGTCAATGAATGCCCAGTACACAAGCCTTGACTTGTGACTTGAATCAACCCTGAGCACAATTACTCATGTGCTCATATTTTTATGTGTATACGTTGTATGAGTTATACACGTAATACAATACACCTGTTGTATATACTTAACTTGAAACATGGTGTGAACTCTTCTTTTGTGATATATACTTTGTGCTTGTGTGTGTTTGTGTGTGATATGTGTACATTTGGTTCATCTTATGAAAATGAAAGGTTGCCTGTTTTTTTTCCCAGTGTTGTTTGTGGTGTGCTATGCACTGCTGCTGAGTTTTCTCCTAGTTGGATTTCTTGCAGCATACTATGAAAAAATTATATTTTAATTTGGGTCAGTGCAGTGATTCTGGATTCTCTGATAGATGAAGTCTGGTATATTAACTGGAATGTGCTTGAGTCAAATTTAAGGCATCTTGCAAGTTTTGGCAATCACAATTTTTGAAAAGAAGGACAATTTTTGTAATATTGACACTTGGTCTCACATAATGCTACCATTTTAGCATCAAGCTGTATAAAAAAGACTTCAAGTGCTTCAAGATTCAGTCACTAATACTTTTTCTTTGTAATTTAACTTTGTCAAGTTGTATTGAGGGATTATTTTTTCAAAGTATATCTACTGCCTGCTATTCCCAGAATAAAGTTTCCTCATAAATAGTATGTGACTTCTTTAGCCATAAGTCCAAATACCTGGGTGAAAATTGAGGGGTCTGGGACAGTGAGCACTTTACAGTGTAGAGCCCCCTGATTAAGGGTCTCAGGAATGCTGTAAACTCCCCACTGAAGTTTTTTGTGATGCCCCAGAAGCCAACATATTTTGAGGTGTATAGTATGAAATTGAGCGCATTTGAGCTCATGGGCCACTATTTAATATACTCAGAGTAGGTGAAAATCATGGGTACACATAATATGTGTCTGAGCGAATCCTACACGTAAGAGTGAATTAATGGTCTTGTGGCCCAGTTGTGGGTCCAGGTTTCTTGACCCCAGGACCAGACATGCCAGTGTTCATAAAGTGGGCTATTCGTTTACACAGACTCCCCCTTGGCCTTGAGACTCAGTTTAGTTTTACTGTTATACAGAAGTTTCATTCTAGAGAATCGATATGTTGCTAATGAGATGCAAATGACTGAATGTTTAACCTCTCTACTCAAGAGCTTCATCTGCTGTGCGTTCATTGTTTAAAATTCCTCAGTCGACATTACTGTGCCTCTAATGTACAGTACGTTTGTGTTGGGTACAGTCACACCCAGATGAACTTGTTGATCTACATTGGCTAAATCTACAAGTATGCACATGTACTAGTACTTGGGCTATTTGATCGAGTATGTATCTGTGCAAGTATGCAGATTCATTTTTGAGTACAGTACATGACGCTAAAGTGGTTTGGCTGAGTAACTCTTTTCTGGTTTAGAATTTCAACAACATAAGTGGAAGTGGTATTTCCAAATTTGGTAATGAGCTATATAAATTGGAGAATTACCGACGCATTTACTTGTTTTCCCTACAAGGCGTCTTGTTCTGTTGCTAGCGGACAGCTAGTGGATGTTGTTCATTTACAACCAGTCACTTTGTATGTTCTGTTTTGCCAATTTCATTGTTGTGATACAAAAGAATTTGGTTGATTGCTTATCAGTCATTATACTTTGTTACCTAATGTTGCTTTCTATTGGAGAACATTTATATAGCACCTGTTCTGATCCTGCCAGACGTGGCAAGCCCATTTTCCTGCTGTTCCGGGAGTATAGCAGACCTTAGGGGTAAATCATTCAGGTGCACTGTGACGACCTTCATCAAAGTCAGAAGCAGCATCCTCGAAGTTATTTTTCATGTAGTTAATTGTTAATTTTCATGTAGTTAATTGCTAATTTTCACGTAGTTAATTGTTAAGAGCCGATTTATTCATGCACAAATTGGTCTTTGCAAGTTGGCATTGCCCTTAAATGTTAAGTTTATATATCCTCATCTTTAAAGATACTTAGAACATGACACTAAAACACTAAAGTACACTCTGTACACCAAACTGCATTTAGCAATTGGTTAATTAAGAATATACTTACTTACTAAGGAGTCGTCCATTAAGGACGTCTGCAAAGAGAGGAAGGTGTCGCCTAGATGTGGCCTAGGTTGGGGTTCTGTCCTTACCTGAATTTTGTGCCCTAGTTATATATATTTAGATAAGCCTTTGCCTTGAACACCAACATAGGGGCCATCCAGATAGTACGTACGCAAAAATCCGGGGAAAATGGACCCCTCCCTATACGAACACGTACTTTTTTCCACACCCCCGCCCCCACCTGAGTACGTACACTTGACGCACCCCCCCCCAGACCAGCTGCAGAATGTGTCAGTACGACAAGTCCAGGCAGCGGCTGTCTGCATTTTAGGCCAGACTGAAGGATGAGCAATCCATGAGCTGTGTGATAGTTTAATAATAGCGTTCAGAGGTAAGGAGTACTAAGGACCCTAAGGTGGCATACAAGTGACACCTCTCCCACAGTCCTACTTCCTCTGGTAGTACCTGATAGCTGAAAATCTTGACTGAACTCTGGCTCACTTGAAGGCCAATCAATTTGAAGGTCAATATAGACCAGGGGTGGGCAAACTTTTGGCACCTGGGGCCACATTACACGCCAAAAAAAGCGGAGGGCCGGATAACAAATTTGTAAGTTTCAATAACGACTAACATGAAAAGAAGTTTACTTATTTATAATTATATTAAATGCACTTTGGCTGTTACTAATGAGACCTATGCGACTGTGAACATGCATGCATTTAATTAGCAAGTTTCCCATAATCCGGAATGATGTGCTGCATGGTTGCAATTCACAGTTTGAGTTCAAGTTTAGATCACTTTACTGAGACCTGTACTTTTGTACTTGAATTTGTTTATCTTCATAGTTAAAAATCTTTGTTGACAGATGTAAGTGGATGCGAATAACACAAACATTTTAAAGCAAAATTTTGTAGATTTGAGAATTTTTCTTTCCTGAGTGAAGAAAAGAATATTATCAGGTCTGATCTTTTGAGCTCTTCTTTGAGAACAATGTCACGTTGTGGGTCGGTTAACTCCAGCTGAAGTTCCGTATATGAGCTAATTGTCAATGTCAAATGTGAACGGTATAATAAGCACAGCAAATTCAGTCTCCACTGATTTAAAATCCACAAATCATCTGGCGAACTCTTTGTCAAACTTGACAGCTGAAGGCTAAATTTTTCATACCCTGCAGTTTGCAACTGGAGGGTAGGATAGTTCCCGTTGTTTCGTTCTTTCGTCTGCTTTGAACGCAACATTAGCTTTACTTGAATGGATTATACCTTTGCGTATGCAGATGCAGCAGATCATGAGCAAAAACCTCTGCAGGGAGGTGGGGTTGATCGGCAGAGTTAATGCATAGAGTTATTATTAAAGACGAGACCGGAATAGTAAGCAAGAGAGCAGCACCACTTGAGTAAAATGAAGAAAACTTCTTGCGGTCCGAATTTTTAAAACATTTTCTGAAGAATTTGGGGGGCCGGATAAAAAGTGTTGGCGGGCCGGATCCGGCCCGCGGGCCGTAGTTTGCCCACCTCTGATATAGACAAATTATATATGTCCCCGTTTCCTATGCGTACGTACATTATCAGAGGACCCCATACGCAAGCATACTCAAGCACGCATTTGGGTTAACCCCTCCATGCATACGTACTATATGGATGGCCCCTAGTCAGACAGTCTGCAGTGTCTTGGATATAATTAGAATCCCATTGCTGGACGTTGTAGTATCAAAGAGCCCTATCCCGCAGCACATTTAACCCTCTAGGATCAACAGCTTCAACAGGGTACACTAATCTAGGCCTTATTATTTCGTTGCCTGCGGGTATTCGCAAAGGGGATAAGGAATGTAATGTCACATGTGAACAAAGGAGAAGGAAGGGCACGGACTAGGTCATTTTTGGCGATGTTCTTTATTGGTGATCCCTTAATTAAAGCTTAATTATTTGATGACAGTCCCTATAGCTTTTTAGTCGAAACACATTTGGCGATTTGCATCCCTTCACCCACCTTCCTTGAACCTATGGTACAAGTTCACTCGATTTCCAAGTGCCTAGCAAAAATTTCACGAATTCAACAATTCTGTTACGAACCCCTTAGGCTGAAAAGAATGGGTTATTGCTTACAGCTGATCACTGAATCGTTAGAGCTAAAAGAGCCAAGTACCACCACGGGGTCTGTGATTCTATCTTCCAACATGTAGAACTGTCCGCAGCTGCTAAAGGCCGGGCCTTTGCAAAGATGTCTAAGTCTAGTATTCATGACTGTGACGAATCGATTCAAGGTTCGCGACATTCTCGCCTCATGAAATCGCTGTCTTCTGCTATGACAGTGATCAGTCAGCGAGACCTCGTATAGGCACACTAAATGAAGTTCCAACCAGGGCTGTAGTCGAGGGTATACGCGGGTATACAGCGTAAGTTTACCTCTCTAGAGACAGAAGTAATGACATTTTTAGAAAAAAGAGAGGTTTTGAACGGTTTTGAGAGCGAATGACTAAATAAAAAGGTCAACTTTTTCAGAGACGAAATTGTAAAAAGTCAAAAAAATTCTGAGAATTGCAAAAAAAGTCAAGAATTTTTCTTTGACGAATTCCTAAAAAAGGTCTTCACATTCTTTTTAGGGTGACCACAGTGTAATTATTTATGCTGTGGGGTGACACCAGCCCTATAGTGACGCCGCTGCTCACGGGTAGCGTATACTCGCCTCAAATTTTACCACTACAGCCCAGACTTTACTTGAAGACCCTGGAAACGCGACGCTTGTTCGGAACTGTTGAAAAGTTAAAGCGACTGCTAGTATACTGGTTACTCCTGTCTCATCAGCTTCTCTCGAACGCAGTTTTCCGCACTCCGACGATTGGAAACATGATTGCGCTCGACTGTGTCTCAATACCGTTTAAGCCATGTGGCAAATTTACATGTTCATCAGAAGTTATTGGATAACATTGACAAGAATGAGGTGTTGTCGAAATTTGTCTCCGCTTCGGAGATCAGGAAAACTTGTTGGTGCTCGCTCACATTGAATTTCTTTTGCGGTAGGCTAAGCCTAGGCCTACTCGTTCATTTTTTTTACTCGTCACAGTGTGCATATTTTATGCCCTTGCTCAATGCATTGTAAAAGAATAGCCGACTTGTTTAAGTGGATGACCAAACATTTTACACGAAAGAATGCAGGAACGGATGAAAGTTCGATGTACAAACGAGTTGTTAAATGTGAATACATTAGGCCTACCCGCTAGTGAGAGTTTGGAACATTGTTTAATCCTATATATAAATATAAGATATAGGGCCTACGAAACCCAAAAGACAATCTATATATAATTTATCTTAAATGGGTGTCATACAGGGCTGTAGTGGTAAAATTTGAGGTCAGTAGGCCTATACGCTACCGGTGGACAGCGGCGTCACTAGGGCTGGTGTCACCCTAAAAAGAATGTGAAGACCTTTTTTTAGGAATTCGTCAAAGAAAAATTCTTGACTTTTTTTGCAATTTCCGCGTAGCCTATATACCCTCGTCTACAGCCCTGAGTATACGCTCTCAAATTTCTCTAGAGGTGAGTATACGCTGTAGCCTATACCCGCGTATACCCTCGATCGACTACAGCACTGGTGTCATTATCATATATATGTCTTTAAAGAGTACAGGGGATATATTGATCTGGTGTGAATACCACCAACCACCTTGACATGACGGCGTCGTTAAATACACGATGGGAATACAACTTAAATTGCGGTTATAGAAGGAATGTAGGGGCAGGCATTTTATTATCATTATTAATCAAATTATTAATCTTGATCAAAATTTATACTGCGTTACTCTAAAGCTAAACGTAGAGCACCAGCTCAAATATTATTCACGACGTGCCGAGTCGTATTGATATTTTATTGTTCATGTTATTGTTCTTTATTAATGTTATATTGTATTCACAATTTGTCATTTATTCAGATCAACAAAGCATAAACCGATGGCGCTGAGCAGTTGTGGGTGAATGACTTGGTCAAGGTCCCTGCGCAGTAACCGTCTGTGAAAGAGACTCGAACCCGCACTCTCTGCGTTGCAAGGCGAGCGCTCTAACCAATCGGCTACCGTGTCACAGGTGAGAAAAGGCGTAAACGACCTACAGACTACAGTATACGGGATGTGCATTGTACTCTGGGAAATCGATGAGTCGGCGTTCCGGGTTCCCTGCCAGCATTTCTATGGGCATTATAGGGCACCCATGCGGGCCCTACTTACTTACTTACTTTGTTATATTGTTATTTCAGAAGCAGCTGAAAGTTCGAGAACAGTCAGAAGTCGTGTGAAGGTTTTGAATGACACGACGAGAGAAAGAAAATGTCACTTTATTACAACGTCGACGAATTGAGGGCTGTTCCTCAGACGGGTCCCAGATGGCAATATGGGTCCTATATGGGCTCCGTGTGGATACGTTGGCAGGGTTCTTGGATACATAATAATTATAAAGGCTATACTCGTGTTCGTTCGTTAGGGTTTGATGAGCCGAAGAAACTCCTCGCGTGTCTTCGGGTCTCGGAGGAATTCTCCGAGCATCGTGCTCGTTATTGTTCGGCTCTGAGTCTGTTGAACGCCTCTCATCACCATGCACATGTGCCTGCAACGACGACAAAGCGATCATTATCATCAACCCAGACTACGACGACAACTTGGGGCTTTGTCTGCATACACTCTGTGAACTTCAGAGGCAGATCTGAGGTTTGAGTTGGGAGGGGTGAAACAAGTATGGGGCGTATTGAAGAAAGCATCTGTCAGATAGAGGAGGCGTGGGTCTACGTCTCGACTCTCTGCATCCGTCACAAATCTCAGCTGTTGCTATGTTGCTAAAGAGCAGCAGCAGTTATGCACCAGATACAGCATAACTGTTGCTGCTGCCATGTAGGTTTTCCTGACCAACAACACTTGTATCCGTCCGTAGATATTTGTCGTATATGATATGACGCAAACAGGCTTGATAAATTTTCAAATTCTTGAGTTTTATACCTGTTCATATTGACAGCCGAATCTTGGTCTTGGTCTTGCGAGACCAAGACCAAGACTTTGAACCTCAAGACCATATATATATATATGTATGTATATATATATATATATATATATATATATATATGACCAACGCCGTCATCATTTCCACGGCCGTCTCCTCCGACTTGAACCCTGCCCTCGAAACCTGGCATCAAAATTGTGGACAATCTGGGTCTTGCTAACTGAAATTAGCGGATCCTCTTATGCGAGGTCTGGTGTGCGAATATTGGAAATTTAAATTTACTTTTCTAAGTTAAAGCGGCCAGGGAAACTGGTGGAGTCCCTAATCTAACTCGGTCCGAATCGGAAAGCCATAGAGTTGGATTGAGGCATTGGCAGGGAATTCCTCTGTTGATTGCTTGATACTAACGTGGCTTCGATGACGACTCCTACTCCAGTTGGTTGAACGGCATCCATCAGAGCAGACGCTATCTGCTTTGTTAGTCGCTCTTGAACTGAAAAAAGACATTGACATAATTATAGTCTATAATATGATAATGTCGTGTCTAACAGGAAACCTCAGCAATATTCAGATTAGCTAATCTAGGCCTAATCCAATCTTGTCGAATCTAATGACTGCTATTGTAGGCCTACTGTTGTCATTATATCGATGATCGAATCAGTTGAAACTATTGTAACAATTATTGTCCGTAGATCAGATCCGAACTTGATATTGAAATGAGCGGAAACATTTTTGGCAGTATGTTTCTCCAGTGTAATCTAAATTAACGACTTCTAATCTATTCTAACGACTTATAATCTAATCTAACGACTTATAATCTAATCTAACGACTTATAATCTAATCTAACGACTTATAGCCTAATCTAATCTACATATATAACGACTTATACATGGAGCGCTGTTACCACAACGTGCAATCGACGGTAATGTGTATCGATGGTAACTTAAGTGAAATCGTAATAAAAATGAAAATCAATGGACAGGTTAATTCCGACAGGTTAACCTTAGAAATCAAAGATATGGGGTGGCCACGATATACGCGGAACATCATTATTTGTTTGTTTTGGATTTATCCTTAGAGTTAAGTTGTAGTAGGCCCTAGTGTTATGTGTGTTATTGGTGATCAATAAAGCATCCGAAATCTGAATTTAATTTACCTTGGAGTCTTCTGCTGTACAAGTCGACGATTCTGAAAGGTAGAAAATGAGAGAATTAGCCTAATTGTGACTAAAGGGCTTCGCTATGGCCTGAAAAAGACTAACGAACGTTGCAATCGCTTATTGGATGCTCTGATTCTTCTCCTATAACCACGAAAAAACAGGTCTTAGGCTTATAGCCGGCATAAATGATAGGCTTGAAATGTGACATACTTTTGGTTTTCGGGGTTTCTATAGGCCTAAAAAAGCCCTACATGTACAATTGTAGGCTACATGTATATTGTATCGGAAGCTTTCACTGGTTTGGACCAGGGTTGTAGTGGTAAAATTAGAGGTGAGTATACGCTACCGGTTAGTTTTTCGAAACAAATTAAAGGTGAGTACAGATATTTTGTGAGGCGAGTATACGGTCTCTAGAGGTGAATGCATGCACGCTGTATACCCGCGTATACTCTCGACTACAGCCCTGATCTGGACCCCATGCGGACGATGACATGGCTCTTCTAAGCCAAAGTGCCGGAGGTCCAGGTTTGTCCTCGATGATGATGGATGAGGAGGCACATAAATTTGGCCTACTATAGGGTTTCTGGCAACCCAGTGTTTATGAATTTATCTCCCACAGCCTTTATTCTGATAGGCTACATGGAGCCTCGTTAGTCTGGGCTGATTCTGTCAAGTGTATTGAGAGTCGAAATGCGGGTTTGCTTACAGCCACCTTCGATTGACGTATTGTGCAGTAACTACGCCGTGGAAGTTAGCAGATTAAACACGATTGGTTGAGATCGTTAACATATAGGCTACAAGAAACGTTTCAAACGTATACGGTAAGACGGTAAACGTATACGCTTATCCTGCCCGCAAGGAGTTGTGAGGCGCCCTTGTAGCGGTATGGCCGCGTTACGGCGCCATATAATCGTCGTCATCGTCATCGTCATAATCGTCATCGTCATAATCGTCATCATCATCATCATCATCATCATCATCATCATCATCATCATCATCATCATCATCATCATCATCATCATCATCATCATCATCATCATCATCATCATCATCATCATCATCATCATCATCATCATCATCATGGTGGCGGATGTCATTTAAGGGCGTGGCAATAAACAATGGACACCTACTTGGCCTACTATAATATTATCAGTCTTGTTGTCAAGACCTTAAACCTCAAGACCAAGACCAAGACCAAGACCTTGAACCTCAAGACCAAGACCAAGACCAAGACCTTGAACCTCAAGACCAAGACCAAGACCTTGAACCTCGAGACCAAGACCAAGACCAAGACTTTGAACCTCGAGACCAAGACCAAGACCTTAAAAATTGAAATCAGGTCAAGACTTCTAAAAATTGTCAAGTCGGAATATTCGCTATTTTAATGAAAACATGAGTCTTTTATTTTATTCAAGCAAATTAACTTTAAATGCAAACTGCAGAGAAATCAGAATTTGTATTCAAAAGTCCTTCATGCAAACTCTTATACCAAATGCCTTTTGTATTTTATAAAAACCAATTCGCTCAGAATTTTCTGACCAAGACGTGCCTGGTGGGCCTCATAAAATTCAGCCATGTGAAAAAATACGTTCTACAGGTGCTGAAGTCGCTGACACACACAGAGTAGCTTTTCAAGCACTGGATGTAAATGTACAGATAGTGAGTCCTTTTGAAATCTTCCCATGGTTTATCATACCGTCTGATACAGAATAACTGTTGCTACTGCCAATGGGTTTTCCTGACCAACATGACTTGTATCCATCCATAGATATTGGTCGTATGATGCAAGCAGGCTTGATACAGAATTCTTGAGTTCTGTTAAATGACTGTTCATATTGACAGCCGGTCTTGGTCTTGGTCTTGCGAGACCAAGACCAAGACTTTGAACCTCAAGACCAAGACCAAGACCAAGACCTTGAACCTCAAGACCAAGACCAAGACCAAGACCTTGAACCTCAAGACCAAGACCAAGACCAAGACTTTTAAAAACGAACTCGAGTGCACTCGAGACCAAGACCTTGGTCTCGAGGACAACAAGACTGAATATTATAGTCGTACATATAATCGCCTCTCGATATAGTGCAACCAATAAGCCTGTCATCTTCAGCGTAGGTCAATATCTACTACTATATATATACTTGGCATGTAAATTCGTGAATAATCTGCATACCGTGCGACTTTGCTGAGACCAATGATTCTCTTATTCGGCAGATACCCGATCGACACCTAACAAAGTTCAATTTACTTGTATATATACATGTACTCTATTATATGTACAATTTTTTTCACATATCGTTTTTTACAATAAACACGTATGCTCTATCTTTAACAACAAGTAAGCATACCAAAGCAGGGTTAAACTACACTTTGAAGTCACTAAAGTGAGACTATATACAGAGTCCAAGTCCCGTGCAAACGGATTGTAAGGAGGCGCTCATTTCCCGCGAGTAGACAAAAGATTAGACCCCAGTTTAGTCCAGTTTGGTCCGGTTTGGTCCGCAAGAAATCCCAATCAGAACGTTCGAAGTCCTACGGGTAACAATGCAACACAGATACCCCTACATGCCTACAGAATTGGCCTAACTGGTCTAAAAGCTGCCTAGCAGTGATAAGTCATTAAGGGGGACACTGTAGGCTGCAGAAGAACAATAAATGACCGCACAATATGTTTACACTTACTTGAATCGCGTGTTAATGTACAAAAGACAGAACGAAAAAATTACTATGCCGGAGAGCTCAGGTGACAAATCTGTCTTAAATACTTACACGCAAAATGTCGTCCTAATAACAGACAACTGTTGGATTTCTGGGACCGTAATTTTTCCGCGCATAAATTAGAAACTGCAACCCTGAAAACGGTAGGCCCTACCCGGTCAGTTCGGCGCAAGACAATTCGGCACAGTTTTTTTTAAGTTTTCATCGCTGTGTCAGTCTAGATTGCAATATATGAGGTACTCAAACTGCGCCAAATCAACTAAAAGACTAAGCAAAACAGCGCAACAGCTGTGGTGAACGATTACGAAAATCGTGATCTTACATCATTCTTACGCGGATGTTGTCACAACATTACCTTGTAGGCTTACGCTTGTAACTTCATAGAGACTTTTTACATTCCAAGACCTTTAAATGACTACCAGTTTTCTTGCATATTGCTTTATGTTTGTATTTGTTTAAAATACTAGAGTTAGTAATCACTTTGAGAACTGAACGTTTCTAACTTTTGAAACACAATCATTGTCAATTTTTATAGAATACAAGTCTTAGCGTATTTATAACTGCTTATTAAAGCGCATTCGCACGTACAACATTGCCTTCATTGTGTGCGATAAAAATATAACTAGAAATGGGAGTGCGGTCATCGATGAAGAAGCTACAAACTAAAAGTCAAAGTAGAATACAAATAAAAGAGTAAACAAAAGGCGCCGAATTGTCTTGCACCGAATTGTTCTTCGCCGAATTGTCTTGCGCCAAATTGACCGGCGCCGAATTGTCACAGCACCTCTGAAAACCTGGCGGGCTTGCTTGCAGATTATATTTGTAATGTAAGTGTTATGTAATATAAATGTATTCAGAATTCAGAATTGATCAGCGACACACAAACTAGCGCCCAAATGTCCTGGCGCCAAATTGTCTGCGCGCCCAAACGGCAGAGCCTAAAAGTCCCGTACCGAGAGAGAAGACGTATACGGTCTTACCCTTCCAAAGAATGGGACTAGGTGATGTTCGCACATGGAGAACATTTCGATGTCTCGGATGATGACCATCTCATCGTGATTTTCGTCGAAAACAGCGTCGTTCAGGACATCTGAAACGACGTTAAGTCTCAGACCTTTGAAGATGAAGAAGATGAAGGTGAAGAGGAAGATGATGAATAGGAGGAAGATGAAGGGAGGAATATGAAGAGGAGAAAGATGAACAGAAGGAATATGAACAGGAGGAAGATGAACAGAAGGAAGATGAACAGGAGGAAGACGAAGACGAAGAGGAGAAGATGAAGATTAGGAAGATGAAGAGGAGGAAGATGAACAGGAGGAAGATGAACAAGAGAAAGATGAACAAGAGGAAGATGGACAGAAGGAAGAGAGATTGAAGGAAGAGGAAGAGGAAAAGAGGAAGATGACGAGAAGGAAGATGAAGAGAAGGAAGATGAAGAGAAGGAACTGGCATAGACAGATGGGAAGGAAAATAGCGAAAGCAGGATTAACCAGATGAAGATATCACATAACGAGATTGAAATAAGTGTTGTGCTGTCTTCATTTGACCATTTGACCTAGGGACCCAGATATGTCGGGGTCGCGAACAGAAAAATTCGGTTGGGGACAAGCGACAGAAGAGGAGCGCAGAGCTTCGGAAGTTTGTAACCTTTGGTAGGGCCTAAATTCGGCTCTGGTGCGCACATCTGAACTTGCACCTCTGGAGAACTCAGACACTCAAGAGCATTCTATACATGTAGGTTTTGTTTGATCCTATCAAGTCTGTGGCGTACATTCGTTCATTTTCCCATTTGGCCTGTAACGTACAATAGGCTAATTTTCGAGATTTATCATTTAAATGAAATCTTACTTAGGTGAGCATCTTACAACGACTTTCAAATCTTTAGGAATATCAAATCATTGGCGACAACACGCAATCCTGTCGCATTCCTGTCACATGGTTTCAGATTGTGACAGGTCTGTCACCAAAGATTTTTGCCCTTGTTGTGGACTATAGGTGATGGCGAGAGTGGCGAGGGATGCTGACACCGGACTGAGATGGGTGCATGGATGGTGACATTGAGGGACCTGGATTTTGCAGACGATATCGCCCTGTTGAACAATACTTGAAGGGGCTTGAAAGATCTGACATCCAAAACACAGACGGAGGAAACCATTAGAGACGATGTGAGATGCCTTGAGATGTCGTGGGGCTGGAGCTGGCAAAGGACAGAGACGAGTGGAGGAGACGTGTAGCCTGATGTGCAGATCTGCACGGGAAGGAATAAATACCAAGTAGGCCTAATTATCAATAACATGTTTTTAAACTTAAAATTTTATATTGCATATGCACTTTAAAATCATCCCTCGAACGCAGGTATAGTGGAATTCATCTCATTGCAGTGATGCATTCGCTCTGAATCCAGTTAAGTTTTCTTTAGCGATTAAAGTTCGCGTTAGTAAAGCGTTCAAAGACGATGACCTTTCGTTTGTCTAACAATAACAATTCAAGGTCAAGAAGTAGCTCTATTGTATACAGAGTATACACACTTGTTCTGATTCATATTCAACAGACACGTTCGATCGTGCGCGACATCGTGACTCGTGGCTCTATATTTTGACCCCCACATGGCCCAAGGTCATTCTCAGGCCTATCATTGACATAAATATCCAGGGTGCGTATGGCTTAGGGCAATTTCCCCCACTGTTTTAGTACTACCTCCGATCGAAGTTCAACAGTTTGGGTAATACCTGCTTTACGCGGATCTGCGTACTAGACGACGTGAATGCACGGGCTCTTTCGCAATGCCCACCAAGTCCAGCCTTAGAGCAATGTTCACTGTTCAGTCCCAAATTTTGGCTTAACCACAGTTAAATCCTGCATCTTTGGGTAGGCCTACTGATCGACTGCGACTACGAGAAATTTCAGACCCATACTACGAACTCACCAAAACCTCACCTCTTGCTATCTCTCCCCAGGTCTTCCATTCAAAACTGAAAACATTGCTCTTTCACAAGTCTTATCCTGATTCATCCTCTTCCCCTTACCTCACTCGCCGTTTCGACCCCAAGCACCACCCTCCTTAGCCGTCTGACTGTCTGCCTGACTAACCCTTTGGATCTTGACCTGGAACTGATTTCACCCACCCACCCCGCCTAACGATTCTGATTTGATTGAGCGCCTGTGAGTAAGCTGGTTCCCGCGATTTCGCTTTTTTGGGCGCTCTAGAAATGTCGAGATTACGATTACGATTACGACTGTAAAGCGCAGAATTTGGAAAAGAAATCGAATGTCTCACGACAAAATTTCAGACTACGCTTATGTAATGTAATTATAGGCACCGACTCTTTGGGAGCCTTGGTGCGAATGCACCCAGAGAGAAAGTCCAGAAGGATTCGGATCGGACCTTAAATTCAAATTTTTTACACCTAAGCAGTAATCTCACAACTTGAGAATTACAGCTACAACGCAAATATCTTACAGTCACATCCCGTAGGCTACATAAATAAATTATTTATTTATTTATTTATTATTTAAAATATATAATTATTATTTAAAATAAATAAATAATAACACTGGAACCGGGGAGGGGAAGGGCATGGAGAAGGGAGGAGGACCCATGCACCCAGAGACAAAAGCAAAAGTCGACACCTATGAATGTAATGTAGATCTCCGAAATTTCACAACGCCACACAAAAGCCACGTCTGGGAGACCAGCTTAACCAACGGGGATTTTGTCCGTTTCTGTGCCAGGTCAGAATCCGGGTGAGGTCAATCATAGCCTAGTTGTGTACAGACCCCAGACAAAAAGTTTTAACCTGGTGGCATTGGTCAAGAGCTCATGCATTCTTTTGGCATCTTTTGCAAATTGTATATCTCCAATTCAAGGATCATTACATTGCTACTTATGGAACAGCGAATCGTCTTCAAGACTGGGATTATATATCCAAAGCTTTGCGTTTTGAGCAGCTGAAGGATGATCTTCGATCCTTGTCGACTTACCATGATCCTTGAGATTCTCCGGTTGTCTCAACGTGACGGAACGAAAGCCGAAGATTGTTTCTGACCTTTTCTGCCACTGGTCCTAACCTCTAGAACTCTCTTTCAACACTCAGCAGAGTATGCAGCATCTAGACGCTTAATTGATATAGCGCCTGTAGAATATCTCACAAAGGCGCAAACTAAATTGTGCTAAAGTCGCCAAGAACAAAACTTCCTTAAGCATTCAGGTATCTAGAATAGTTACTACCATATAGGTATAACTTTTTATTGTGACGGCGGTATCCCCCGGTCACCACCACTTTTAGAAGTGGTATTAGGCCCTAATGGTCACCACCACTTTTGGCCCTGTGCTCAACTATTTGTTGCGACAGGACACATAATTATGACAGCGTTGTTTTGGTTTGAAACAAGTTCAGGCAACGACAGTTAACGACGGCGTATGTTTAACTATTTGTTTTGGCAACATATTTTGTGAAACAGAACATTAACCTGTACTTTGTAATCCGCGAGTAGCCTAACTTTAAAGTGATGAACAGAGCAGGCTAAATTTGTTTAGCCTATAGGGGAAGGGGAGGGAGAAGGGATAGGGAATTGGTCACCATCAAGTTGTGGGGCAAAGTTACGCCCTAGGTTACTACACGGGGGTTCCCGCGCACACGCAGAGACCGACCGACAGACCGAGTTGCATGTACAGAGTCCATGGTTTTCCCTAGATTACGATTAAAACTCGTTTCTTTCTGAATGTCTTTTGCACCATAGGCTGCTTCTCCATTTGTAATCGTACTCGCAAGCGTAAAACCAAAATTTCTAAAGCGCTACTCTGTAGCTAAGCGCAGCGCACCAGCTTATTCAGGAGCGCTGCATATAAAACTTAGTGTCAAAAGAGGTTGCCCAGAGAGCAGTGGGCGCGCGTGAGAGGTGCAAGGGGTGCGGTCGCACCGGGCGGCCACTTGAGGGGGGCGGCACTTTGGCTACCTGGAATATTTCTCGGCGAGTCAGTTATTGATTCGTGCGGTATACTATTTATGTTACTTACTTACTTAAGCGATGACTTAGTAATGTTTGAAGTAGTGCTCCTGTGGTCACCGTCGTGTTTCATTTGTTGTTATTACGTAGCTATAATTTTGCAGATACTGCTTACTACAGTACTGGCGTATCGGTCGCTAGCTGCGAACGTTCATTTTCAAAACTTAAGCTAATTCACACATATCTACTCAACACCACGTATCTTATCATGAGAGGCTTAGGCTACCAATTTGAACACACTGTCTATTGAGAGAGAAACTACTGCGCAGATTGACTTTAGCTAAATTATCGAGGACTTTGTGTCTGCAAAAGCGAGACGAGTAGGCCCTAGAGTTTTATTTTATCTGACTGCAGTCTGCTAGTCCTGTAGCTGCAGTGACGAGTGTGATGCTACATTTATTGTTTGAACGTTGCACTAATTGACTTTGCTTTATCCTTTGAATTACAGTTTTTACTCGAAGTTACGGAGTATTAAGACTATAGACTTAAGTTGCACTGTTGCAGTGCGCTCACTGCTCAATAGACTTATCGAAATTGGTAAATTGTCGGTTTCGTTTTTGAATCTTGAAGTTGCAAATTATTGAAACTTATCTTAGTGTGACTTTTAATTAACATCTGACTACGGATCGAGCCTGAATAATAAAACTGACTTAACTGATGCAAGTTTTCCTTATTATCACGTAATCCACTTAAAAATAATAAAACTTATTAATGATTTAAATTTGTTTCAACTTTCAAGTTTACAGAAAAATACATAAATTGCTAAGTGCACAGTACACAGTGACACTATAGTAGCGGATCTGCATCATCTCCTACTGTGATCTATTAACCTCTATACTAGGCTACTAATGGCTGAGGCTGTATGTTTACTACTAACAAACTATCATGCACAGCACAGACAAAATTTCACTAGACTGCTAGACAGGGGCCCACTAGCGGCGATCTTGTTTGATTGGTGGGGGGAGGGGGACACGGGACACTTTTGAACTGATCTAGTCAAAAACGAGGTGAAAATAATTTTTCCCGCGAAATATTTGTTGATCTTTTTTGGTGTTTCTTCAAAATTTGGGGGACTCTATAGTGTGTACATCCTACTGTTAAAGGTGGGGGTCTTGTCCTCTCGACCCCCGGGATCGCCGCCCATGGACAGGCCTGCCGCCTTACGGGGGATAGGGGGGTGGGGCGGGGCGGCACACTGCTGCTTCGCACCACCTTTGAAAAATCCACGCGCCGACACTGTCAGAGAGCGAGTCCGGTTGCCAACTATAGACCAGAACGAGGAGGTGGAGAAGCTGTTATAAGGGGTTTCGTTGAGGACGAGGAAACATGGAAGGCGGGGATCGGATGGACTAGGGTGGGGATTCTCCCAACCTCAATACGTTCTGCAATTTCACTGGAGTCATTTAAGACCAGACTCAAGACACACTACTTCAAGCTGGCCTATGGACCGTGTTGAACTTGTCAAAGCGCCCTTGTAACGGCATGTGTCGTGTTACGGCGCTGTAGAAATCGTCGTATTCATCATCATCATCATCTTGAAGAAGTGAGACCAAAAAAGAATAGAAACCTGTGGGGTGATAAAAAAAAATTTATATGGGAGCCTGAGGCAGATGACGGTGGGTGAGTGGCGATATTTGAGGAACTGAGAATTCATCCTGTTCCAAATCCCTCCATCATTCCAAGATACTTAATGTAGGATTTCGACCTCGTGCACTAACTCTGGTTTTCATCATGCACACAGAGTTCCCTTGGCAGCAACATTCGATTAATGCCTCGAGAATTAAATTCATACAACGGTGTTCTAGAAAGTTCTCGATCTATTTCAGATTAAACTAGACAAGAGTAGACGAAAATACTCTAGAGTCGGTTAGAATTTTAGATTATCAACTCCAGAAAACTGTTTTATCTCAGAGGCGATCTCGCACAGTTCGCTTATCTGTTTGGGCAGATGTCTTGAAGGAGAAATAAATAAATAAATAAATAAATAAATAAATAAATAAATAAGCAGACTCTGAATGACCAGACTAATGAATGAATGAACGCAGGAACAAATGAACAAAAGAACGAATGATTGATTGAATGACTGATATATGTTTGGCATACACTAGAGCATCAAGGTGCAAAATAATATAAGCGTGCTTGCTGTGCAATACCTTCGAGTCTCTCGTGATATCCCTTGGTGAAGAATAGCATGGCCCTCGCGGCTCTCTCGGGTGTCTTGAGAAGGCCTGGTCGACTGAGATCCTCTCCAACGCAGCTCAGGATGCTACTGTAAGCATCCGACAGTTCCTGCACAAGGTCGCCGTTTCTGCTGCTGCAACCCGAATCTACATCTTGTATGGCAGCATCCATGAGACTGCTGCTGCTGCTGGAACTAGTCGGAGGTTTTCTCGTCTTGAATTGGGGATGGGTTTCGCCATTCTCCTCCTCCCGGTTGTTGCTGCTGCTGCTGCTGATCGCGAGTCTGTTAAAGATGTGCTTTTTATGATAACCGTTGACTTCGAAGTGAATCGAATCAGATTTGTTTGAAGCTTCCATATTCATCGTAAAATGTTTTTCCTGCGGCAGATAATGTAAAAGATGCATTGTAACATTATTGTGCTAAAATATCGTGTATACTGTATAATATTATAGTGTTTTGTTGTATTGTGCTATATTTAATTGTACTGTATCTTATTGTAATGTACTGTATTGTATTGTATTGTATTGTATTGTATTGTGATTCGAACTCCTTCTTGGTTTGGCGTCTCTGGCACTGCTCTACTCTGGTTCCAGTTCTACTATTGTCTTCACGATCCTTCTCTGTCAAAGCCTTCAGCCACTGCTTTGCAACCCCTCCCACTCTCCTGTGGTGTCCCTCAAGGTTCCGTCCTGCAGCGCCTCTTGGGTCCACTCCGGTATACTACACCTTTAAGCCATCTTATTAAAACTTCCTCTGTTGACCATCATCTCTACTTAGTTGACACCCAAATCTTCATATCCTTCTCCCCAAGCTCTTTTTCCGCCTCCATCACACAATTATTCAACATGGTTAACCAAATCTCTCAATGGATGTCATCCAATCTCCTCTGCCTTAACCCTTCCAAAACCGATTTCATCATCCTAGACCTTCTTGGCCAAATCAAGAAAATCCCTGACTCTTCCATACACCTATCGACAAACTCTTCGTCTCTTACCTTCACCTCTGACTATGAGTCCGCACTCTTGGTATTACTTTTGATCCATAGCTCTCCTTTAACCACATCTCTAGTCTCTCGCGCTCCTGCTTCATGCACATTCGTGACCTCCGCCACATCCGGCCCATGTTTGATCTCAAAACTGCCTCCACCATCGCTACATCCATTGTTCATTCAAAACTTCATCACTGCCATTTCCTCTTCCTCAACCTGGAATCCACCCAAATCAAGCGTCAGCAGCTTATCCAAAACTCACTAGCCAGAGCTGTCACTAGAACGCCCAAACATCATCATATCACTCCCATCCTTAAATCACTCCATTGGTTAAAAAATCCCAGAGCGAATCCACTTCAAAGTCCTATCACTAACCTACAACTCCCTACAATATTCCCAGCCCAAGTACCTCCGTGATATCTTCACCATCCAGGCAACCCGCTCCACCGATCATTCTCCTATCTCAGTCACTCACTACTCATCTCAAGTTCTCCAACCGAGCCATATCCAACACAACACCACGCCTCTGGAACGAACTCCCCTCTGAGTTCCGCAGATTGTCGGCTCCTCCATCACCATTGCAACCCGTCCTCCTCCTCCTCCTCCTCCTCCTCCTCCTCCTCCTCCTTCTCCTCCTCATCCTCATCCTCATCCTCATCCTCATCCTCATGCTCCTCTATCTATCACCCCCGGGCTTTCCATTCAAAACTGAAGTCTCACCTTTTCAAGAACTCCTACCGAGACTCATCTGATCCTCCGTCTTCCAATTCTTCTCGCCTTAAACGACCCCCGCCTTAACAGCTGCTCTGCCTCCTCTCTTGATCTGCCCCCATGGTAACCGGACTCGGGCTTCCTCTGGACTTATACTCTTTGGAAACCCCTCCGATTTGACGCAGCGCTCGTGAATAGGCTTGTGTCCTGCCCTTGGCCTTCGAGTCACGCTTTAGAAGTTTGGAGATTAAGATTGCGACCCTTGCTTATTGTTTTCGCTCCTGGTTTCTGTCGTTAGGGAGGTAGCGTCCCTGACAAGTCTTTCCCTGCAGAGGCGCTATGCAAATATGTGATCACAATTAGGTACAAGTGGGCCTACTATTTAACCCTGCTCAAGTTCGCTCAACTTCACGTGTCATCGGCGTATCAACGAAAACCACGCCGCTACATATTTAACTTCTCTATTATTAGAAGTGCACTCCGCCACTACCCTACATGTGGTAGTGCCAGTCCCAAGCTTAGAGAAGGGAGGAGGGCGAAGCTAATTATCTCTGTTATGACACAGTGTCGTTAAACAGCAACTAACTAACCAACAGACGCTATGGTTTCTAAATCACTGTATAATAGAACTTCGTGTACTGTTACCTTGTCTTTCTCGAGGCTGTCGTCGGTGATATCTAAACCACAAGTGGCCGAAACCAGAACAACTCAGTAAGATTAGAACAATGAAGATCCAACTTAACAGTGCGTCATTTATATAAGTCGCCTCAAACTTGACGCGATAAAGGCCTATCTCACATTACAATTGTATATACAGTTCTCGAGGCAATATATATATATATATATAATACATTGCCTCGAGAACTATATATATATATATATATATATATATATATATATATATATATATATATATATATATATATATATATATATATATATATATATATATATATATAAATGTTACATGTATGTGCATATGTGTGTCAGTGTGTGTGTTAGTATTTATATTTGTATGCTCATGCATTTGCACGTGTGTATATGTGCGTCATCTGTACACATTCGTGTTGTCTTCTACGGCCGTATCTGGTTGACCTGGTTGACCCGCTTGATCGAAGTACAGAATACGGATCTAAAGTGCCAAGGTTTCGTGCGATTGTTTGTAATCAAGCTTCGATTCTAAGTCACGCGGTACAAGAATGAAGCCTCGGTGCATGAACTATATGTTATAGGCTCCTAACCTATAGTTCATGCACATATTATGTACCATATTATAGACGTATAGGCCTATGTGTACATAGGGGACTATAGGCTATATATTATGGATGGTTTAATGGTTGCTTAGGTACTTTTAAAGATATAGTAATATATTAAATACAATTAGGTTGACTATCTATCGATTACTAAATCTTGGGTACGCAGTATCCGATTGGTCAGAGCATTCGGCCTCTAACGAAGAGAGCACGGATTATACCTTCTTGAGATGTCTACTGTGTAGGCGAGTGATTAACTTAGTGAGTTATTTGGTTGAGTGAGTGGGTGAGCGAGTGAGTTAGTTAGTGAGTAACTAATTAGTGAGTTATTTGGGTGAGTGAGGGAGTGGGTTTGCGAGCGACCGAGCGATTTAGTGAGCGAGTTAGCGAATGAGTTAGCGAGTGAGTTAGCGAGTGAGTTAGCGAGTGAGTGAGTGAAAGAAAGTAAGCAATCTCTTTTAGTGCGAATGTACACACTTTATATTACAAGTTTACAACAACAATGAATCCAATAGTGAGTTAGTGAGCGAGTTAGCGAATGAGTTAGCGAGTGAGTTAGCGAGAGAGCAAGCGAGCGAGAGAGCAAGCGAGCGAGCGAGTGAGTGAGTGAGTGAGTGAATGGAAGTAAGCAATCTCTTTTAGTGCGAATGTCCACACTTTACAACAACAATGAATGCAATAGTGACAAATAGCACGATTGTCAGTATACGGACCTTGAGCAAGGCCTTCATGTCGCAATCGGAGGTCGCCCTGTCGTGTGTTTGCCGTGTGTTGATGTCGACCCTCGATTGCTTGTTCTTTTACTTGCACTTTTATTTAACGTGCCTAACTTTTCTATAGAAGATTCACGACGCACTTTGTTTAATTAATAAATGAATTTAATTAAAGAAACAAATATATATACACTAACTCTACGGGAACTTCCACGTAGTATTAAAGCGTTTAGATATTAAATCGGACTATCTCAAATGTTGCTTCGTACAGCCTAACTACAGATCGTTCTTTCGCGTCAGTCTCTGAATCTGACGGACTATACTCTGCCGCCCCGCTGGTCGTTCCTCCCGATGTTGATCGCTCGACCGATGTTCACACGTCGCGTTCGTCAGTAGTACAAGTCCCGTGTTCTCCTTTTCCTTCCGTTAAGTAGGAACTTCAGCGTGCACCGGTCAGCCCCCTCCCCAAGTCAAGCTATCGACAATTAGTGTCAGATTGCTCCTCGAGACGCGGGTCGTCGCTCGCCTGCAGCGCGGGCGGTGTCTGGTTACATCATAGCCGCGAGGTGTCCTATTACACCTTGGCTGTGTGGTGTCCGATTACACCTCGGCCTCGCTGCCTTCATTGTTGACCCAGTGGAGGCTGGCTTTCGTCCGTCATCATCCTATCTCGATCGGCAACGACGCTTACATCATAATGATGATGCCATCTCGTCGTTGTCGTCGATCTCCTCACGCGACACCTCCCTTCCCGGGGGAGGACAAAGCCAGTCATTGGTTCGCCTCCCGGCTGAGAATGATGTCGTTCCCTCCATCGATTTCCTCCAGACCATGTCCTCGTCGTTCCCATGAAAATACAAAATATCAGCACAGTTAGAAATATATTTACAGTTGTCGCGGTGCCTTACATGGTAGTCCGCCTTCTTCCTCAATCATAGTCTGGACAAAAGATCAGCGGGAATATTCAGCGCCCCAGGACGATATTTAAAAGCGATATCAAAGTCCTGGAGTGCCAGAGCCCACCTCGCAAGTTTAGCACTTGTGGGCGTAGAAGCAGTTAGGAAAGTCAAGGGATTGTGATCAGAATAGAGGGTGGTCCTTGACATAAAAATCCAATTCCTAAACTTCTTCAACGCAAAGATTACAGCATACGCTTCGCGTTCCACAGTGGACCAACGCGCTTGCGTAGCATCTAATTTAGAACTGGCGAAACATATTGGCCGTTCTGTTCCATCGTCTTGAATTTGGAATAAGCAGCAACCGACTGCTTTGTCTGAAGCGTCAGTCGATAAACCAAACTCTCTGCCGTAGTCAATTGTCTGCAAACATACAGCGTTATTCAAATCGTGCGTAAGTTTATCTAGCGCATTTTGATGTTCAATTCGCCAGGGTATCTTAGCAGGCACCGATTTCTGGGTCAAGTCAGTGAGAATTCTGGCTGTCTCAGCCAGGTTAGGGATGAAGTTCCTAAAATAACTGAAGAAGCCAATTAATCTCCGTATGTCCTTTTTGGACTCGGGTTGAGGGATTTTCCCTAGCCCTGCGATTTTCATAGGATCCGGTTCAATGCTCCCTGATCCGATCAGGTGACCTACAAACGTTGTTTGTCGCCTAGCAAACGAACTCTTCTTAATGTTAAGGGTCAGACCCGACTGTTGAATAGTCATTAAGTATTTCTCTAGGTGTTTCATGTGATCCGGCCACGTCATCGAGTGTACTGCCATGTCATCCACAAACGTCTCAGTGAAGTCGCGAATGGGATGAAGGACCTTTGACATGCATTGGATAAAAGAATTTGAGGCTGACTTTAAACCAAAGGGCAGTCGTACGAACTCAAATAGGCCAGCGTCGCATACGAAGGCTGATAACCAACGAGAGTCCTTGTGGAGTCCAATCTGGTAGTATCCTTGACGTGCGTCAAAGCAGGATATGAAGTTTGCACTTCCTACCTTCTGTAACACTTCCTGGATGTCGGGGGTGGGGTATGCGTCACCCGCCGAGAACTTGTTTACATACCGGTAGTCAATGGCCAGTCTTAAACCGCCTTGACCTCCCTTTTTCACAACGCACACAACGGGACTAGCCATTTCACTATGTGAGGGAGTGATGATACCTAGGGCCAAAAGTTCGCGGATCTGCTTCTCCATCTCCGGTTTGAGCAGTTCCGGCACCTTATAGGCTCGCAAACTCTTCGGCCTGAACTCCGCGCTAACAGTGATTGTGTGTTCTAGGACGGGACAGAAACCTGGTTTGTCCGAGAACACATCTGGAAATCTGTCTAACAGACTAAACAGCTGTTTCCGCTCGGGTACCGTTAAGTGTGCAACGGCAATAGGGTCTACTTGTTCACTGGGCCGTGTCTGACTCGTGACGACGCTACCCACCGCTTCCACGTGACCGAAGTCTTCGTCCTTCTCGAACAGAATGGAGCAATTGTTAATCAATGCTTGCTGTATTCTTTCGTTATATTTGCGAATACGATTTGCATGTAATAAGCGGCTTTTGCCCCCTATTTCCACGATGTATGTGTAGGGCGATTTCACCTGAGCGATGATGGCCGGGCCTTGCCACTGGCCCTCCTTCTTTGCTCCTCGCGCTTCCGGTGATTGGATGATGACTTTATCCCCTACTTCGTAACGCCTGTCCATGCTTCTTAAATTGTAATGAGTAGCATAGCGCTGTTGTTCAATGTCTGAATAATATTCGGCATATAATTTAGACATTTCAAGGTTATCCCTTAATTGGTCCAAGTAAGCTGCGGCGCCTGTGCCCAGACTTAATGGAGAATCCCGCTCTCCCGCCCATTCCTCAGAAAGGACAGATAGAGGTCCTTTAGGCAGGGTACCATACACCAGGGTGTAGGGACTCACGTGGGTGGTTGCCGAGGGGCGTTCCCTTAAGCTCCAAAGCACGTAAGGTAACAGTCTGTGCCATCCCCTCGGGTTTTCTTCTGCCAATTTATGAATCATGGTCTTCAGTGTGGCATTGCAGCGTTCCACTAGACCTTGTGACTCGGGATGTGCGACTGGCCCAAAGCGTGGTGAGCACCCCATACGATGCAGAAACTCTTGGGTTAATTTGCTGTTGAAATTCGACCCGTTATCGGACCTAATCGTTTTTGGAAAACCGAAGGTCGTGAAGATTTGCATGTATGCATCACATGTCGCTTTTGCCGTTAATGATTTCAGAGGATAGGCCATCGGCCATCTTGAAAATTGGTCAACTACCACTAAGGCGTAGTTGTACTCGGGTTTTGGGCTTGTGGGGTCTACGTTGGTAACTATAGGCCCTATACAATCTGCCACTAGACAACCGAATCTGGTCTCGTCGTTGCGAGGGATAGGAGTTATGGGGGCTCGCTGCGCCACTCGCAGCGGCGCATGCCTTTGGCAAATGTCGCAAGATGCACAATATTCCTTCACTATATCCTCCACGTTGGGAAACCAGAAATTCAGTTTGATTCGGTCCTTAGTTGTTTTCAACGCCATATGACCTGCGAACGCAGCGTCATGTGCTAAGTTTAAGACCTTGTCTATTCTTTCTTTAGGTAAACACAGTTGTTTTACAGAATGCCCAGCTATTTTGTCTTTATGAAAGAGCAAATTGTCTTCAATGAAGAAGTTCTTCGCCCCAATTTTCCCGTGGGCCAAGAATGGTCGACCATTGTGCTTGTTCGGCCGCCATCTTGCTTCTGCCTACTATTGTGTCTTCCTTGGGTGGGGGTGGTATCTCAGGATTGAAGAATAGCTCTTCATTATCCGTTTCTTCGGGACTGATTTCTCCTACACTCCCACTGTCTGCTTGAGCGACCGTGAAGTAATCCTCGCCTATCAGCGTCCTAAGTCCCTCTACCTCCTCCCCTCTCTCCTCTTCCTCACTCGTCTCAGTCCTTGCGACCGCCTGCGCTTCTGAAATTTGGTCTATTTCAGGAGCGCTGGCCGCGTGACTCGAATACAACGCTGTCTCGCGCAGCAAGTCGGCTGTAGTGGGCGTGATAATTAACGGTTCATTAAGGTCTTTAATGAGTGCCGCCCATATCCGAACATCAGGGGCGTAATTTACCTCCCCCTCGCTGTCCTCGCCGGCCTGAGACCCCTTTAGTCTCAGCCGCACCACGTCCACAATCATTGATTGACCGTTCAGCCCCTTCACCTCTATCTGCTTGACCACAGGTAGGTTGAGCGGCCTGATTAGTTCTGCTCGCGCACAATTGTATTCGGCCCCGCTATCTATTAGAGACGATGTCACAGGGAGCCCTGTAATATACACTTTCATGTACTCTCTTACATAAGTCTCCTCCACGTCAATGCAATCCGGGTTTGTCGGCAATGCATGCTGTTCTATCTCTTGTATCAATGGCGGCCCGTCTTGTCGCGTCTCGCTTTGCCTGTCTGCCTGTCTGCCTTGAGCTCTGGTCACGGTTGGCTGGACCGCACACGCGCTCACCTGTTTGCTTTTAGTTTGTTTGTTCTTCGAACACAGTTTAGCTCTGTGGTCTGGAGAAAAGCATAGGAAACAAAGGCCACGCTTTCTAATCTCGTCGGGGGTTGGACGTCCGTCTGTCCTGTTACTTGTCTGTGTCCCTCCCGGTCGGTCAGTCCACGTGTCCGTCTGTTTAGCTGTCGTCTGAGGAGGTGCTGGCGCTTTCGCGTAGCGTGCCTCCGTCTTACCCGTGCCTAGACTATGCTTCGTATAGTCATTTTCCCAAGGGTGTGTAGCGGCGTAAGTGTCAGCCGCTGCAGCTAACTCTTTGTGCCCTAACCAATTCTGTTGCTCTTGACTGAGGATGAAATTCAAACATCCTCTGGGCAACATTTCTTTCATTTTATCTGCAATCAAGAGGCTTGTAACCTCATCAAAAGTCATTGCCTTGCGATCTTGCAGATAGTAAGAAAGTAAATTATGCAGTCTCGAAGCTAATGTTGTGTATGATTCATCTACCGCCTTTTTTGCGTTCATGAATCGCTCTCGTAAAGAGACTGCGCTTACTTTGAACTCTTTCAACAAGAAGGTTTTTAGCTTCCCGTAATTATCAAGCTCCTCTTGTGTGAGTCTGGCCGTCAGTGCTCTGGCCTGATTATCTAGACAGGTCAAGAGTAATCTGCTTCGAAGGTCGTCCGGGACAGCGCAAGAGTCGAATAACCTTTCGCACTGCACAAAGAAACCAGGGATTTGCGCATGGTCGCTGGGGAATCTCGGTAAGAGTCCTCGCAAGCTTTCACTATACGTTTTCATTCGTCCTACGACCGAATGCCTCAAGTTATAGTCCCTTTCGTCTCTGAGTCTCCTCTCTGCGTCCCTTTCCTCTCGGACCTCCTTCTCTCTCTTCTCTGCCTCCTCCTTTTCTTCTCTCCTCCGCTTCTCCTCCTGAAGCCTGAGCTTCTCAGCTTCCTCTCTCTCTTCCCTTCTCCGCTTCTCCTCACGAAGCCTTACTCCTTCTGCTTCCTCTCTTGCTTCTCTTCTCAGCCTCTCGGCTTCCTCTCTCTCTTCCCTTCTCTCCTTCTCCTCCTGAAGCCTGAGCTTCTCAGCTCCCTCTCTCTCTTCCCTTCTCTGCTTCTCCTCACGAAGCCTTACTCCTTCTGCTTCCTCTCTTGCTTCTCTTCTCAGCCTCTCGGCTTCCTCTCTCTCTTCCCTTCTCTGCTTCTCAGCTTCCTCCTTTTGTTCTTTCCTCAATCTTTCCTCCTTCTCTTCTTTTCTCCTCTCTTTCTCTTCCTCTCTTCTCTCCCTTCTCTCCACTTCCTCTCTCGCTTCTCTTTATAGCCTCTCGGCTTCCTCTCTCTCTTCTCTTCTTAGCCTCTCGGCTTCCTCTCTCTCGTATTTTAAGCGTTTTAATTCGTATAACTGCGTTTGCGCTGCCGAATCGATACTGCTTTCTATGCTACCCGTGCTTACTTCCTCACTTACTTCTGGCGGGGTTTCCCGTCCAGAAACAATTATTTCAGCACTCGCCTCTTGGAGTTGGCCCGTACTCATGGAACCCAACTCCTCCTCTCCTAGTCCCATCTTTATCAGATATGCGACTAGTCTGTGACGGGGCATGTTCTGCACCCTCACTCTTTTCCCTACCGACAACTTATCCATCTTCCAACAGTCCGCTCACTAATAGAAAAAGATAAGTAAGTTAGAGGAGAGTCACCGCTGGTCAGAAATCAAAGAAAACAACGTCCTAAAATTCTACCACAAATACAACAAGAACAGAACTGAGCAAAAGGAGCTACGCAAAAGCCTCGGCTATTCGCACACCAATCCTCATCCAGACCTCAACCGCAACCTCACAGATTACCACGACTACCAGTAAGGACTTACCCTCTGAATACGTCGAGCGTGCTCCGTCTTTTGGTATCTTGGCTGATCCGCTGTCCTCCGTTGCCACTCCCGTCCGTCGTTGCTAGCGATGGTCGGTCGTCCGTCGGCGCTCTTGTTCCTCGTCCTTGCCTGTTGCTGTCGGTTCCTTCGAGTCCTTCGTCTCCGGAGTCCGGCACTCGATTTCTCCAGTTGCGAAGGGTTGTATTCGCCGCTGGTCCCGATCTGTTGAGATTCCTCTTTTCCGTTTCCGGTTCCGCTCTTCGTCGTGACGTCTTCAGTTGAAAATCCTGTCGACTGCGCCAATGTCGCAATCGGAGGTCGCCCTGTCGTGTGTTTGCCGTGTGTTGATGTCGACCCTCGATTGCTTGTTCTTTTACTTGCACTTTTATTTAACGTGCCTAACTTTTCTATAGAAGATTCACGACGCACTTTGTTTAATTAATAAATGAATTTAATTAAAGAAACAAATATATATACACTAACTCTACGGGAACTTCCACGTAGTATTAAAGCGTTTAGATATTAAATCGGACTATCTCAAATGTTGCTTCGTACAGCCTAACTACAGATCGTTCTTTCGCGTCAGTCTCTGAATCTGACGGACTATACTCTGCCGCCCCGCTGGTCGTTCCTCCCGATGTTGATCGCTCGACCGATGTTCACACGTCGCGTTCGTCAGTAGTACAAGTCCCGTGTTCTCCTTTTCCTTCCGTTAAGTAGGAACTTCAGCGTGCACCGGTCAGCCCCCTCCCCAAGTCAAGCTATCGACAATTAGTGTCAGATTGCTCCTCGAGACGCGGGTCGTCGCTCGCCTGCAGCGCGGGCGGTGTCTGGTTACATCATAACCGCGAGGTGTCCTATTACACCTTGGCTGTGTGGTGTCCGATTACACCTCGGCCTCGCTGCCTTCATTGTTGACCCAGTGGAGGCTGGCTTTCGTCCGTCATCATCCTATCTCGACCGGCAACGACGCTTACATCATAATGATGATGCCATCTCGTCGTTGTCGTCGATCTCCTCACGCGACACTTCACTCACAATTGCTCAACGTAGAGTAATGGATAACACACCGGCGTGAAGAGCAGTAGGTGCCAAGATCGAATCCCGTAGACCCCGTAAGGTTTATTCAGCCTTCCACTCGCTAGGTGGCGGCGGTGGTTAAATGGATAATAGTACATTATTTGCGTCCGAGTAGCTAAAACATAATTGGGTGCATAATTAATTTCGCTGTAGATAGACCGCATCTACAATTAATTAAGATCGCGTTTGTGATGGCGCCCTTGTGGCTGCCTTATAAACAGTTATTTTCGACTCCTGTAAAACTGTCATCATGGGCATCTACTGTATACATGTATGTAAGGCGCCCTGCGTGGCTGCCGTTTCTACTGTATGTATGTTCACTGTACAGCGCAGTGCGGTTAGCAGGCGCTTAATTAAAGAAAATATTATTATTATTATTATTATTATTATTATCATTATTATTATTATTATTATTATTATTATTATTATTATTATTATTATTATTATTATTATTATTATTATTATTATTATTATTATTATTATTATTATTATTATTATCAATTGCTGCTTAGTCGCCAGACTGTGATGCTTAATAAATGTAGAAATAATAATGGGTTATGTGCCTACTGGGTCGATTCTTTCGTCGACACTTTAGTCCATTCTTTGGTCGATTTTGTTCGATTCCTTGGTCTATTCTGGGACTAAGATTGCAAGGGATATGAAGCTGATGAATATAGTGTCTTTGGTCTAGATTATGTGTGTGGCTGAGTTTTACTTCCGGTACCCTTGTACGGATCGGCTAGTCAAACATGGGTCGCTTACAGCTGACGTTATAACTAAATAAAAACGACTTTTATTAATAAGAAAACGCATAATTATGTCCATAACTGTAAATCGCTAAAAAAACACGTCTAGACCGATGCCATGTGCTGTATTTATTTCAAATCATCCCCTGCTAAGTACCCGGATGAAGCCACAAACATCGCCTGCGATGCATCAGAAAAGACGAGCTGTGATTGGCTGACGCGTTGCCGCTTCATATCCCTTTAGCAATCTTAATCCCAGGTCTATTCTAACGAAGAAATTCGACCAAGGAATCAACCAAAATCGACTAAAGGATCGACCATATGGACAGATCTGACGATAGCTGGTTAGCTGAATTCAAGGATCTTTCAATTCTTCAGCGACTGCGATGATATATACAGACAGCTACCATTTCAGAAAGTCAATATATCGCAACATGGAACCAGCTGAAGCATTTTCTTAAGAAAGCAATCACAGGTGCTAACATAAATCAAGGGATTTCCAACAGAAGACCAACACACACACACACACACACACACACGCACGCACGCACGCACGCACGCACGCACGCACGCACGCACACACACACACAAACACACAAACAGACAGACACACACAGACAGACACACACAGACAGACACAGACAAACACACGCAGGCAGACACATGCAGACAGACACACAGGCAGACACACGTAGACAAACACGCAGACAGACGGCAGACAGACAGAATGTATCCGTCCAAGTATTAATAATTAATTAAAATGGTTTTTAACATATGGGCATATAATTATGATCAAATATTAGTACAATACAACCAATAGTAAACCCTATGATGTTCGTTCTGGTAGTTTCGAAGTCTTAAATATTAGGCCTATATTAGGTCCATATATAATAATAGTACATTATTTGCGTCCGAGTAGCTAAAACATAATTGGGTGCATAATTAATTTCGCTGTAGATAGACCGCATCTACAATTAATTAAGATCGCGTTTGTGTTAATTGAGAATGTTAGATGTAAAGTAGTGATTTTTATTCAGATCTCTTGCAGTCTGTTTTGTGCAAAAGTTTTCGTAGTTCTTTTTTCACAGTCTGTTTTGGATTGTTGATCGTTTCGCTAGTTTTGTCTTCTCGTCATGAACGTAAAGTTTAGGGAAAAATAAAGTCGGAGTGCAGAACGAGAATGGAAAAAGCGTAGGAGTAAAAGAAAGAACGTTGGAAGAAGTGCGGAAAAGAAAAGCATTCAATGCACACGGAGTGAAAAAGGATAATGGAGTAAGAAGCATAGAAGGAATTGACACGAGAAGGAAAACATTCAGGCGAGCAGAGCAGGATCTCCTGGAAGGAGGGGAAGAGATATGAGGAGAAGCAGCAGATTGAGGATGAAGAGGATTAACATTGAGGAAGAGGAGAACGCGAGACGGAAGGAGTAGAAGGACGCCGTGTTAGTCGTACCAGTCGTCGGCAGTCATGTAGTTTCCTTGCATGTATCGGAGCTTGTGAACATCAGGGACGGTGAGGTGCTGACACGGGGTACTCATAGGGTCGGCCATAGTCGACCGATAGACGTACCAGTTGCCTCGGTTCGGTGGATCCCGCTGGGCCGGCTCGTACAGGGTCGAGTTGTCGGCCCTCATCGCGTCCGTCCAGCGTGGGTCTCTCCAGGACGGCTCGATGCGGTGTGTTCCCCGATCTGCCTCGGAGTACACCTGGGTAAAGAAGGCCTCGTCACAAGCCGGCAGTCGCTGGGCGATCCTGGCGACCTCGTCCGTCTTCCGGGTGACCGCCCATGGGCCTCCGACCGGCTGATGGTCCAACGGCTTCAAGCAGAGCAGGACCTCAGATGTGCATTCGGATTTCTTCGGCTCCGTGCAGTAAGCCTCCTGGTACGTGGTCTTAACGTTCGCCATTCTTGTCGGTCGGCTCAACTGAATTTACAAATGGATGAGCAACTAGCAGAATTCTTTACAACTTTCAGTCATTCTTGCCAGACAAGATTCTACGTTTAAGCAATTAACATTATTACATGGTTATTTCGTGGTTATTTCAATATTACAAGTTAAAATTACAAACAAACACTTGTAATTGTTCGTGAATAAGGTGGTGCCCTGCGCTTGGCTTTCGAGTGGCGCTTTAGAAGTTTGGATATTACAATTACGATTACTTCTTGAAAAATGCTGTGGGTTAAACGCACTGGATTTCATAAGGGGCCATCCATATATTACGTACACAAAAATCCGGGACAATTGGACCCCCTCCCCCCTGTTCGCAAGCGTACTTTCTTCCAACCCCCTGCGTACGTACGCTTGACGCACCCCCCCCCCCAAGGCCAGCTGCAGAAAGTGTCTCGGCAGCGACGGTCTGCACTTTAGGCCAGATTATTGAAGGATGAGTGAGGGCCAATATAGACAAATTATAGGTGTCTCGTTCACAGCACAGAATAACTGCACTTTGCTTTTATATAATGTAATAAAATGCCATCGGACGACTATAGGACAATACAGAGTTATAAATAGGCTAATGTGGACGTCATAATTAGAAATTTATTTTGTGTACGTACACATTTTGTCCCCCCCTCCCCCCCGTTCGCACCCGTACCCAAAATCGCCAAAATCCGACCCCCTCCCCCTAATTGCGTACGTAATATGTAGATGGCCCCTAAGCAAAATGAGTGCTGTAGGCCTAGTACGTGTGTAAGGTTCCGTCACTACAAAAGGGTTTTAAACCACTTAAATACATGGATGGATGAATGCTTGAATGAACGAAGGAATGAACGAACGAACGAAGAAACAAATGAATGAACTGCAAGACTGTAACGAGCAAAAGTGAATGAATGAATGAATGAATGAACGAATGGACGAACTTATGAATGACTAGACGCCGAAATCAATCGCTCGATCATCAGCAACTGTGATCATTCAACGATGATCAATTATCTACAGCAAAATCAATAGATCGATAGGTTATACTGTAAATGGCGGTCCGAAATTATAAAATCGGTATGTATTCACATATGTACGTATGTATGTATGTACATGTGTATATATGTATGTATGTATTTATGTACATGTGTATATATGTATGTATGTATTTATGTACATGTGTATATATGTATGTATGTATGTATGTATGTATGTATGTATGTATGTATGTATGTATGTATGTATGTATGTATGTACATGTGTATCTATGTATGTATGTATGTATGTACATATGTATGTATGTATGTATGTATGTATATATGTATGTATGTACATGTGTGTCTATGTATGTATGTATGTATGTATGTATGTATGTACGTACGTACGTACATGTATCTTTGTATGTATGTATGTATGTGTGTATGCATGTATGTGTGTGTACATATGTATGTACATACATACATACATACATACATACATATATACACACATACATTTCTTGTCTTTATATTAAATTCCTATGTGAACCCATTACTACATACCGATTTATTTAATTTGATAATTTGGGACAGCCATTTACAGTATTACCGATTGATACACCCGGCAGATTAGATTTCAATCAGTAACTGACGGTGTTAAATGGTCGATGGTCAGTGGTCAGTTGGTCCGTCTGTATACAGTGGCGGCTATCTTGTCTGAGAGGTGGGGGGGACAAAGCCGGCCATGGTCTGGTCGATGACAATTCATGTCCCCCCCAATTTTTTTTTACTTCCTTAGGAATTCATCTCCACAAAAACTTCTTCACTTTTCTACGAATTCATCTCTAAAAAAGTTGATGACTTTTTTTAGTCATCGACCTCTTTTCGGGTCTCCCACCATCCCCCCTCGAAAATTTCTTGACTTTTTTTACAAATTTCTTCTTGCTTTCTTAAAATTTTCAGGGGGGCACTTGTGCTCAGAAATTGAATTTTTACCTCATTTGGTCAAAAAGGCTGTGAAAACCCTCACGCGCAATTACATTTCTTGGCTTTTTTTGGTGTTTCTTCTAAATTTGGGGGGGGGGAAACAAATGTATGGCGTGTCCCCCACTCTTAAAGGTGGGGGGACATGTCCCCCTCGACCCCCCTAGATCGCCGCCCATGACTGTATATATCCACCCGATTCAATTGCCTGGCCCATGCTAGTCGCAAAAGCCCATTCAACCTTTCATTTTTCATACCCGGATCATTAATATATAAAGCATTAATGAATTAGTGTAAAAAGATTAGACTTACGCTTTCGCCGCAATTTCTGTCTCTTATAAAGCTGTTGTGACGTCATAAAATACCCATAAGAATAAAAGCTAAATTTCAAAGAACTTCTGTGAAAGAAGGAACGTTGTTAACGAATGTAAAAGGTGAAGCATTTTTAGAGTTATAAAATTCTAACAACGGGTGAACTTTGAAACAACTGTCGGAGGCATCAATAAAATACCACTGCCAGTATGCTCATTTTGGACCCATATTTAATACTGGACCCATATAGACCTATACAGTGGGGCCTATCAAATAAGTTGATCTATGGGTACATTGGGTAGGCCCTATGCTGGCGGAGACGAAACAGTACAATAGCGCACTAGAATACATGTAATGTAATGTAATATAAACATTTGTAAAGCACTCCTCGCACAATATTCAGAAGCGCTCTCAACGTGATAGGTTCGTTTAAAAAGAAAGGTTTTTAAGCATTTAATTGAAGCAAGTGAAAACGACCCGAGGATCTTGCTCCAGATCACAGAAGGGAGTTCATTCCACAGTTTGGCCTATACATTAGGCCTACAATATATTAGGCATACAAGTGGAATTTGATAACGCTTCCGTTACAAAGTTCGAAAATAGGCTTACATATTGAAGCCGGACAGCAGAAATTAAGTTATAATTTATTTTCAGGAAGTATTTCTAAGAACCATATTAAACAGACTCGAAGAATGACAACCGTATAGGCATACACGTTGCGAGGACCTTTTCCCAAACTTTGCTAACCGAATGACTGCAAGAATTAATTCTCTATGGAGTACTAGGCCTACAAAAGCCCTACATGTACAAAGGCCTATACGAACGTGAATGAGTGAGATTTTAGGCCTATGTGTAATGTAATTAGGGCCTATGTAAATGTAATTATTGTAATGCAGGATATGCGATCGAGTAGGCCTAATGCCATGTGGCTGCGCCATTGTCTACAGATGCATCGGTGGCACATCACAGGTATATAGGCCTAGCCTATTGGCCCTATAGCCTGTATACCCTATATTGTAAGCCAGGTTGTCGGATCGTTTATCGACTGTGACAATATTATAAGGGATTTGTGTTTATATAGCAGATATATAGTTGCTTATTGGCAACATATGCGAACCTCAAATGACGTGTCACCCAAATATGGCACAACGCTCGTTCAAACAGACGACCAGTAAAAATTTAATCTTGATCAGTTCTGGGCTAAATGAGTAAGCTTAGTTAATAGTTCAGATAGCACTAATATTGCCTCAAACCACAAGATAACTTGTTCTGTTTCTAGTATTTATCTGTAATAAGTTGCCCAACAACCTGCAGCATGAACTCCACTATTTGCCTCTTTTCCGGGAGCGTTTGAGACCAGTCTGTTCGTTGGTAGTTTTATTGTAGCCTATTAGGTCGAGTCTCTCTTGAAGTTGTGATGTCTAAATTTTCAATTAGCCTACGGTTACAATTACAATTACAAATTCTCTGTCTATTCGTGGATGTATCCAGGGTTTGATTGGGACTGGGAGAAATAATACTCGAATGTGGAGTGGAATGCGAAAACAGCAATTACGACGAACCTTTGAAGTTTGAACTTGAAGTCCGCTGTGCATTTGGGCGTGCGTTCCTAACGCAACGCCTAACTTGAATCAGCAGTAATTTTTTCAGCGTTTATTTATACTCAGTCGGTAGGTGGCGACTGTGTTTTGAAACTCACTTCAAAATAATTATGTCAATGTGGTAGTATTCAATTAGTCGAGACGTAAACCTTGCCTATCGTGGCCAGTGCTTGTTTTGAAGAGATTTTAAAATATGACTTATTTCAGTCTTTGATGTGGGTTGAAAAAGAGATAGTGAGGATCCAGCGAGGAGAGTAAATCCTTAATACTACCGTATAGGCCTACCTGTCTACCAAACCAAATCAAAGACTGAAATAGGCCTAGGCATATATAGCCTATTCCGTCTGTTAAATATCTTCCAACAAACAACTAGTGTGAGTTTGATACTATAGAAAATACTTCCGTATCTAAATTCAGGCTGCGCATCGGTGTTAATTCGTTTCCATGATTACCAAAGTAATCAACCATGCACTTCTTGTCTACTGATAATTGTCCCCTCCATTTCAAATAGGCTAGGCCTAGGCCTACCTCTTACCCTGCCAGCATCTCCATGGGCGTTAGATGGGACCCATCTGGGCTTTGTACGAGTCCCATGTAGGAATATTGGTCCCATATGAGCTCCTAAGGACTGGCAGCTAGGGTACGAAGAAACTGCAGCCACTTGATAAAGAAAGTCTTTTCGTTACAGCCTACCCTTACAATTTGGAAATCGCTCCATATAGCCCCATATCTGCTCATCCTGCTATAGCTATATATATATATATATATGTATTGCTATAGGCTAGCTATAGGCCTAATTAATATTTCGCTCGTCTGGAATTAACTCCCGTTAGAGGTGCGGTAGTAGGGCCTATATATAGCTATTGCATCTGTCGTACGAACTCATCAAAACTGCACCTCTTGGCTCTTGCAATCTCTGCGCAAATCTTTAGTCACTCAATTAAAACATTTAATTACCACAATGTCATATGCTTTAGTCTAGCCTAATCCCCCCTCAAATAGCTCTTCCCCTTATAGCGTATACTAACAGCGCTCCAGTTATAAACATGAAACACAGTATAGCCGTCTGACGGCATGCAGGTCTACACAGGCCTATCTGCCTATCCCTTGGATCATATAAATTGACCTTGAAGCGAAATCTGACCTCAGGACGTCCTCACCTGCCTGTCGATTTTGTTGTGGCTGAGCGCCTCTGCATGGTTCCCGCGATTTAGCTATAATTGGGCGCTGCCATAGGCGTAGACTCGGGGGGGGGCAGCCGGGGCAAATCCATGGCCCTTTGGATGAATCCAGAGTGCCATGGCAAATCCCTCCACCCCCCCATATTTTGGAAAAGTTTACGCCAGTGGGCGCTGTATAAATCTCGAGATTACGATTGCTTCAGTCTCAACCACACCATAAAGACCCATGTAGGCCTAGGCCTACCAATACAGCGAGAAAACACAAAGGAAGAGCTAGAGGGCTTCAGAGGGAGAGAGATGATTCGATCAGAGGAAGACGAAGGAGAGGTAGATGAAGAGTATGCACAGGCCTACACAATTATAGGTATGTATGTATGATTCTATGTTTGTATGATAAGTAGGCCTATGTATGCATGTAGGTAGGTATATGCATGTCCTATGTATATGTAATGTATGTATACCTATGGATGTACCTGGACATTTATATAGCACCTTATGCGACCGAGTCTCACGAATGCTCTTTTGCTCACCAGCCCAATGAATTAGTGCAAGTAAATGTAGGCTTAAGTGTAATAATTATAATAAATAATAATCTTTTCTTTATTTAAGCCTCTGCTAACCGCACTGCGCTGTACAGTGAACATACATAGGCCCTATAGGCCTAGTAGCCTAGAAACGGCAGTCACGCAGGGCGCCTTACATAGGGCCTACATGCAGGGCTGTAGTCGAGGGTATAAGCGGGTATACAGCGTAGGCCTATACTTACCTCTAGAGACCGTATACTCACCTCACAAAATATTTTTATTTATTTATATTAAAATACTATAGCGTATACCTATACTCACAAAATACTGTAGCGTATACTCACCTCTAATTTGTTTCGGAAATCTAACCGGTAGCGTGTACTCACCTCTAATTTTACCACTAGCCTACAGCTCTGCATACATGTATAGGCCTACAGTAGAAGCATAACAGTTTTACAGGAGTCGAATATAACTGTTTATATAGCCTACGGCAGTCAGGGCGCCTAGCACGGCCTACTATTCAGTTAACCACCGCCGCCACCTAGCGAGTGGAAGGCTGAATAAACCTTACGGGGTGTGTACGGGATTCGATCTTGGTACCTACTGCTCTTCACGCCATTGTGTTATCCATTACTCTACGGGCCACGCTTTTATATAGCGACCGCGTGGCCTCGACTCTGCTTATAGCCAGTCTTGTTGTCCTCGAGACCAAGGTCTTGGTCTCGATTGCACTCGAGTTCGTTTTTAAAAGTCTTGGTCTTGGTCTTGGTCTTGAGGTTCAAGGTCTTGGTCTTGGTCTTGGTTTCGAGGCTCAAGGTCTTGGTCTTGGTTTTGCAAGACCAAGACCAAGACTTTTGAGAATATGAACACTACAGTCATTTAACAAAACGCAAGGATTTAAAAAATTTATTCAATAATTACTAATACAATTGCTTTAGTATTTACACGGTGTGAGTGAGGCTTTACTGTTGTTTTGGACATTTATTTTGACTTCCGGTTATTTACCATGGAATGATTTCAAAACAGACTCACATATAAATTTGTACATTTACATCCGGTACTTGAAAAGCTGCTCTGTGTGCCAGTGAATTCAGCACTGTATAACGTATTTTTCACATGGCAAAATTTTTATGAGGCCCCACAGGTCTTGGTCAGAAAATTCTGAGCGAATTGGTTTTATAAAATGTAACAGGCATTTGGAATAACATTTCGCATAAAGGACTTTTGTAAATACGAATTCGGGATTCTCTGCAGTCTGCATTTGGAGTTGTTTTGTTTGAATAAAATAAAAGATTCATGTTTTAATTAAAATAGCGAGTAGTCCGACTTGACAATTTTTTTAGTAAGGAATAGAAGTCTGGATATGGTTGTGATTTTTGGGTATTTTTCTCGGTTTTGGTCTCCAGTTTCAAAGTCTTGGTCTTGGTCTTGGTCTCGAGGTTCACGGTCTTGGTCTTGGTCTTGAGGTTCAAGGTCTTGGTCTTGGTCTTGGTCTTGAGGTTCAAGGTCTTGGTCTTGGTCTTGGTCTTGAGGTTCAAGGTCTTGGTCTTGGTCTTGGTCTTGAGGTTTAAGGTCTTGACAACAAGACTGCTTATAGCTTATTCTTCAATGAATTGAGCGGGTGAGATCCTTCACCACCACCATAGGCGTAATTTGTGGGGGTACGAGGGGTACCCGTACCCCCCACTTTTTGGACTGGGGGTACTGTACCCCCCACTTTTTAAACAATGCCAGTCAATATTTTATTATTGTGCCTTCACAGAGAACACAATCTCCGCCAAAAGTATTAAACTGCTTAGATATAGGGCCTACAGGTAAATTGAGAGCCAAAATAAATGAGAATACTGGTAGGAATATGTTCAAAATGGTTATCATGCGAAAAACGAAAGTGGAGAAGAAATTGGTACCCCCCCACTTTTTAGACCAAGGTATTGGTACCCCCCACTTTTAGGCTAAAGTTACGCCCCTGACCACCACTGCCCATTTAAGTAGGCCTACACAGTCGCCGAATCCTTGTCGTTATTATAACTTATCATCAATTTATTCTCCCCTGTTAGATTTAGCATTCATCATGCATGTAAGTCATCCAGTGATGTATAGATCCTACTAAGAATAAACGACCCTATACCTAAGGTTATAGGGCTAATACGAAGTATTCCCAAACTATTCCATTTTGGCTTCAGAGAAAGTTATTCACATGCGACAGCCCGATAGGTCTCACAGTAGGCCTGCTCTTGGGAATCGAACACAATTTAGGCCTATGTCCGAGCTTTTCTCAAAAAGCGAGAGCGCATTATGTCCGAGCTTTTCTCAAAAATATCCGCGATGCAGACGATGCCACCGACCTCGAGACATGTTAACAGAGCCAATGGCACGAGATTTTCATTAGAATAATATGTGTAATGTATGCGCGTTGAAGACGCGTGGAGGCGAGGCCTCAGTCGCCGGAGCCAGACAAAAATCCATATTCCGTACTCCCTGATCTTCGTTCGTCCAATCGACGCCGAGCCAGGCGTCTGTATTTGTGTCGGAATCGCTGGCTTCGACCGGCGTCGGTCTATCGTTTGTACCGTTGCAGTTTTCGCTAAGCTCCCGAAATTTTCGAAATTTCTTAACCAAGCCCACGAATCTCGAGGCCTTGACTGACGGTTGGTATTGTTTAATTTTGCTGACGAAAAAACAAAAGAGTTCTTTTAGACGAGAATGAAATCGGCGTTATCGGCGATGCTAGCAAGGCAGTCTCGCACCCGGTGGAGCCATGGTTTACAAAAGAGAGCCGTGCTTGTATGCAGAGGCTGACTAATAAAAGAAAGGGCGTTATTTGTAATCAAGGCATTTACAGAACGACCGTAGATCGTGGCAAGGGCTTATACCGATATAAAAGTATGGGGAATTTTCTCGCTAAATGGTGTGTTTTATCGGCAAACGTGAAGCCGAGGTTTTGAAATTTGTGCATATTTGAGTGACGCGGATGGCTTGTCAAGGTCGGCAGTGTAACTGGCAGTGTAACTAGAAATCACAGCTTTCGCATATTTTGCTAATTTATTCATTTTATTTCCTCGCTGCTCATGTATTCGAAATGCAGTTTGATCACATGCAGAGAAGCAGTGGCACAGTGTTAGTCATTGCAATTATTTTATTTTTTGGAGTAGCCATTTGGCCGACTCATATTGAAGATCATCATAGGTACCATCTAATCTACCAGTGACTAATGTGGTTGCACAGTGTTTAATCTAGACACCTTTTGGGGGGAATTCCCCCCAGGATTTATGTTTCCCCCAGAGGCCAGCAATATTTTAATGTAGACACCCCCCCCCCCAAGATACATGTTGCACTCCCCCAAAGACGAGTAAACGAGTAATATAAGAATAAATTAAAATAAGATAGATATTTGAAAGGTTTTGAGAGATGAATTCCTAAAAAAAGGTCGTCAAAGTTTTAGTTTCCGAAAAAAGTCAGGAAAGTATGGGTGAATGACTAAAAAAAGGTCATCAACTATTTTTCAAGATGAAATTCCCAAAGTTAGTTAATATTTGGGACTGTGGGTCATACACAGATGTGATGGTTGAACTTTTTCTGTGGACAAATAATGTTCTTTGTCTCGAAATTTGTGAGCAAGATCTCTACAAGTTGCTGTTAATGGGGGCCAGCTTGCTTTACTAGTAATGTAACATGATTGATATAATCATATATTTCTAACAAATTAGAAATATATGATTATGAATGTGCAGGCCAACAATTTTTGTAACAATTATGATTACCACACTAGTCAAACCCCTTCTAGTCTTCTGTTCGACAGACTAATCACTTGTGAATTGGTCACGCAAAGTTTGCAGAAGAGGCAATTCAAGGTTGAAGATCAAGTGTTAACACTCTAGGTTGTATGTATCTATTGTTTCATCCTCTTAGCGTGACGTATCAGTTAGTGGTTTATCTCCTGAGCCCTGTCACTTCAGCCTCTTTGATTCTGTAGAATCTGTTGACTGGTGTAGAATCTGGTGTGTTATTTATATATGTATGCATGTATGTATGTATGTATTGTAACACTTGTATACTGCATTTTAAGAACCTCACAAACCGCTGTAAAACAGCAATAGAACAGATCTAGAAAGCTGTATCTTAAGATACTTAGCTGAAAACGTTTTGTGACAGCTGTTCATAACATATTTATAGGACGAAGACGTATCATTCATCTGGATCTTTTTCAAAAAGCTTTAAAACTTGTGCTTGTGCATGTGACATGATTGTAAAATAATAATAATAATAATAATAATAATAATAATAATAATAATAATAATAATAATAATCTTCTTTATTGATTCAAACTGACAAACGCAGTAAGATTACATTGAAAAGTGACAAGATCTTAATTAAACACATGGTTTGGCAGCTATGCAAGGCGCCGCCCTGGGGGGGGGGGTTATGGGTATCGAATCGTGATCCTAATGATGTCCTGGCCATGAGTGTTACCATTACTCTATCCCCCTCCCCAATTTGTAGCGTCAAATTAAGGTGTTGTGTTTGTTCATGATCAAGTGTGTGTGTGCTAGAGCGTTGGAAAGGATCATGCCAACGAAAACCTGCAAGCGTTGCAATGCACTGACTACTGAAGGTCTTCATACAGAGACAATTGCACATAAAGACTGAAACATTAGCCCTACTATATTTAATGTTTCAAGAAATATCCTTATATTGAGTGTTTGATCCTTCAACTGTTAGCCATTTGGAAACAAAAGAATTTAAAGAGTGAAAGCATTACATACTGTAGATAATTAGATCATTTATATAACTGTGGTTGAAAGCTGTTTATCTCCTTAATGCCACGGATCATTATACATATAGTTCTGCTGTAAGAAATAGATTTTTTATTTTTGTTGTTATGATGTAGGACCAAAACTATCCGCATGATGGAAATTAATTGCTAAATAAACCGTGTTGATAAAGTAAACCTGAGACCATGGTTGGCATTGCTGTGACACGATATTTTTCTAAAAACATCGTTGAGTGTTGACCAGACAGTATTGGATGGTGACACTGAATTAGTATGCAGGTTGTGGACCTGTCAGAACTACGCTGATGATTTACAATTCATTGATGGTATGAAAAGATATCAGTAGGGGATATCCCATTGTAGCACCAATAAAAAACACTCATTGTATTGTTGTTGTTTACATTAATGTTTTTTACTTTAGTATGAGCAATTGTATTATATATCTCTGAAAGACTTGGGCTTTGTGACATTTATAAGTATTTATTCCAGACATTTTCTGGAATTTTCTAGAATTAGCTCTCTTAAAATAAGTCACTTGTTGTCGAAATGTGATTCCTGACATGGTATCTCCAGTGAGAAGTTCATCAAGTTAAATTGTTTGTGAATTTAAAAAGAGATCTTTAAAATAAGCTTCATGAAGTATTAGTTATCTTTGCATTTAGGACAAACTGAAAACCTTAAGCATGCAGGCTAAATTCATATGATGTACATAGGTCTACTTAAATTAAGCAGTTTTATATAGCGCCTCTTCAAGTTTGCCAACTCAGGAGCACTCCCAGCCCAACCCACGGTCAAACAAAGCAGTTTTGAAGACAGTAAAAAAACGAGGCGAAAGGACCAGTCAGTATTTGGCAGAGCGTGGTAGGGATCCGATTTCAGATCATGGGGGCAGCCACTTATGTATATCTAATATGGTAGCCTGACTGAGTGCTCTGTCAATTCTGCATACGTCTAGATGAAGCACTTTATGCACAAGTGTAGCTCCTGATTTGGCTGGGCAGTGGCAATCAATACATCACTGCTGTAGCAGATTTGGATCACTGCTTTCCAGAGCAGTTCAGTGCAGGGCCATTGCCTGCAACCGGTTGCAATTATGGCTTTTCAGAAATTGCTTGTGATGGGAGTTGACATTTGCCTGAATAGAGCAGTAAATTTTCCATATTGCAGTTATGTTAGGTTTGTACATGGTCTGAGCCACAGGGATGTCTGGGTAAAATATCCTTTTCACTCTGTATAGTAGGTTTTAGGGTCAGCATTTCCATATTTGCTATTAAAAGGGTCTTTTGTATTTTGTAACTGAAGAACTGATTAAAAGACCAAGTAAATGAGAAGAGGAAATATAACCTACTGATTTGAGTTGCTAAAAGCGAAACAGGTGGTAGTCTGTGTGCATGTGCTTGTGTGCGTGGTGCGTGTGAAGTGTAAGTTGAGGTCGACTAAGTGGCTTTTTGTTGCCCTTGCCATAGGTCATTGTCTAGCAGATGTACCCCTTTGTAGATGGACTGAGTGTTAATTAAATTAAACAGCCACCTGTTACTTGTATATTCTCTTGACTGTCAGCTGTTCATATATAATGACTCATCTGCTTCGCCTTTAGTTGAAAGCTTCTGATTAGAAGTCTAATGTTTTTAGCCTTAAGAGTTGTGTTAGTAGCCATGTATATTCACAAATATGAAGGAGAATTAGTAATTCACTAGCAATTTGGTTCAGCATAATAGAGCTAGGGTAGTTTTTTTTTAGCAGAACAAACACTTACAAAAATGAGAGTTTATGGACAGAATAGAAAACCGTTTAGTTTTTGTTTTGGATGTTGAAACTACTTGAATTAACCACAAGAAGAAGTGAAGTACCAATATTTAACCAGACTTCTGATTTGAAGAAGAATGTTGTGAAGGTAAAGCAAGTTCGCCTGTGCTGACCAGAAAATTCGTCTAACAGAAAGTACGGTGTTGAGATCACCAACTGCCTTTAAAGACACATTATACTTTCTTCATTGGGGTTTATGATCTAGTCTAGTGATTAGCTTGCTGGGCTGTCGACCGAGAGGTCGGGGGTTCAAATACCCACTAGGGCAGAAATTTTTTCAAGATTTCAACTCCACTTGCACCCCCTATGCCAGCTATAATGAGTACACTGACCATACAATGTCAGTGGGAGGATCACATGACAAGGGAGAGGGCTGGCCACCTACACTCGTATGGTGAGGCTAAGAAACTTAAGTTGCTAACACTTTATACCCATGGTTGTGTCATGCTTAAGGGACTGCTAAATAGATCAATAAAATACTTTCTTCACATGAGTCGTTTCCTTTGCAGGGTTCTAGAAAGGACAAGCCGAAGCATTTAAGATGACTGAGGTCGAGATGGCGCGGAATGGCATTCGCTGGGATCCCAACAGCGGTGTCAATAACATCATGGAAATGGAAGATGACCTGGAGGACTTAGAAAACAATTCAGCCAAATTGTTTGAAAGATCTAGGATTAAAGCTCTGGCTGGTAAGCACCTGGATTTTAAAACTGCAATAACTGGAGTTTCTATAGACAACATGATTATAAATTGAAAGAATATGTCTATGTGTACAAGGTTTGAATGCTTAACAAGTATATTTTCAACTTGTAAGGCATTTTAATTTTGTAATGGACTTGGATTTTCAACATAAACTACATAGCGTCCAGCTGTTGCAAAATTTTTTTAATTGTGATTGTAGTCGCAAATTTATATAGCACCATTTAAAGATAAACTCATTAGAGACGCTCCCAACCTGGCAGCATGTAACAATGATTGAATAGAGTGGTTTTCAAGTGTTTACAGAAAAGAGGCAAAGAGATGCAAGCAGCTGATGTTTCATGCTGATAGGCAGCTGCTTTCAGAAAGATGGCTAAGCATTGTAAGTGCTTTCTTTTATGTACTTGAGGAAGACCAGAGGCCCTGGTGAATGATGAATGACCAGCTGCATTGGAAGTCCGTGTTTGTGTTTTTCTGTACTGCTGGCAGACTTGAGTAAGTCCTGTATACTTTGGAACAAAGAAACACAGGTCTTTCACCAACTACTGAAGACTGTTCTCTTTTGCCAGGACTGAACTGGGTGTGCCTTTGGGTAATGACTTGAAGGGGTGCTGTATAAATGTTCTGCATGAACGAAGGACTGAATGAATGAATCCAAAATCACATGTAATAGATTTAATGAGGCATTATTATTGATGGCAATGGCCTGTCAGGTTTTTGCACAGTTGGTGACAATGCAGTATATGCAGATTTCAAATGACAAACTTGAGATTCAGGTGTGGTGGGTGAAAGTGAAAAGCGAGCACCGCACTTTTGTGAGGTACTTAACAATGCATTGATACATTTACACAGTGTGCTTACGTATACATTAGTTGGTCATCCACCATGCCACCTCTATCCAAGTGATTAACTCCCAGTGATGTTTTTTTTAAATTCTGACCCTTTAAACTCTGTAATTTCACACCCATCTGCATCATTATTTCTGTTGTTTAGGAGGTACATAAAAGATGCAACATTAAATGACCAGATAACTAACTAGCCGTTTTCACTGTCTTCATAGTGTATAGTGAATATGACAGGTAGCTGTCATATGAATGATATTGATGAACTGTATACCATTCAGCTAAAAGCCTCAAAATGCCCAATCTTGAACCTTATGCTTCAAGTCATACCTTGTTTCATTATGCATGGACTGTCCAAACATAATGAGCAGCTTGAGAACAACATTTTAATATCGGTTACTTTGGAAGAAGTAAGGCAAATACCCCATGTAGGTGTCTCTTTCTTTCATGTTATTGGAAAACTTCAACTCCAGTGTTTTAACAGTGGGATGTACGTTTTTGTTGTCATATTTATTTTGACCTTGTAATTTTCATCTGTGTTCATTAAACTTAAACAGTTTGTCTTGATTGTAAATATTTGTTAATTTGTATGAAATGAAAAATGATGTCTGGCTTGAAATAGTAATTTTAGGCTTCACAATGCAGAAATGTGACTTGGCATTTGAACCAGTGTCATTTGAGACCTAACTTTCCTGCCTGCTATTCCTAGACCTGGTTTGACCATGCCCTATGCAAAGGAGTTCATAGTTCACTTTGTGATCACTGTGTTATCCATGCCCATACCCTATACAAAGGAGTTCCTAAGTTTTCTTTATCGTCACTGTGCTATCCACTTAAGTGTGATAAAAACAAACCATTTTTCCAACAATCTTCACTTTGGCAACATGATTGAATTTAAGTAATGTTAGTTAGTATTAGTAGGATGGCCATAAGATGAACATAAGGACATTTACTGTTTATAAATTGCCTATTTATTTGATGTAAAGTAGTTCTTTGAGATTGATATTAGTATCTAAATACTGCTGTTTATAAAAGTTTGGTAATTTTTTTGTGTTGGGAGAACTGGTTTCATTTTCAGAATTGAATAATATCATCAGTACTATATTATCGACTTCTTTTTATGCACTGCCTGCGTTGCGTTGACTTTGCCGTTCTCTGCAGGCATAAAAACACATGTGTATCATTTTGTTTGTCTTGTTCTCTCTTCTAACACGGATAGTTATTTCCCTTTTCATTTCTTTATTTGCCTTCCTATTGATTACTGGTAACAGTTCAAATGACTTGTATGTCGACCTGTTTGAACACTTATGCTGTTTATATATTTGAGTAGCAGAGTACTGGGACTTTGTTGGATATGCTGTGCACAGTTGTTATGTATTGTACTGGATTTTGAGTTGAGTTTATATTATAATTATATCAATAATAAAATATTACACAGTAGACTGTTCTCTTGGTCTTCCCCGAAGGTTTTCCTAAATGGCCAATCACTGTTGCCTTGTGTTGTGTGGTTGGGAACACCTCTGAGGTGTTTTTTTGAAGAGGTGCAGTAATATACATGCACTTATAATTACGAAATTGCAGTTACTTTATAGGCCAGTTTCTGTAATTTGTGTGCGATTCCGGTTGTTGGAAGGACCAGCCTTCTTTCCTGATTGGTCCACTCTTCCATTCATTCTGAATCTCTGCCATTTGCAGAGCCATGAAATTCATATGGAATCATTTTCCGCACATCAATGGTGTAGCTTGGAAATGGCTGTGTGTTCCGCCTGGCAATGCTACTTGTCAGCTACAGTGAATCATCGGCAGCCTCCTGCTGGCTGTTGTACGTGTGTCGGCGCAGTTGTATGTGTGCCCGCGTGTGTGTTTGTGTGCACATGCGTATGTGAGCCAAGTGTGCTGAGCTGCTGCAGTGCTGACTCGATGGAGACGTGAGCCAATATTGACATTGCTTTCCCTGTGCATAGGGTGATATTCTCTGCACGCCGCTGCCTTTCTCCGATGGCCAGCATTAGTCACACAGTATTGATGGAAAACTGAATTGCGTTTGTCCGGTCTTTCCCAAGCACCCGTATTCATTAATTCATTCCCAGTTTCCTATGGTCAACAACTGGCTATTCCTTCACCCTTTTTCCAGTGTTTGCCCGGAATGATTGAGACGTGCATGGAAACTTCTTGTTGTTGTTTGGTATTCCTTGAAAATCATTGCTTTGTTCCTGCAGCTCTCACCTTTGCAGTTTCCATGGTGACATTTACATAGGACTATTTCTTCTGAGTAGATAACCTCGAAGAGGCGCTATATAATATTATTCTGAGTAGATAACCTTGAAGAGGCGCTATATAAATTCTCCATATGAATTTCTCATCTTGAATGCTATGGGTTTTTAATATGCTAGATTTTCATGGAACTATTTCTCTTCTTCAATGCTACGGTTTTAATGTGCTTGATTACATGGCACTAATTGTCTTCTGGTGTGTTAGGTTACATAGGACTGTTCAGTTTTCTGAAAGCTGAGGTTTTATTATATTCTTAAATTCTATTGCTTAATATTCCGAGCGATATGAAGGCATCTAGCACTTACCATGTAAGATGCACTCATGCGAAATGAACGCAGTTTTATTTATAGCTCTATCAGGATCAGCTTTCCTGCTTTGATCTATCTGACCTATAAAACCAGAACATTGGGTTTCTGCTCATTACATCTGTACCCAACTAGAGAGCAAAGCACATATTATTCATACCTCTGGCTTTCCCCCTCTGTTTCTTGTTTAAGCACCACAGCTTGGAGGGCAAAAGGAGTACCAAGGTTTGGTTCCTGTTGACAATGTCCTGTTCACCTCTGTGGTTACATTAAATTTATCTCATCAGCTGTGATTATTTTTATCAATACATGCTGTTAATGAATTCATAATCTCACTTTCATTATTATCATTAACAGGGAATTGTAATTACTGTTATTAATTGGCATGGATTTTGTCAAATTAGATCCATTTAAGCTTTTGAAGTCTTACTCAGTACGTGGACTATATCATCAGACTGTCATAAATTAATAAATGGGACATTAAAGGAGATCAGGGGAGGTGTAAGAGGTCAAGAATGCAAATTGACAAGGCTTAAGTGTTGTGGTGACTAATGCCATTGTCCAGTACTAGCTAGTGAACAATTTATATCGGCTGTGCTGGTGCCTGGAGCCTTTCTTGCCACCAGCATCTAGGGATGTTGGCTATTAATTATCCCAGTGGACTGAATTTGAGATACTGTCCAGAGCTAATTTGCTGCACAACAAATTTGCTTGCATTCTTAAAAGTAAGGTGGCCTGAAAATCATAAACTGACTTAAATTAGTCTAGTGATGCAGAGGTATATGGACGCCGCAGTCGGGGACGACAGAAGAAGAGATGGGAAGACACGATACAACAAGACCTAAAACTCCTCAAACTGAAGAAAGAAGATGCGCAAGAAAGAAACAAGTGGAAGAGAAGGATCCGCGTGGCTGACCCCTCTCCAAAGAGGGATTAATTCGAGCCTGAAGGGAAAGAAGAAGAAGAAAGAAGAGATCATACTTTGTGGCTACAAGCTGCAAACAAAGTATCCTAATCATCTGAATGGAAAGCCACTGTCCTACATGGCTGTATTAGCCAGAGTAGTCTTTGCTACCACCAGGTATTACTAATAAGAGCATAGTAGCTTGGGAGTTGAGATGTAAGGAAAAAGCAGAAGATTTTCTTCTACTTTTCTTCGAATTTCTCTTCTCCATTCAGCTTCGTTTTGGTTCTGTGCTGTGTTCCCCCCAAATTTTCTGGAATAAAATATCCTACAGTCCCACAAATTTGTCGAATAAAGTATCCTACAATAATCTGTGCCTTGAGAAGTCTAGGAAAACTTTAGAGAATGAGTTGCATTTGGTTCATTTTATGCATAATTTATGTTAATTGCTGCCTTGAGTGAAACCAATTGTATAATAATAATAATAATCTTGTTCTTTAATTAAGCGCCTGCAAACGCACTGCGCTGTACAGTAAACATACATAAAGTAGAAACGGCAGCCACGCAGGGCGCCTTACATACATGTATATAGTAGAAGCACACGATAACAGTTTTACAGGAGTCGAATATAACTGTTTAAGCGGCAGCCAAACGGCGCCAATTCATGGCCTACTAATCATTTGATCTGTGTAGAACTCTTTCTGAAAGTGTACAGAACACAATAACTAATAATAAAAATTTAGTTTGGCTTTGTACGTGAATGTGTCTGGCTGTTGTTATAAATATTTACTGAAGTTTTGTGACTGTTTCAGATGAACGTGAGAGTGTTCAAAAGAAAACATTCACGAAATGGGTAAATTCACACTTGGCACGAGTGGGATGCAAGATCCAGGACCTCTACGTTGATCTGAGGGATGGAAAAATGTTGATCAAGCTCCTGGAAGTCTTGTCTGGAGAACGTCTGGTCAGTTACGCTTTGGATTTCCTGCTCGATTCTCATATTTCAAATATTGTAGCACCTTCTACAATCCTACAAATTTTTGAATAAATTTTTTTATTTATTTTTTTTTCCGGATATTTCTATAGCGCCTCTCGAAGTCAACTACTACTCAGAGGCGCTCCCGACTACAGCATTTGATACTGTGCCGGAATTTTCACGCCGAAGCGCCACGAGCAATTGCGAGTTAAGGACTTGCCCAAGGTCCGTACGCAGCGGATAGAGTGGGATTCGAACCTGCAACCCTCCGGTCACAAGGCGCCGAACTTACCACTGAGCCACCACGCCCCACGAATAAAGTATCATTATAGCACGTCCTTTGGCCATGTTACCTCCAGTCCACAAAGCTGTTTATTCATTGCATCCCCAGAACCACCAGTACTATCTTCCAGTTAAAGACAATAGAGACAGTATTTCCTGAACACCATACTCGATATTATTTACTTCTCAAAACCCTGTCTACCGGTAAGCTAGTTCCATGCTGTGGTTTGTCAGCATGTGTTTGCATTATTAACAATGAACGAATATATCATCATCATATGCCCATTACAATGTAATGCAAAGCGGCGATACAACTGCAGGTCATATGAAAAGTGCTAAATGTGTAAGGCTGGGGCAACATTTTTGTTTGATTGTAATAGGTAGGCTAATACGAAATAATATGCTGTATTATCTTTCTTGTACAGCGCTGTGCGTTTGGTAGCGCTTCTTAATAAAGAATATATTTATTTACTTACTTACATGTGATGCTAATGTTTTTGGGCTGTTTGTGTCTTTTGCTCTGTCCACTTATGTCTAATTCCCTGTTCATTCATCCATCCGCTTACATGTTCGTCTCTTTTTCTAGATTTGACTAACCAAGGGTGGCTGAATGCTGTGAATCGTGGTTGAGTACAGTGCAGTGACATGTCTGGTTGTGTGTGTGTGTGTGTGTGTGTGTGTGTGTGTGTGTGTGTGTATCTGTGTGTTTGTATGTGTGTGGGGTTGCATTAATGGGATTGGCACCATATAAGTCTCCGTGGAGATTTACCCTACAAATATATACAGTGTGGACTTGTTTACATACACCCTATTTACGTGCAGTTCTGTTAACGCGAAGTGGTGTTATGTCCTCCAAAGCTGGTAACTTGACACATCATATCTGTTAACATGCAATACAGGAACTGCAGTGCAGTAGTAAATATTGAGTTTGCAGCATCATCACTGTTTAAGTGGAGCTGGTTTTCACACATACATAAGGCTTGTCCCTCGATGACTTTGCATAAGAAATCCACTCTGTACCCTCCAAGGAATAGAGTGTACTAGGTGACCTCACTTTTTGGTAGGGCATAACAAAATTTTTGCGAATTTTTGGGACAATCCGGATCCGGAATGTCTAACCCGCTCATTAATAACAGAACTTTGTTTTTTCGATGGTTTTGCTATGGACTAAAAACAATTTTTAGACCACACTCATATAATTATAATCTTTATTGATTGTTACTATGTACTAGGGCTGCCAATGGGCCCCAGAATAACTGGGCACCGTTCGAAGGGTCGCACCTGGGCCCTTATATCTACCGCCTGAAGCCGATGCCAAGCCATTAGCCAGTGATTACTAACTTGGAATTAGTCCCTAGTGCATAGATTTATCACTAGTTGGAATAGGCAAATAGTGGCATGTACTATCTTCACCTGTCCTTTGGACGGGTGGACGGGTAGCTGGCTAAGGGCCTGATTGTTAACCAGATCATTTTAAAAGTAAATGTAAAATTCATGGCATGGTAAGTGTTTGCATTTTGCTGTTTTGTATTCAGTGTTAATTATTGCTATTGGTGATATAGTTTGGTATTTTTTTTACCTGTAGCCAAATCCTACAAAGGGGAAGATGAGGATTCACTGTTTGGAAAATGTTGACAAATCTCTAACATTCCTCAATGAACAGAGGGTGCACTTGGAAAACATGGGTGCTCATGACATCGTCGATGGCAACCCTCGTCTAACGCTTGGTCTCATTTGGACCATCATCTTACGATTCCAGGTACTGTCTTGTAACTCCGTTGTTTTTATCAACCGTTGGCATCACGGTTAGTGTAGGACCATGTAAATTAGATCTTAAAGTTAGTAGATGTGGGGGCTGTCTTGCTTCCTCCTATCTCATACTGTTCTCTCCTGCCTCCTTTCCATCAGCAGTGTAACCAGGGTCTGTGGTGGAACCTAAAAACACTGCCTCCCACTAGATGTCAGAATTTACCTCTAGAGATCATGACATGGTTGATTCCTTGTACATAGTGACAGTATAGAAGTTTAAAGATATGATTAGATCTATATTTAGTTGTTTTCTTCTAGAATACATGTGTACTCGTAAATGTTGACATGTATGCATGCTTAATTTCAGCCTGATGATCTGTACATATGTGATAGAAGGTACTTGTAAAAAGAGTGACTGTGCTTGAAGTGTGCACTCTGCAAACTCTAAAAATTTGAGCAGAACAGTTTCATATAGAAAAATTTTCTCTGCGGGCTCACCATATGGCACATAAATGCATTAGTGTTACCAACAGATTGATTGATGCAGTCATGTATGCATGCACCCAGACTCAAATATACACTCAAATATAACAATAGACATCTTTCCTATAATGTGTATCTACCGGTAGACAGTATTAAATGTAGTTGTGCACTTTTCTAATTTCAGATCTGATTGGGATCCCAATCAAATGATAATTTTTTTATGATATGAAAAAAATATAAAACTCATTTTGGAGTATTTTAACCATGGAGGTGCTCTGTATATTTCCAGCGAAATTTGGACTTACTCTGAATAAGTGACCAAAATAAATGATTTAGACCAGCGGTTCTCAACCTTTTGAGATTCAAGGACCACTTAAAAATGTTGTGTCTCGGTCTCGGACCACCACTAAAAATTGTGCCAAAAAACCAAATTAATACAAAAGAAATTTTTTGCCATAAATCCATGTATTATTAGTTTCCTGCTGCTAGCTAGCCGATTCTGGCGATTGAAATAAAACAAAAATTTACAAAATTTGTCTGTTTGCGTGTTTTAAATTGTAAATATATAAATTGTAGGCCTTGCTCGCGGACCACCAGACAGATGGCCGCGGACCACCAGTGGTCCGCGGACCACAGGTTGAGAACCGCTGATTTAGACCATGTAAAGAGAGAGGTGCTTTTAGTGTTGAATGAGCTGATCTGGTACATCTCAAGCGAAGAACAGATCTGTGAGTGAAATAATAAGGCCTTCCATTCATCAGTCCTCCCAGTTAACCCATCTGGATAAAAAAGAGTAATACTGTATGACTTGGAGGTCAAAGCAACGTGACAAAATAACCACTTAAAGAAATATACATGTATTGGTCAGCCTGTTATGACGATATTTTGGCATGTACAGTTGATTGCCTGTTATATTTGGTCTAGTAATTCGAAGCAGTTTTATTTATGACAGTATTTTTGGCACGCCTAGCTTTGCAGGGATAGCGAGCCAGCGGCTACAGTCTCCACACGGATAATTTGTTTTTTCATTGCAGCCGTTTGAATATTTTATGTCGAGGCGATGTTGCCTACGTGTTTAGGGCTGTCTTCCCATGTTGCTGGGCAGACGGTCTGTTTACTGCGTTTAGCATAATGCTCTTGGACGTCTGGGTGAGCGCTTTGTGTTGCGTGGAATAACTGCGCCGTCGCTAGCTAGCTGCTGCCTGGCACAGACGATGGTGCCACGTTGTCTGTGCACAGATATCGGAAATCAATTTGGTTCATTGCATATGCAGAAATGGCCGGCCAGATCCAATCTCAGATGAACAGCCTCATCAAAATAATTCATGGCTTTGAGCCAGCAGCCTTCTATAAAGCAGTTTGGTTCTAAGAAGTAATTGGCCAGATAAAATTTTAAAATGTATCATTAGAAAGATGAACATTGGATAGTTCTAAGGAATTAGTGTTTCAAAAATAAATCAACTGGTGCTCCGGGCTTTCTTTTCTAACCCCGTGTAGAATTTCTAATAAAATCCTTATTTATGAGTAATCTATGAATAGCTTTATTATATGCATTTACTACCAGATGGGCTATGTTCATTTATGAGTTATAGATCTTCGAAAGCGTTATATGCTTTTACTCCCAGTTGGACTAAGTTCAGTCACATTTGCAACATGTTAGCATTTCAGTGTGCACCAAAGGTTTGATTCCCAGTGCACTATCAGTTCCGAGTCAAGCCATGCAAGCCGTTAAACAAACAAGTTGTAGAGTTCTACCGTTATATTGATGATTTATATGTCATCATCATTTTAGGAATATGTTTTAGTATTATTATGGAGACATGCACATTTGTACAAAGTCATGAAGCAGACAGTGCTGGGTAAAATACTCTGTAAATGTATTTGAAATACTAAATACAAATACATTTTTCAAAAGTATTTGAAATACAAATACAAAAGACATATTTCAAAATGTATTTGAAATACAAAATACAAATACATTGTTGTATTTCTCGAAAGTTGACCAGACAGTCCACTGAGTTATTATTACTGAGAACAATTTATGTTGTGCGAGACTTAATAATATTATGAAAGTTAGTAGGTAATAAATAGTATTTTAACAATTTATTTGATATTTCAAATACAAAATACTCTGAAAAGTATTTCAAATACAAATACAAAATACATCATTTTAAGTGTATTTGAATTACAAATACATAAATACTTAAATGTATTTCAAATACTATTTCAAATACTTTGTATTTCAAATACTCCCCAGCACTGGAAGCAGAGATGCTAATTCCCTGTTCTCCAGCTGTCTTGACTATTGCAACTTCCTTCTTATTGACATCTCAAAGACTAACTTTGTGATGCTTCTATATTTAAATTCTCTTTGGTCAGAGGTTTTATTAAAATTTGAAGATATCCCAGATCTGCAGATCGCTGCATTGGCTTCCAAAGGACATAGGGATCTTATCAGTAGTGGGCAGCTGCTTGTGTGTTAGGCTCTGTATTTGGCCAGCCACATTATCTGCACTCCATGCTGACTCATGGGTCTTATCACTCCTTGACCAGATCGTCCAAGTGTTTTCCCAATGACTGGAGTAGAACCGAATAGAACATTTGTATGACCAGTGCCTCTTGAGAGGCTCTCAGATTCAGACTCCGCCATTCCCAGACTCTGGAAGTTTCTTTGTTGTCTCATGAATGCCAACTCTACAGAGTCTGTATTGGCCCTTATAAATCACAGAATTAAAGACTTACTTCTCTTAGTGCATTTTACTCCATAGGTTGTTCCATATTTGCCTGGAATGCCATGTTTTGTTTTTCTATAAATGGACTCTCCCAGTAATTTGACACAAACATCAAATTTTCTTAATACTTTTCTTAATAGCGACAACTGATTGATGCCTTGAGGATTATTTCTGTGGTGGCCTAAAAGTTCTCAGATTGGATCAGCTAAGATTAGTTCTGAGTGTGTGGGTGCTTTGTTGTACTGCCTGTTATTACAATATACAGCTGCTCTAACGGTCTGTGTCTGTCAACCTTTGGTTTAAACTTAGACAATTTATGTAAACTTGAAATGGCATTTTGAATTGACAGGTCCTGAAGTTGAGAAATTTTTATACTGCCAGTAGTGAAATAACTAAAAGTGATTCTGATTATCACAAAACAAATGATGGATTGTATGTACATTCCATCTTAAACTTCATAAATGAAATTTCTGCAACTTGAGCACTGATGTTTTCATTGTTGACTGTGTTTTTCCATGCAAAACAGTGCAAGATTCACATGTTGATATTTTGAACAAATATATCCATTTGAGGCATGTGAAATGTGGATCTGGAGGAAAATGTTGAGGGTTTCTTGGACTGAGAAGAGAACTAACGAGGATATCCTGGAAGAAATAGGACACTGGAGAGGGAGTTTGACGTTGGGGCAGAGAGCGTCCAGGCAGAAGATGTCATACTTTGGACACGTGATGCGTGCAGATGGGCTGGAAAAGGAGATGATGTTGGCGTGTGGGGAGGGCAGAAGGAGGAGAGGACGACCAAGGAGGAGATGGATGGACGAGATACAGGAGGCATTGAAGATGAACATCTCGGAGCTGAGAGAGGCAACGAGAAATCGGAGCACATGGAGAAGGTTGACCATGACAGTCGCTAGGATTCAACGAATCGACAGCACAAGGTGACAAGGTGATATCCATTCATCGATAAAACCTTCATCCTTTCTTCCATTAGTGATAGTGTATGATACGTGAGTGCTTTTTGGCATAGAGAAGGAAACATTATGTAGTTAAAAACTGTGTGATACTCACTAGCTGCTGAATAAATCCTAAAACTGCAAATGAAAATGTGTATTTTTGCGTATATTGCATTCTTGCAAAATTTATGACTCTAGAGGAGGTAGCAACCTGCTGCATGCCAATGACTTTTTGTAATTAGTATTCCTTAGTGTTTATGGGCAGTTTTCTTCCTGACTGCAAAGGTCTTTGACAGATCTGTCTGCCTTATCATTCGCAGGCTGAACCTACTGGAAGTCTTTTCATCTGTCTAAAAATTTTGGTCGATATGTGGTTATCTTTGTGATCTGGGCTCCAGATTGATCTTTTTTATTGGACATTCCCTACTGAGTTTTGTCTCAGTCGCTTGCGAGCCTTGTTCATTGTGTCAGTATGTGATGGCTATTGATTGCTTCCATGGGTGATAGGTTGCCCTGACTTTCTAGAGATATTCAGTGGCATTCAGCTTGTCCAGTTCTTTCTGTGTAATCGATAAACATTTGAATTTTACTTGTTAGGGTTTTTGGCATAGTCCTATTAGTCCTGCTGGCATCTATTAGCATTTTATCCCATGTCATTTACCGAGTAGCATCGGTTAAGTAATATCTATTCATAGCCTCAACATATTTTCTGGCATCCATTCATTTGTAGTGTTCATCAATTTGGAAATTCATCTAATATCGGCTGTTTTTATATGGCTTCTTCCGGACCAGTGATCCTGTGATAGTCCTCTTTGGGGCATTGTCTATTGATTTTTTACCCGGTGGCATTCATTCGATGGCACAAGTATGGTGGCAGAATTTGTTGGCATTGATCGTTTAGGTCTATTGCTTTGCATCCCTGTCCAGTGCAATTCATTATCTGGAATTGGATGACCTCGTTCTGCATCAGCTGATCAGTTTTCCTCATTTGTTTTACGGCTTCACTTAATTTGCTCATCCAGTTATACACATTGACCTGCAGTCTTGTCAGTAACTGAGCTCATGAACGTCAGTCAATCAATCAAATGTGCCAGCTCCAGTCCATATGTGGATTCGTGCAATATGTGCATATTGAGCTCCAGTCTGTACTACTACTGCTTTGAGGGACTTGTAAAGGTGCTATATCAATGACCTAAATATCTTTTAAATGAAAACAATTAAGACTGATTCTGACAACAAATAACCTTAACATATCTTTAACATTTGCTGCAGTTTATAATGGAACCACGCATCTTACGTCCTGATCATTTATCGTGATAAACCACTCTGTAGCTTAAGTTAAAATTTAAAATTAATTGCATAAAGATGTTTTTGATAGTAAGCCTTCATTTGAACTTCCTGTCTTATCTGAGATTACTTGTGTAATATTTTTACTTCACCTTTTTTTGTGGAATTCTGTTGTACGGTTGGGCATTTGTCATGTAGGTATGTACAGGTTTTCAACCACTGGTTCTGGGTTTTGACTCTCATTGCATTATCTGAAAAATTTTGGTAAATGGTTGTGGAAATAGCCCAGCGCGTGAAAGTGTGTCCAATTTTGGATTGTAGCTGTTATGCTAGTGTGCAGGCATAAATATTATAAATTATACTCTGTAGATGACCATACTTAGGGAAACTTATTCTGCTAATTGAGCATCATTCACTTTTGTGAGCCTTCATGGGTAACAGACTGTTGTACAATGTACAGATCTGCTTGGGTTTTGAACTACTGACTATGTGGAACGTTAGGTCATATTTCCTTTGATACTGCTCATCACTGACATTCTCATGTTGCCTATGCTCTTCTTCAAAATAATTTTTTTAGGATTTTTGGTTGGTGTTGACCTTCTGCTTCTGTGCTGTACTTTACACGTAGAACACAGATTTCCACTTACATTTCTTTGCCAGCAGTCATAACTGGGCTGCTACTGTTGTGCAGTCTTAGACATTTTAACTGTAGGAGACTGTAGTTAGGCTAGAGTGCTCACTTGCTCAAAGTGTCTGGTGATGAAGTCCACTGACGTAGAAATTTGTATATGGTTGCTGCAAAAGACGGGGAAGCTGAAGACTTGTTTCTCAATATCTTACCATTAAAACGGATGCTGACATTGCCTGATATTGACTCATTTTCCTGAATTTTATCTGCAATTGATTCATTCTGTTACTGCTCATTGCTAACAATATCTCCTGAGAGAAAATCAATGCGTGTGGCAGATTGTTAAGTCAGTACTGCGTGGCCTTTAGCCATTCTAGTAATGTAATTGGTTTATTGATTGTCAATGACTAAGGTTTCTCAGGAATGGATGAGACGTGTAGGAATTCTGTATGTTGTTTATTTGCCATTACACTGGGAATGTTCCACTTGTTTTGGGCTTTGAGCACAGTGGCAGCAATAAGAGCACTTTGAGAGACTCGTAAAGGTGCTATATCAATGACCTATTTACCTTTTAAATGAAAAACAATTTAGACTGATTCAGACAACAAATGACCTTTACTAATGAATTGTTAACATTTGCTACAATTTATAATGGAAACACTCATCTTACGTCCTGCTCATTTATCGTGAAGTTTTGTGACAGTTAAGATTGCAAGAAACAATATGACTTTCATGTTATCATTAACAGATTCCTCTGTTAATAATGACAAAAGGCAGCCAGACTACTATTTTATTCTATGCAACATGTTAGAAGTGTTTGATGGTTATGTATTCTAAATTACAAAATTTAACAATTTTGCTGTTCCAAACTGAAGTTTGAGAATATGAAACATTCTGATATTTAGCTTTCTCCAATATGCTTGAGCCGTGACAGCATAAATATTGTTTGTAATTGAGTAGTAGAAAACCAAGTCCAGTGTTTTTAAGAGGCTCTGTCAAAAATTTAATAAATATGTCATGTTACATTGTATTAAACTCCGTTACTATGGATGACGTCTAAAGTGTCTCTCGATTGGGCTTCAAACCGTCGGCTTACTCGATTTGCAGCATAGTGTTAACTTGAGATAAGACACACAGTCCTTCATTTTGTTACGTGTAATTTATTAACAAACAGCTCAATAACAACAGTACTTCAGAGTTTGACATAAATTTATCTACATGCATGAATCTATCAATGACTTTTGTAACTGAAACTGTCAACAAAAATCTTCTTGGTTTCTCAACAATGTATTTGTGACATCCATCTGTGTACTTTTTCCTGCCATGTCAGTAGAAAAAACTTGAAATTTCTATGACTTGTTGCCAATTTCATGCACCTAGGGCCGTTATGCAATTGTGCAAATTTTCCACTTTTGCATGAGCATGGATTTTCCAAACTTTCTCATCAGTGCCATGCATTTGTCATCCAGAATCGCAAAATTGTCACAGTTACAAATAATGGAGTTTAGCAAAACACCTTGATTTTACTTCAAACTCGTTGTGTAATTGTATCAGACATCAGTTTTTAGCTTTCTTTGTTTTGTTTTCAAATACACTTCCAACCTCATTCGGTTAAGTGAATTTATGGTTTTACCAGAGCTTGTTTCAACTGTTTAATTCTTGCGGTTAACTGAAACTTCCTGTGTCAAGACTTTATATCAGGTTAACTTGATTATATTTACTTTTTCAGATATCAGCTGGTTGCAATCAACTGCATGAAAAAAACAGCATCTTTACTTGATGATGTTTGCTTTTTCAGATTCAGGATATAACCGTTGAACAAGCTGACAGCAGTGAGACGAAATCTGCGAAAGACGCGTTGCTTCTTTGGTGCCAGATGAAAACAGCCGGCTACCCCAATGTTAACGTCCGAAACTTCACAACCAGTTGGCGCGATGGCCTTGCTTTTAACGCCCTTATTCACAAACATCGGTTGGTAACCACAAGACTTTTATTAATTTATGAATTGTCCATACTCTGCCAGTAATTATGATGTGAATTATGATATGACGAATTTGAAAACAGGCAACCTATATTTAGCTGAGCTGTAGTCCATAGACTCATAATGCAACACTGTTATGGTGTGTTACTTGGTATAGTTCCCAAAGGTAGGTTATGAAGTTTTTTATGCCATATATTCAGTTAATCAAAGACTCAGTTTGTAAGTTTTACTAGAAAGTTCTGTTTATAAACAGCAGAATATTATCATAGGCGTCCACAACTGACTTGGTATTCCATGGACTCATCCTTGCATTTGTCCTGCTTGGCACTTGCTATGCTTCTTAGCATCTTGTCTGTGGCCAGAACCCATCATCTATATTGGGTTCGTAGTTGCATCTTGTTTTAAATGTTAATTTCACAGTCTGGTTAGTTCACTAGTTTACGTGTTGTTGCGTTAATTTCCAGGCCAGATTTGATCGAATATAACAAACTGACGAAAGCAAATCCAACCTACAACCTGAACAATTCCTTCAATGTGGCTGAAGACAAGCTTGGACTCACGAGGCTTCTGGATCCAGAAGGTCGGCCATATTTCATAGAGATCTTCACAAACATGTTTGACTGATAACCAGGTCTAATGTTTAAAGAAGGCTTATTTGGTCCACATGCTGCAAAGTCTGAAATACAGTGTTGAGTGTTAACTGATGTAAATCGCTTCCTCCAAAAATATATTTTCACATATTTCATAAATGTATTCGTGCATTGTTCTTATTGTTAAATACCTCCTAACTAACATGCATTGTTGTTATTGTTAAATACCTCCTAACTGACTTGTTTTTTTTAGATGTCTGTGTTGAATATCCAGACGAGAAATCCATCATCACATACGTCGTCACCTATTATCATTACTTCTCAAAGATGAAGGCTGAGACTGTGCAGAGCAAGAGAGTTGGAAAAGTGAGGGGCTCCGGTCCAAAACTTTTATTTTGCTTTACATCTGCTATTATGTATGTATTGGTAAAAGTCTGTATGTGTGTTGGCATGAAAGCGTTTATATAGCTTAGCGTATCTTAGCTTAAGTTGCACTTTTCAGAACTGTTAAACATATGTCAGTACCTTCGTGAGGTTCTAAATTGTGCTATATAAATTTCATATATGTAAAATACATACATACTTATATACAATTATACATAGTGCCGTTAAAATACCTCTCAGAAGTGCTAAGGACCACTATATTGTCATTTGGGACAGTTAGTGTGAGCTATTGAGAATTGATTGAGTTTGGACAGTAAGCCAGTACAGTTTATCCTATCATTTATTTTGCAAATCTTCTCGCTCAATAGGTTCTCAACCAGTGTCGTGAATATGATGAGATGATTACCGACTACGACACACTGACCTCCGACCTTTTGGAATGGATTAAGCAGACGATCAGCGCCCTGAACGATCGCGTCTTTACTAATTCGCTCTACGGAGTCCAACAGCAACTCGCGGCCTTCAACACCTACAGAAATGTTGAGAAACCTCCAAAGTAAGCGCTATGCTTAACTTCTGTGTTTCTGGAATAGGTTAGAAAGCTGTCTAAACCAGTGGTGTAGTGGGGCGGGAACGCGGGGGAACGCCGTTCCGCCACTTTTTTCCAGGGAGGGAACGCGATCCCAGCATTTCTGCTGAAATAAATGAACAAAGAAGACTTCAAGACTCACAGTTTCAACTGCTTACTTACTGGAGCCTTTCGCTACAGTTGCTACTTCAATTTCCATGCGTTCCCCCACTTCATTTTTTACTTCAATTTCCAGGCGTTCCCCCACTTCATTTTTTAGGACTACACCACTGGTCTAAACCCAGGAGTAGGTTACATCTCTTTTATTATTATTATTATGATTATTATAATTTTTATTTATTATTATCATTATTATTGTTACTATTATTATTGTTATTAGTGAGTATATGTGTTGCTTTAATTTATGAATTCAGCTAAAAAGCACAATTATCTGATAAAGGTTTAGTCGTCAGTTGTTTATGAAATAAGACAAGAGAAGAAGAATGGTTCCACAAAGACTAGCCATAGGAACTGATCTTAAGTTTGTACATTTGTACACCTGTATTTCAAGACTAAGTACTATGTTATTTCAGGACTAGGTTACATGTCTGACCTCAAGACTAGGTTACCTATCTAATATAGGACTTGTGTTCTCCGGGTTAAGGTTGCTTATCTAATCTGGGACTTTTGATCTTCAGATTAAGGTTACCTATCTAATCCAGGACTCACGTTCTCCGGATTATAGGCTTGTGCTTGGTCAGGCTGCCTCGTAATGTTAGAAGTGCAAAATCTGATGCTTAATATTTCATTATGTTCTGTCATTGCATATGTTTTGGTGTGGCTTTGCTATTGACAGGTTTGTGGAGAAGGGAAATCTTGAAGTGCTGCTGTTTACAATTCAGAGCAAGATGCGAGCCAACAACCAGAAGCCATACCTACCACGAGAAGGAAAGATGCTGGGAGACATCAACCGTGCATGGGAAGCGCTTGAGAAGGCTGAACATGAAAGAGAGCTCGCACTCAGAGACGAACTTATTAGGTTACTTTCTAAACTCTGTTGATGAATTAATGCCAATGGATTCAATCTCTGCCATGTAGAAATGTCTGATACCCTTGCCTCCTCTAATGAACGTGGGCATGCTTCATTTGTAGCAGATATTGTGTTCCAAGCACGGGTAGGATATTACTGCTCTGCGGATTTTGTTTTAGCACCGATACTTTGTTTCATAGTTTGCAGGACTTCAGGTAAAATCATCAGAAATTGTTGTGCTACTAGTTTTATTAAGCAATTGGGATCTTTCAGTGTTTGGCCACTTATTTAGTTACCACCTTCAGATATTTATTGTGCAACGTAACAATACCCTGAGGGTAAATTGTGTGTTAAGTTATATGTAGTATTACAGTACCTGAGGGTTCATTTGTAATTCAGCTGAGCTCATTGCATGACTAACTGTGACTGTTTTTTGCATCTAGGCAGGAGAAGCTCGAACAGTTGGCTGCTCGTTTCGATCGCAAAGCGGGCATGCGTGAAACATGGCTCGGAGAGAACCAGCGCCTTGTGTCACAGGATAACTTTGGATATGATCTGGCGGCTGTTGAGGCTGCGACCAAGAAGCATGAGGCCATTGAAACAGATATCAACGCCTATGAAGAAAGAGTTCAAGCAGTTATTGCTGTGGCAAAGGAACTCGAAAACGAAAACTACCATGACATCGACAGAATTAATGCCAGGTAGATGCCGAATATAATAAACTCACAAATTATGCAAATCCCACCTACTACTTAAACAATGCCTTCAAGTGTGGCTGAAGGCTAGCTTGGACTTTAAGCAGTAAGCCCGTTTTATTTATTGAAAAGGGCGTAATGTTTTAAAAAACAATGGACTGTGTGTGGATCATGCTTCTAGAGACCTAATACACTACATGCTAAAATACAGTGCTGTACAAGAGCAACAGCTATGGTGAAATTGAAGGGATGCTTGTATCTTAGATTGAACTGATGAAACCTCTGTACGTTTGTGTAAAATTGTTTTACAGAAAGGACAATGTGCTGCAGCTATGGAGTTACCTTTTGGAATTGCTGCACGCCAGGCGCATGAGGCTGGAACTGTCTCTAAGACTCCAGAAAGTCTTCCAGGAGATGCTTTATGTGCTTGATTGGATGGATGAAATCAAGGTAAAATGCAAAGCACGTTTTCAGAAATAAACTAGTTTAATGTGTTTCTTGTTGTTGTCATCATTATGATTAGGGATTGACCGGAAACCGTTTCGGATACTCGGTTCGGCTGGAAATCCCGTTTCCGGAAGTATTCGCCTCGGCAAATATTGTAGACGCAAATAGTTGCAAAAAATTTGTTTCTTTCAGAATTTTTTTAATCAACTTACATATATAAAATTATTAATGTTCAGCCTTAAAACAATTAAACATCCATTGAATTCAATTCCATTCGGATTGAGATTTCTACAATTCATAATGTATCAGTCAGTTATTACATGTACACAAATTTATTTCGATAATTTTTTATTACATGAAAATTTGAAAATGTGAAGCTTCACATATGGAACAAATGGTACCGGTTCGTTTCCGGTTCGTTTCCGGCAAATAGTTCATCCAAATACTCGGTTCCGGTTTCCGGTGGAAAATCTCTTTCCGGTCAATCCCTAATTATGATCATCACCTCTGCCACCCCTCCACTCCTGTAATCACACTTTAATTGGTACGACTAATATTACTGTTATTGTTGTTTATCAGGATTGTTCTTGTCATCCTCAGCATCTTCTGTGTAGTCGTGCAATCATAATTTCTCTCACTGTTGTAATCACAAGTTTAATTTTTTCAACTTGTAGTTGTGTATTGGTTTGTATGATGTGATGTGTTAGCGCTATTTGGCATTTCACGTCCCTGGTGCTTTGTTGTTGTGCAGATGCGACTGCAGTCGGAGGATTATGGCAAGCATCTGATGGGAGTGGAGGACCTGCTGCAGAAACACAGCCTTCTGGAGTCAGACATTGCCATTGTTGGGTCACGAGTCAAAACCATCAATACACAAGCACAGTACTTTGTTGATGCTGAATTTGCAGAACTACAAGGTCTGTTTATTTTCAATACTTTTTCTGATACTAGATTTTTAAAATTTGCATTTTTGTTCAGTACTATTATTATTATTGCTGTATCTGTTGTATCAGTTTTTACATTTGACTCGTGAACCAAGTTTGTATACCCCAGTTTACATTCAGCACAGTAATAGTAGTTGTCCCAGTTAATGTGTGATAGACTAATTAATGTGTGATAGACTAATTAATGTATGATAGACTAATTAATGTGTGATAGACTAATTAATTGTGATAGAATAATTAATGTGTGATAAGACTAATTGGCATGTGATAGACTGATTAATGTGTGATAGACTAATTAGTGTGTGATAGACTAGTGTCGATGTGTGTATTTGTGTATCCGGACATTTACAAAGTGCCTTTATGATCCTCTTAACCCTTTAACAACGAGAGGGATTAGTTTTCCATACATTTTAGTGCACGCTTGTCATTAAAGGGGTAAAGATGATTTTGCCTTACATGTTTTGTGCACTTTACATATGCCTATTTGTAAAGTATATGCATATCTTTATTCGAGAGTAGCTACAAGAATTTTTGGTAACACAGCTGACAGTTAAATTAGCACCTTTTAAGGTCTATACAGGATTTATATAAACTTAAGTATTCTGAAATGTTTGTTTCGATCTGATCGAATAGGCTACAAGCCATGCGATCCTCAGATTGTAAGAGATCGAATGCAGCATCTTGAGGCTGCCTATGAGGAGCTGCTACAGCTGGCTGCTGATCGGCTGGCTCGCCTTGGGGAATCTCGGAAGCTGTGGCAGTTCTACTGGGACATGGCTGATGAGGAAGGCTGGATCAAGGAGAAGGAGCAGATCATGTCATCACCAGACCTTGGCCATGACCTCACCAGCATCCATCTCCTACTCACCAAGCACAAGGTTGGTTGGTTGGCATAAGAAGTTAAGTTCTCAGTAATCGTAAACTCTAAATTTCTAAAACACTTCTGTAAAGCTGAGTGCAAAGCACCGGTTCTTCACGAGTGCTGCGTTATACCTGAGGGGTTGTTCAGAGATCGATGTCCAGGTCAGAGTCCGGTTGCCAGAGACCAGAGAGGCAGAACTGCTGTTACGGCGGGCGTCAGTAACCTTTCTGGCATTATTGAATCTACCTGATCATGTAACAAGTTATGCAGGCAAGTGTCTTTTTTTCTGTTATCCAAATCCCGTCTGTTGTGAGAGGAGCAATTTCATTATCTTACTATCTAGATTTATCAAAATGTGAGCATTCTATGGTCCAGGTCCTAATCAGTGATGAAAGGAGCAACTTTTTAGCCTTGTTTCCTGTAAAGGTTTGCTGCCAGCTGTGAGGTTATTGTCCGTAGTTAAGATTGTGTTGTATTGTAAGTGGAAATGCTTTTCTTGTATACGAATTGCACCGTTGAATTGCTGTTGTAACATCGGTGCTTCATAATTTGCTAAACTGTGCATGATAAAAATTTTCTGTGTTTAGGCGAACGAAGATGAACTGCATGCACGCTACTCGCATCTGCAGGAAGTCCTCCAGGTTGGCCATGACCTGATCAGCGCTGGTAACCTTGGATCGGAGAAGATCCAGAAGCGCATAGATGAGATCGAAGACCAGTGGAAGAGCCTGATGAGTCTGGCAAACTTCCGAAAGAAGAGACTAATGGAGTCCGTCGACTTCTACCAGGTCAGAGAATAATCATTTGACATGTCCACCATCATTGTAATAGTCATGGTAGATTTTCAGTAGCTGATATATGTCATTGAGTAATACTTGTACTGTGTATAATGTATCTGTACAGTGAAATTAACAGCATTTTGGTGGTGCCTGTTTGGGAGGGGAGATGGTTGAATGGTAACACGCTGGCACGAAGATCAGAAGGATGCAGGTTCAATACCCGCTAGCCTCACAATATTAACTCAGCGTTCATTACCTAGGTGGCGATTGTAAAATGAGCAGTAGTACAGATGGGCACCTTGCATGGCTGCCATACAGTTAAATTCGACTCCTGTTAAACTTGGTATCAACTGTTACTACTATATTATGTAGTCTTACTGCACACTTGTCCGTTTGAATTAATAAACGAAGATTATTATTGTTACTGTTCAAGATATCCAGTCATCCACTTGTTACGGTAGAAGAATTTAATTGTTGCATCCGATGACTTAGTTTGGACTGATTGATGATATATGTCTGATCTGTGTTTTGTAGTTCTTTTCGGATGCTGACGATGTGGACACCTGGATGCTTGACATGCTTCGTCTTGTGTCCAGTGAAGATGTTGGACATGATGAAGCCAGTGTCCAGTCCTTGACCAAGAAACACAAGGTCTGTTTGGAGTTACTGCAGTCCTGATACAATGGTGATGATGATATCTGGAACAGTACATACATTTCTTGGCATCTCCATGTGTGTGGATGGTGTTTGCAGTAAATATGATTTGAAAGAAGTTAAGGCTTTTATGCCAATGATGTTGTTTTTGTTTTGTGATACCAGTGTTATTGAGGTTTAATTAATTAATTAGTTAGAAATGATTCTGGTAGTTTTTTATGCTGCATTTTCCATCGCGTCTAATGTCCGTATTAATATGACAAAATTCATGTTGGTCTATATGTTTAAGTTGTATTTCGTATGCGTGTTCATTCAATTTGTTTATCTGGAAATGTTTGTTTGACAGCACATCACGGATGAACTCCAGAGCTACAAAAGTATTGTAGATGCTCTTACAGAACAGGCAGATAACTTGGGTGAACAGGTTAGTTGCCCAAGTCATGATTGATTGATTGATTGATTATTCGTTTATTTTCATCGCACATTGACACACCGCAACATGGTACAGCAAGCAAATTAAGAAAAATATAGGAGAGAGAGTAACTATTGATCTTGACTGTTTATATAAGGGCAGAATACAAGACTGTAGGTATGAAATTCAAGTCGTCCTTAGGAGGAAGGGCAAAGTCATGTGGGCGCAGGCAGAGATTATGATTCTAGGTAAATGATTCTATAGGTAAATAAGTTTAAACATTGCCTTCATTTATATCTGACATGTGCACTAGAATTTATAGTGTAACTGCTTCTGTTGACTTCTTACTTGATAGTAGGGATATAGTTGCCTGATAGTATAATACCATAACTGGTTCCTTTCAGTGTATGTTGTGTAAGAGTAATTAAGTAATTAATTTAATGTCAAAAATGGTTTGCCTGTGTACACTTCTCTTACTTACTGATAAAGGAAACTAAAGAAAATTGGAATTCTGTTGTAAATCTTTTACTTTTTATAGTTTTTTCATTACGATGTAATAGTGCATTTGGACAACATTTTCATTAATGTATTTCACACTTACTTGTGAGGAGAGCATGTGGTCACTGATGTGAGTTACGATTCGTGTAGGATCGCAAAAACCCTGAAGTCGAGGAGCGATTGGCAAGTATCCGCAAGCGCTACCAGGAGCTGCTGGATCTTGCTGAACTGCGCAGACAGCGACTTCAGGATGCCCTTGCTCTCTACAAACTTTTCAACGATGCTGATGGTGTGGAACAGTGGATTGCAGAAAAGGTTATGATCTGTTGATATTTCAAACTGAATAAAAGATGTCTTCTGAGGAGTTTCAGTGTTGATTTCAAGTACCTATTTCTCATGCAGACTTAGTCTGATGTATGAAAAATTACAATAAATGATCTCTTTGACTGTGGCTCACCATTTTTAATATTTTTTTATATTTTTTAATAGATTATATATATATATATATATAGTTATTGTTTCTCAAATCAAACCAGACTGTGAAAAACTGAGCTGGCTTTTTAAGCTAATTGGCTTCATAATGTCACTGATGGTGGCTTGATAACTCATTTGCCTCACACTGCTACAGTGGAGGTCCATGCTTCAAGTAAAGTTAACACTTTTGTTGCCAAGTTATCCAACACAATTCTAGCAAATACTTAGTCGTGAGGTTGGATTCCAAGGTTGCGTTTTTAACAGATGCTATATTCCTGAGATTCTTAGAGGTGGTACATAAATAGCCAAATACATCGATATGTACACACTGATATTATGTTTGTTCTTCAGACTAAAAAGCAAGTTGATTTTTTATGTTAAATTATAATTATCAGTGGTTGATATTGAATGCTTTACCTACTTCAGGAGAAACTGCTTCGTACAATGGTTGCCACCGAAGACGTTGAAGAGGTGGAGATCCTTAAGGCGCGTTTCGAATCTTTCGACAAAGAGATGAGAGCAAATGCCGACAAAGTCCAGGTGGTTAACGAACTGTCACGCCACCTGTTGCAGACTGAGCATCCAAATGCCGAAGAAGTCTTGGCTAAAGAACAACAGATGAACACTCGGTATTGTCTGAAATTCTTAAGAAGAAGAGCAGTTCTGGTCCAGAGTAATGGGTGGAAATATTTATTAGTTGCAGCATTATGGATAATAATGATGAATTATTGTTTCAGTACATAACTAGAGCACCTCTTAAGAACTTCTTTAATAGAAGTTGCATTCAATGGTGCTCCCAATGGTGCTCCCAATTGATATGGTAGGGACATCGACGGCATTTTGAGTATAGATTTGATCCAAGCTAAAAGCTACAGATTGGCTGACCAAAGGACAGAATGACTGACTGACCAGTGACTAACAGACTGACCAACTTAACAGAGGAAGTATGACAGACTGACCGAGTGACCAGTGACTAACAGACTGACTAGAGGACAGTATGACTGACTGACCAGCAACTTACAGACTGACCAAGTGACCAGAGGACAGTATGACTGACCAGCAACTAACAGACTGACCAAGGGTCAGAATGATTGACTGACTGACCTGTGACTAACAGACTGACCAGAGGACAGAATGACTGAATGACCAGCAACTTACAGACTGATTAATTTTCTTTGTTTGATGGATTGATTGTTTAAAGGTGGGCCGAGTTACGAGAGATCGCAGACAAAAAGAAAGAGACATTGGAATTGGCACATGACATCAATAACTGGCATGTGGAATGTCAGGAGACTATGGTATGAAGAGGCCATTTGTTATATTTCTTTGTGTTGGATTGATTTACATTGGTTAAAACAACGTTGATTGGATTTCATTGGATTGTAGGTTCATTGCTAATTAAGCAAAATGTGGTAGTTTTACATAAACCTAGAGTTACAGCTATGAAGCAACTTGTTTACTGTCATTTGAATGGTGATCTATTCCTAAAGCATGTCAGAATGAGTGATTTACATAATGTGTTTGTAGAGTGTCTACAACTGTCTGGAAAATACTGCATATATTCGAACTGTAGCTGTGCCAACAACATGATCTATTTACAATATTTATCCAAGTATTATAGCCAGGATAACATTTCAGCAAATGACAGAATATAGTTAAAAAAACTCATTGCATTGTATTGTTAAAACTTTGCAAACTGTAATTGAACTTTAGTCTGTTGCTATTGTGTAACTTTTGTCTGTTGCTGTTGTTCAGACGTGGATCCGTGACAAGGCCAAGCTGATTGAATCTACAGACGAGCTAGGCGATGACCTCACAGGAGTCATCACCTTACAGCGACGTCTCAGTGGACTTGAAAGAGACCTTGCAGCCATACAAGCCAAGGTACCATATTAAGACATTTCTGGCTTAAGCTTTAAGACATGTCTAAACAAAATGGACCGGATTTTAGTTGTGTAGTGTACAGCAAATACAAAATATGTCTTATAATGTCTGGTAATTTATCATATTTGCGTATTTAGTGCAACTGGTGTACATGATGTATATAATCTGGGTGATGTTGATTGATCAGCTGATCTCAATCTTCCAACAAGCTTGTCCTACATACTGCTTGCCCTCAGTCTTGTTAACTGATCTGGAAATCAATCTTTTGGCTTCAGTGATGCATGACTGGTTGGTGTTACAGAAATTACTAACTATTATGCATAATCTAAAGTTGTTATGTTCTCAATTTTATGACACTTGGCAGTGTCCTGTGCTTTTATGATACAATTTCCAAAATAAAACCTACTGTTACAAGCCAGATTTTATCTTTGCATCACAAGAATTCTTATGAAATTCTGGGCAGTTACCTTACCCTGCTCTTCCTGCGTTAGCTTCGAATGGCTTCGCATCCTTTACTCACTGTTACTTTTTCTTTCTGTGTTTTTCAGTTGGACACGCTACAGACAGAGGCTGACCGACTTGCCACTGAGAAACCAGAAGAGGCAGAGGTCATCAACGAGAAGGTCGGTCAGATGACGGAGATCTGGCAAGACCTCAAGCAGATGGTAGGCATTCTCAATGGCACAGATTTAGCTGGTTCAGGTTGATGTACATCACTTGTTCTTGTTCTTATGTAAACAACTTTAATACAATCTAACGGTGAATATCAATTCCTGTAAGCATATTTATATCGATTATATATCAGAATTCAGTTAAGAAAAACCTGGTGTTTCTGAACTAATGATTATTGAGTTATGTACATCACATAAAGAGTGCTGTATAAATGATGTTACATTTCTTCTCATCGCTAATTGTTTGATGCCAGTTATTTCATTGATCCTAGATCAATTAAATTTTTTAGATTCATTGACTTATAAACCCAGTCATGTGTTTTACTGATTCACTTATCCTTAACTGACTTGTTGCCTGGTTGATTGTTTTACTGATTTATTTTATTTGGTTTTTAAAGGTTATTCATTTACTTAACCACATATTCATTTATTGAGACTGATTGTTTTTCTGTGCACAGCTGAAGGTGCGTGATGAGCGCCTTGGACAGGCCAGTGACCTTCAGAAGTTCCTTCAGAACTTGGACCACTTCCAGCAATGGTTGACGCACACGGAGACTGCCATTGCATCTGAGGATATTCCAAATGAACTTGGTGAAGCTGAAAGGCTTCTGGCAGAGCATGCACAGCTCAAAGAGGAGATTAATGCCTATGCAGATGACTATGCCCAGATGAAGGAATATGGACAGAAGGTCGTCGAAGGCCAGGAAGGAGTTCAGTACATGTTCCTCAGAGAGGCAAGTGACTCTCCTTCCCCCTCCATTTCCCTTCATTCTATGTCCTTCCTTTATTTTTCTGGGAAGTGTTTTTATTTATGGAGTCACACATATTCAAGATGGTGGTGTCCAAAGTTGTGCACAATTTAACAATGCAAGCTGTGTCGATTTCAGACTTCGGGAACTAAGATTCAAACCCGCGCTGCGGCAGTATAAGCCAACAGCTTAGCCACTTTGCCATCATGTCACTCCTCTCATGCCAGGTAGCACAGCCATGTTCACTGTGCAGCATTATGGTGTGGGTTGTCCGCAATGCTACATATTTCAGATCCTTGCCGATGACAATGTAGTTGTTGGGAAACCATGATCCAAAACAATGTTTTATTCAGTCTCTGCTCATTAACTATAGTGAGCATGTACTTAAATGGGTAATTACCTTACCATACTGTGTTACCTTACCGTACTTTGCAGATTTGTGTAAATCCTGTACGTGTAATCGGTCGTTAATCTTGTTGTAACAGAGATTAAAGGCGCTTGACGATGGCTGGCAAGACTTGCAGAAGATGTGGGAAACCAAACAGAATCTCTTCACTCAAAGTCTGAATCTACTGGTTTGTAAACACTGTACATGTTCTAAATAAACATGTTCTGTCCAGGTTACATTTGTTTCGTCTGATTATTCTCCAATTATTTATGACAAATTTGGTTCCTGTTATTTGTAAATTTGTGGCTTTTAGCACTTAGCGCTTAGTTATTCTTAATATTTGTTATGTTCGAGCAGTTTGTTCAATATTGAGGCATGAAAATAGTTGGACCATTAATTTTGCAAATCCTTAGTTACAAGGATTCTTTAATTTTAAAAGCGTTACTAACACTTTTAATACTAGAAGTTTAGCTATAAGTTTAGTAAAACTTTTTAGTTACTTTTTCAACTATTCAGAGGTTTTCTTATAAAACGCTGTGACGTTTTAGATGTTCATGCGTGATGCCAAACAGGCTGAAGTGCTTCTTAGCCAGCAGGATAACTTCCTTGCCAAGGAAGAGGCACCAGTAAGTACAGCTCTTGATAAATTATTTAATGCCTATCGCTCTCATTTTCAAGACTCCACTGGTTTAATTGAATACCACATATAGTGGGGTAGTCATTATATGTGCAGTTGACGTACTGCCATACTTTTGTATTTTGTGTATTAAATAATATCATGTTCATTACAGTTTGCTGTAAGTTTATAGTTGAAATAATGCATGCAGTAAATATCAGACTGAGATTTTGTGAATTGGCAAATATAAAAAAATTTTAAATTGTAATTGAACATTTGTATAGTGGCACTTTAAAGAGCGAACTAATCAGGATTTGCTCTCTTTGCCCCTGATTAGACCATAATAAACCTTAAATTTCTGTGTTAGTGAGGTAAGCATTTCAAAGGTTAAGTCCAATTTATCTTTTAAAAGTTCGCTGGCTTTTCTCATTACTGTTATGTAATAACTATCAACAGATATTACTTTGTCCAACAAGATCATGATTGAAAAAAATTCTAAAGTAGAGGTTGTTTAAACACATAGGGAATAATAGACCACTTACTTAATATTAAAATCATTTTAATAATGCAGAACTCAACGGAACAGGCAGAGAATTTGATCAAGCAGCAGGAGGCTTTCATCACAACTCTGGATGCAAATGATGACAAGATCAATGCGGTCGTCAACTTTGCACAGCGATTAATGGGAGAAAATCATTATGCGGCCGACAAAATTCAACAGAAGGCTGATACTCTCCAACAGAGGTATTGTTGTACTCTAGTGTGACCTGGTAACCAGTTGCTTCATTGCTCATTGTGTAACATGTAGTATACATCTGCAAGCTTCTTATGAGATGGCTACTGAGTTTAGGGACCTTCAGCACGCCTCTTATATGTGATGAAAAGAGAATGTTGGCTATTTTTTAAGTGTCTTATGTTTGACTGTTTGAAAGAAAAGATTGACTGTTTTTGAACTGTCTTATTTTTCTGTCACTGTCTAGTTTTACTTTTATACTTTGTTTTGTTATGGCATGAGCAGTTGAGTTCTCAGTAATCTTTCTAGCATTATTATAGATCGTCTAACATGTTCTGGTCTTTCTCTTCGTGTGGTCCAGATTCAGGTCTGTTTCGAGAAGAGCAATTCTTGTATAGTTTATCATAAATGTGAGCACGAGCACTCTGTGGTCTAGGTCCTAATCTGTGATGAAAAGAGCAAATTCCTGTTTGTCTGTTGCCAGGCGTGATTCCAATCGCCAGCGAGCCAGTGAACAGCTGGAAAGACTCAAGGATGGAATGGTCGTACAACAGTTTTACTCGGAATGTGATGAGGTAAAAGCCTGTTGATTTAGGGTCAGTTTAATATGGTTGGCTTGAAATTGACTGTTGAATGTAAATACTGTTGTGGACAGTGCTTAAGTAGCTCAGAAGTATCTCCCATATTGAGAATGAATATCCAGTGCACTGAACAGTGCTTTTTATGGCAAGATTCTGTTAAATTATGCAGAAATGGTTTTGCTTAAGTAGCTCAGAAGTATCTCCCATATTGAGAATGAATATCCAGTGCACTGAACAGTGCTTTTTATGGCAAGATTCTGTTAAATTATGCAGAAATGGTTTTGCCAGTTAATGATTTTGCCATTACATACTTTTTTTGTCAGCACTGTTTGACTAACTAACTTGCTGTTATTTTGTTGAGTTCCTCATACATATATGATGAAAGCTTTTGTCTGTCTGATTATGTTTATAATTGTCCTTTGATGCAGTGGCGGCGATCTTGTCTGAGTGGGGGGAGGGGGACAAAGTTGGCCATGGTCACCGAAGATCATTTTATTCTTCTCCAAAAAGTTGATGACTTTTTTTAGTCCTTCGCCTCTTTTACAACTTTTTTAAGAGTCTCCCACCACTGTCATTACCTTTTCTCCTTTTTTTTACCACTTTCAAAATTTTATGACTTTTTTAGAAATTCAACCCTTAAAATTTTATGACCTTTTATCCAATTACCTTTTTTTTATTAATTTCTTCTTACTTTCGCACAATTTTCGGGGGTGGGGGACACTTCTACTCAAAAATAGACTTTTTACCTCATCTGTTCTAAAAGGCAGCGAAAACCCTCACGCACAATTACATTTCTTGGCCTTTTTTGGTATTTCTTCTTTCTTCAAAAAATGGGGGGGGGGGAAACAAATGTATGGTGTGTCCCCCCACTCTTAAAGGTGGGGGGGGGAATTGTTCCCCCATGATCGCCGCCCATGCTTTGATGCATTGAACTGTTGTTTATTGCACGAAACAAGTATGGCAGCCACAGTCATGAATCAGTAAGTACTGTGCAACAGAAGCCAAGAAAAGCTAATAGCTTATGCTAACCTTGACCCCTTTTTCTTGGTAATTACTCACGCATGTGTTTATTAGTTAATTAGTACTTAAGTGATCAAATTGTATATTCAAAATGCTATGAGAGATCCATCCAGAAAGACACTCGTATTCTGTCCTGCTTCTGTTTCGTTATTCAGTTGAGCGATTGGGTCGGTGAGAAGATGATTGCAGCCCAGGATGAGACGTACAGAGATGCTAAGAACATCCACAGCAAATGGATGCGCCACCAGGCGTTCGAGTCAGAAATCAAGTCGAACAAAGACCGCCTTGAGAAACTCATCAAAGAAGCGGAGGACATGATTGCCCAGAAACCAGAAATGTCGAAGGTCAGCATTCAATTTTGTGATCGATGAGCAGTGTTCTTTGCCTCTCAGTAGCACACAAGATTATCACTGGTCCATAAGTGCTTTTGAACTTTGTGCCTTTGGGGAACTGTGTACTTGTGTAGAAAGAAAACTAGACACTGAATACAGATTTATTTTAATTAACGGCACTTGCGGGTTTTGGGTAGAAGTAGTGCATAATCACTTGCACTTTCAGCTTGCTAACCACAGGACTAAGTGGAGCAGAAATCGTAAAACAGCTTTCTACCCTGGAAGTAGAGCTGTACCGATAAGGCTTTTTGCCGATTATTCCGATACCGCGTATAGCCGATTATTGTAATAGCCGATACCGCGTATGAAGCCGATTATTTTATTATCGCCCAAAAACTACGCATGCGACGTTGAATAAGGGCTATTAAGGAGTTTCCAGTCCTGTGTATAATAGATCCTTGGTTTCTACGGTGTCTGCTAAGTAGTGCAATGCTAAATATAAATCAATAATAAGAAACAAGACAAAGATACTTGTGCTTATTTTTCTATTTGTAACGATTATTGTACAAAAAACGTGAACTGTAAAATAATTTGCATCGGCGCCGATACTTTTTCGCCGATACCGATTATGCGATTCCTATGATAATCGGCCCGATTATGAATGCTGCCGATGCATCGGTACAGCCCTACCTGGAAGAGATTTGAACCAACTAGTCACCAGGCTTTGTATGCCCCAACGTATGAATTTGGTGTTAGATTACAGTGCTGAACTCAACAGAGATGGAGCAAGTTAAGCTTTTAAGGGTTTAACATTGTGATTACTCTCTTAGATGAAAGTCAAGTCTAAGCAGATTTGTGGGATTAAGATTGGATGGAGATGTCATATGAATTAGAGGATATTTGACATACGCTGAACTGATGTAATTTTTCTTTGACAGGTAATCAAACCAAGGTGGCTAAACAAATATGTTGGATAAAAATTGGATGCAGGTTTTTCTGAATGAGAGGATATTTAAACTATGCTCAAATGTCCTAATTTTTCTCTTTAAAAGGCAATCCAGCCCAAGTTGGACGACCTCCAGCGCCAGTGGAAGGACTTGGAAGACACGACCGTGAACAAGGGTGAGAAGCTGTTTGATACCAATCGTCACATTCTCTACGAACAGAGCTGCGATGATATCGACGGATGGATCAACGAGATCGAGTCGCAGATCATCACGGAAGACGTCGGCCATGATCTCACCACCGTCAACCTTCTCGTGCAAAAACAAAATGTATGTTATTTTCAGTCAAAGATGATGCTGCAACAAGATATATCTTGAGATTTATTAAACACCTTTCATGAACCTTCCAATGCAAGTGGATGCGTCACCAGGCGTTCCAGTGCTTGGAACCAGTGTACTTGGAGCCAGTGGATGCGTCACCAGTCTTGTCATTTGTTAGTGATGACCATGTTTGGATACCATGACCAGTAACTGTGCAGGCACTTGTGGTTCAGACCTTTCCTGTAAGCTGAGGGTTGCTGCTCAAAGAGACACCATTCTCAAATAAATATTCCTCAAGACCTGTCTGAATGGAGATCCTGTGCCTTTGTATAAAATATTGTTGCCACAGACACATGGAAGAAGCCCAGTAACATGGACATGGTTGTGGTGATGATGATGATGCAAAAACAGTATGATGTTTCAACTTACTCTACGACATTTTCTGTTTCATGAATTGTGTTGACAGATCTTGGAGAGTCAGCTGAAGATAAAACAGCAACAGGTCCAAGAACTGGAATCACAGACCGGAATGTTGAAGGATCTCGATCCACAAAAAGAAGAAGAAATCCGGATGAAGAAGATCCGAGTGGAAGAGAGGTCTGTTATTAGATCAGTGTCGTTATATTTAATTGGCTGTATTATTTGGTTAGTGATTTAGATAAAATCAATTAAAACAACAACTGCAAATTTTTTTGACAAGAAAGCTTTTAAAAATGGTGCTTAACCCTTCGGGCGCCAACTATTTTTTTTATTTTCTTAACCCCACAGCTGGCTATTTTTGGCATTTTCAGCGAAAAACATGAATATAACAAAATATAATGTAAAATGGACACTGCCATGATTATAATGCTGCAAATCATCATTGTTTCACACCAGTTCTATTGTAAGTTTTAGTAGTCACTGTCAGATGTATTAGTCTGGTTGGAATAATGCTTCTTTATGTGATAGTCCTCGAAGCAAGGCGCAGTGCATAAAGCAACACCACAACTGCTACACCAGTAGATAGTCTCTTTCCGTATGTTCTTTCCCTTGCACACCACACACTTCCTCAGTGGATGCTCCTTCTTCTCTGTGCGAGGAATATACGATGGGAAATGTCTGGCAGTGAGACGTGTGACTGGTTCGATGTCAACGGATGAACGTCGCTGATGGTGTTTCGGCAGCAATTCAGTGCACCTGGAGGATGTGATCAACTCGCGCACCAGGGCCAACTGGAACTGATAGTGACTGAGTTTGGGTCTATCAGTTGTATATTTCAAATACAAAATATAGCCCTGCAGCACCATTGTATTGAGGAGGAAGAAAAATTCCTTCTTCCATACCTTCATTACCTTCCTGTGCTGGAATTCCCCTTCCCCTTCCTCTTGTTGCTCCTCTCCCACGGCCTCTTCCTCGTCTAGTGGGGTTTATTCCTACAGTAAAATGAACAAACCAGTGGTACACATGGTCTCGTGGGGTTTATTCCTACAGTCAAATGAACAAACCAGTGGTACACATGGACATGACATAGGAATAGAAACTGGAACTGAAGGCCAAACTCAGGTTCGAATACAATGTTATATGCCTACAAATAACAGTATCATCTAGTTTATATATGTGTATTTTACTATGGGTATATTATGTAAATACTAAATGAGGAAAAAGTGCATAATAACTACTAGAACTAGTATTTACTGCAAGAAGAAACGAAAATTATACCGGCGTCAGGAGAATTATTCCGGGAATTTCCCACAACAACTGTGTCATCTGAGCTAAATTCGACATCATTTTCATCGCAGCAAAGTTCTGAATCATCCGATGAATCATCACTATTACTACTAGAAGTCGCAACATAGTCCGAATCGGAATCAGCAAATATTTCATCAATGACTTCCTGCACACTAAAATTTGTTTTTCTACGTTTCGCCATGTTGAAAGCTACCTAATTAATTAATTATTCATTTATGCAAATTAGTTGACCTAAATTATATTATTTGGGTTCCCATAATATACTTTGGCCAATGGCCAAACAGGAAATGGTGTCAGGTCACGTTGTGGAATATAAACAACAAAGTTATAAATAAGTAAACTACGGCACTCTAAAAAACGTGTAAACACGTCGGCGGCGTATGGATGGAGATTTGCCATAACGTGTAAACACGTCGGCGGCGCCCTAAGGGTTAAACAAGAGCTGTAATATTCCAAAATAATTTCTGTCAACGTCAGCAGCCTTTATTGCCCTATGATGTCGTTAAACTCTGGATCCATCCATCCGTGCATAAACAAGATAGCTGCAGTCGAAAGGTTCAGCAACATTCATTTGCCTGCCCATGAGTAAACATCAATTTGCCTGTTTCAGATGACAGACCGTTGTACAAGACTTGAATTGAATATCATGGCAGATAAATCCAAAGCTTTATTGCTGGTTGATGATGCCATGTTTGTTGGTAACAAAAAGATAATCTAATAAGAAATTGTTAACATATTGTCTAAATGTGAACTAGGTTTGCAAAGATGCTTGAGCCTCTGATGGACCGTCGTGCCAAACTGGAACGTACAAAGCGCCTGCACCAGTTCCTTCGTGACATAGAAGACGAAAAGATTTGGATTTCAGAAAAGATGCTTCTCGCGCAGTCAACGAATTACGGCAATTCGCTGCTCAGCGTCCAGATGCTGCAGAAAAAGAACAAGTCGCTGCGTAACGAGATCGACAGCCACGAGCCGAGGATCATCTCCGTCGTTGATCTTGGCCTGGCTATGATCGAGGAAGGTCATCCCCAATCGGAGGAGTTCCAGGACCTCATCAATGATCTGAATGGACGGTGGAGTGATCTAATTGATGCCGTAGAAAAGCGAAAGAATCGACTGGAGCTGTCGGAACAAACACAGCAGGTATTATTCAGTTATTTCTGTACGTATAGGTGAAAGGTCACTCTTTCAGCAAGAAATGTTGTGTTGTAGCAGTAACTGATTGATGTATGTTGACCAGGAAAATGGCATTATACTTTTATTTATTTATTTCGGATATTTCTATAGCGCCTCCTCAAGTCTACTACTACTCAGAGGTGCTCCCGACTACAGCATTTGATACTGTGCCGGAATTTTCACGCCGAAGCGCCACGAGCAATTGCGAGTGAAGGACTTGCCCAAGGTCCGTACGCAGCGTCTAGAGTGGGATTCGAACCTGCAACCCTCAGGTCACAAGGCGCCGAACTTACCACTGAGCCACCACGCCCCACAATATACATATGTGAATATAGCATTATACGTTGTGCCCGTGTGAGATTCTTATAAGGGCTAAACAAATAGCCAGGTTCATACATACATCGTTTAGGCTAGCAGAGGTAGCACCTCTGATTATTATTCTGGAGTGGCGCTATATAAATTTCCGTAATAAATAAATGCAGCCATCATATGCACATCATGCACAAGTCACACAAGTATTGCACTTGCATCATACTTACATTTTTGTTTTGCTTGTGATTGAGTTTGATGTAGTGAATAAGTTTGACCAGAACAGAACTGAAATGCCAGAAAACGAAACTTTATTAATCACGAACAGTTTATTGCTGATGCAGGAAACCACAGAATCCTAACATTGGGTGACAAAGGAAAATCTCAAAGCAACCATGTTGTTTGTACTCGTTATAGTTGCCCCATTAAAAAAATCAAACTGCATTCGTAACAGAAGTAGTGATGAAATGGATGTTGTTTGGTCAGATGGTAAAGCAACCTCATACCTGTTGTTTTACGTAGTACTTCTTCGATGCCTCGGAGGCTGAGGCATGGATGAGTGAGCAGGAACTGTATATGATCAGCGAAGACAGAGCTCGTGATGAAATGGGCGCCACTAACATGCTGAAGAAGCACAGCAACATGGAGAAGGTTGTAGATGACTACGCCGAAACAATACGACAGTTGGGTGAACGCAGTCGCCAGTTCCTTGACGATGGCCATCCAGACAGGTAATATACCAATCAGATAGGTAATGTATTATCCAGATAAGCTATGTATTATCCATATAGGCAATGTATCATCCATATAGGCAATGTATCATCCATATAGGCAATGTATCATCCAAATAGGCTGTGTAATATTAGCAATATGGGCAATGTATTATCCAGATAGGCAGTGTATTATACAGATAGGTATTGTGTCATCCAGATGGGTAATGTACTATCCAATTAGATAATTATGTATTATCCAGAGCCTGAGAGAGGTAATTTATTATTGAAATAGGTAATTAATTATTCAGGTAGGTAATGTATTGTCCATATACATTATGCAAATGAACAGACTATTACTCTGCTCAGATGAGAAACCTGATGTTATATCACTTCTGATAAATGTGAAGTGTTATTAAAATCCAGACTTTGAAGTTAAATATTGCACCAGTCCTAACCTTCAGAGTCAGATTTCATTCCTTATAGAATTGTAAGGCTTGAGGCTAGATTTCTTAGACACTGCATCTGTAAAGTTGTTTGATTCAGATTAATGTGTAGTGATAGTTATTCCTTTTTTTTATGTAACTAGAGTATTTACCCATCATATTATGACGGCAGTGTATATAGGCCTATATTTATCGTTGGTTAAAATGCTCTGATCGCCGTCATCAAGACCGCAGTACTGACGTCACAAACGGTTTCTGTTTCACAATAGATTCCAGAGCGTTTATCGACCGGCACACGCTCTATGGATATTATATGTATAGATAATCTCTCTGCTCTCATTTCAGTGATGCCATTGCTGTCAAGCAATCCCAGGTTGATAAACTGTATGCCAGCCTCAAGGATTTGGCCCTTGAGCGACGAGATAAGCTCGGAGAGGTCTTGAAACTCTACAAACTGAACCGTGAGATCGAAGACCTTGAACAGTGGATTGCCGAAAGGGAAGTCGTTGCTGGTTCTCATGAACTCGGTCAGGACTTTGAACATGTCACGGTAAGGCTTGTTTTCTTTGTATGGATAGTTTTCATCTGCTTGTTTTTAACCAGAACCTGTTATGATTAAATACTAATGCATTGGACTTAGAACTTTGAACATCTTAAGACTTCCATTGTGTTTCCCAATTTATGCTGTTGCTGTTTGTTGATGAATGCAAGATGTGATATAGACAACTGTCTGAGGTTCTTGTGCAGTAGGTTCATATGCCAAGTTGGATGTAAGCAATGATTTTACTATCCACGACATTACGATTAACTTGCTATCAGTTTGATAATAATGTAGCACTGTCAGGTGTATTTGAGTGTTTATCTTGCTACCCTGGTTTTTTGAGCATACGTTCTGTAGAGGCATTATGTAAACTTATCTGTATCATCACGTTTCATTACTTGGTATTGTAACTGTCAGAAAGCTTGTAGAAGGTGCACTTAAAATGCTTTGTTGTATTAGTATTAGCCTGAATAAATGACCTTTGTGAGATAGTAACTGTGATCACATTACTCTACTCTCTTGTGTTCAGATGCTGTGCGAAAGGTTTCGAGAGTTTGCACGTGAGACAGAGGTGATCGGCCAAGAGAGAGTGGCCACAGTGAACGAGATCTGTGACCAGTTGATCCAGGCCGGTCACTCTGATGCTGCACTGATTGCTGAATGGAAGGATGGCATCAACGAGTCATGGACTGACCTCCTAGAACTGATCGACACAAGAACCCAGGCTCTGGCTGCTTCTCTGGAACTCCAGAAGTTCTTCCACGACTGCAAAGAAACACTCATCAGGATCTACGTTAGTGTTTCAAGTATTCTTGGGTCAGAATTTAAGCTACACTTAGGTTTATTATTTATGTATTTATGAAGTTATAGCATGAGGTTTTTTCTGTGATCCAATTTGCTGTGAATATAGTGAACCATTCTTTTCTTATGGTAAACCAGTGAACTAATTGCCAGTGCTGGTGTTTGTAATTTTCTTGAACCGAAGCTATGCATTGTTAAATTGCAATACGTACATTTGTTATCTGGCAGGACAAGCAGTTAACCATTCCAGATGACCTTGGCAAGGACAGCCAAACCGTGGCTGCACTTCAGAGACGACTTGCAAATTTCGAACACGATCTAATTACGCTTGGTGCCCAGGTGAGATTTTTAGTGCATGTACTGCATCAGTAAATAACAGGGCACAACCTTCCCTCCTAGGTTCTGATTTGGCATTGCTTGTAATTCAAAACCTACGATACAGTGTTAGGTATGAGAAACAAAAGCAGTTGTAATTTGATGAACACAAATGTGCTATTTTCCAATGCCTTTTATACTGCAATCCATTTAACTTCCGAAATGTTTTGCTCTTGATTTGATAAGTTTTATAGTTACCCATTCCACATTGATTTTACATTGCCATTGGTAATGTACATCCCAGAGAACAAAAAGTAGTTTATTTCTAGCCAGTTTCAATGCTGACTTTCTTAATTTAATTAGTGAGCATACCTGTATGAGACATATGCCTAACCTTGTGAGTTCTGTAAGAGGATCTACACTATTTTATATTGACAGGTTCAAGCAGTGCAGGAAGAAGCAGCCAAACTGATAGTGGCATATTCGGGAGAAAAGGCTCGTGAGATACAGCAACGTGAGATGGAGGTGGTGAACGCCTGGCGTAACATTCAGATCAACTTGGACGTCCGCAAGAACAAGCTAGCCGATTCGAGCGATCTGTTCCGTTTCTTCGGAATGGTTCGCGATCTGATCCACTGGATGAATGACATCACAAGACAGATGTCCAAGCAAGAGAAGCCAAGGTAAAATTTTTAAACTGTAGAGTGGAATAATTTTATCTAGCTATCATTATGCGACATCTATAGACGCCTGTGGTGTGGTGTTCTCTGTTCAAAGTGTTTGTTATTATATCTCGTGTGTCAAGATTTCAGTTGGTACAGAATGAGACTATGAGTTATCAGGCTCACTGAACAGTTAAAAATGCTGATGCTTAAGGTGGGGCACAGTAGGCGAATTGATAGAGAGCCCAGCCTGTAACTTGGAGAGTACTGGTTCGATCCTTCTGTGAGGAAGTAACTGCGTAAGGACCTTGAGCAAGTCCTTCACGCGCAATTGCCCAGCGCTATTGATGTGTTGTGTATTCACATCTGAACTTCAGAAGGAGGACATTATCAAATGCAGTTGTGTTGTGTTGTATTGTATTAAGGCCTGCTGCTAATTTCTGTTTGAATGGATTAATCTGGTTCTTATTCTGTAGTGCTGTCATCTAAAAATGGACGAGGGACAGAGCATTTTGCATTGCAGGTGGTTTCATCTGCCCAGTTGACTTGAATTCATGAACCGTTGCCATTCAACATGTTCAAAAATACTGAATACTTATAGATTTTATAGACTGTACAATTTTTATAGTATAAAGTTTTTTGGGTATTTATGTATTTATATCGTGTTTTTATGGTTGCTTCTGTTTGGACTGTCTGTTGTTGTGCATTCTGTGCAACCCATGGAAACTGGTGCAACTGCATTTTTCTGGTAAAACTTGTAGTTTTAAACACAATTTTTACCACTTTCAGGGACATCTCTGGAGTGGAGCTTCTGATGAATAATCACCAGGGATTGAAGGCTGAGATCGATGCCAGGGATGAAAACTTCACAATCTGTGTTAATCTCGGAAAGGATCTTCTCATGAGGAAACACCAGCGATCACCTGAGGCTAGCCATTTCTCTCATTTCCTCAATTATTTTCTGGAAAGAATGAAAATATGTATTGTTTCTAAAGGTTATTGGGAGTTTAGGAATCTTGGCATGTTGAACAATATTTAAAGGTTGATTAGGTATACAGTGATATTGACTGACGCATGCTTGGAGTGTTGTCTGCAAAAGTTATGTGAATATAGCTGATTGTGTGTGGCTTAAAATACTATTTTAGGTACGTGACAGACTGGTACAACTTGGTACACAGCGGGGAGCCATGATGGAACAGTGGGAGGACCGCTGGGAGCACTTACAACTAAGTAAGTGTTGTTCCTTATAAATATAATCTAATAATATCTCTTACATATATATCTTGCCCTGCTTTGGGGCCTGTTTAAATGTGGCATCTTACATATGCATCCTTGTCTGTTAGCTTTATTAGGATTTGTTGCCTTTAAAAAAGTCAACATCTTTGGGGCTTAATTTTTTTATTTCTTTAAAACACTGCATCAGTACAAGAATCTGAATCTGAGTTGCAAAGACAGCTTAGAGGAAATAAATTGGTATGTGTGCTGTAGCAGAGTGCTTGTAATATGTTTGAAATATATTTTTAAAATCGAGCTGTGACTGCATAGTATTTTGAATTATGGATATGCTTTTCTTTTGCACAGTCTTGGAAGTTTATCAGTTTGCTCGAGATGCTGCAGTTGCTGAGGCTTGGCTCATTGCTCATGAGCCATACCTTCTGAGCCAGGACTTTGGTGTACGTAAGATATATCTACACCTTGAGTATAATACTCCGATACAGATATATATGTATTGCTTTAATTTGGCAACAAGTTTGAAGACCACTGTGTTTGATCAACATGTTGTGTTGTCAGGTATGTAGCACTTGAGGAGTTTTCACGAGGAAGCTAAGTGCAGTTGAGATTGTTATTTATCTAGATAAATTTGATAGCTGATCAAGCACATTTAGCAAATATTTCTAAGGTTTTCTTTTCACTTTAATATGTCAGGAACTGGTAAATATTGCTGTGAAGGCATTCTCTGATATGCGCTATGCTAAACTGAAATATTTATGAAAGCTGCAAGGCCATGAGCACATGGGTGTAAGAAACCTTTTTATTGCTAGATTATTATTTATTATTTCTGTATTTATTAAGCATCACTATCTAGTGACAAAGCTTCTGATCAGTTTTGCACGTGAAAGACCTGTACAAGGTCCCTTTACAATAAGTAACCCTCTGAGAAAAATCCTACACACTTTGAGTTACAAGACAGGCACTCAAACCAGTTGGATCATTAAATAAACTGAAAAGCTGTATATTGTACATACATTTACAGTATTTAATATGTGATCGGCATAAATGAGAAAATACTCGGAAAGAATACATTGGAACAAGTTGGTTGTATTCATAACTTTAGGAGACGCTTGACGCTGTGGAAACGCTTCTAAAGAAACACGAAGCATTTGAGAGATCAGTGGCCACCCAAGAGGAACGTTTTTCTGCCTTAGAGAGACTGACCACGGTAAGAGCCTTTCCTAGCAACAGAACATGAGGTGCTTTAGTTTTGTACAGTCCACTGTACTGTAAGATAATTTCACGTTTAGTAAACATGTGCTTGTTTCAATGTCAGTCTTCAGAAATGCAATCTTCATTCATTCATTCGCGGTGTCTGTATAGCACTATTCGAAGCTGCCTCAGGATCTTTGGTTTCTTTTGACCAGGAACACAGTGTGTGCCTTCCAAAAGCATTTGAGAACTGTCCTCTTTGGCTGGGCGAGGGCTGGGAGTAGGTATTTTTGAGGGGTACTATGTAAATGTTCTGAACAAATGAATGAATGTCTACTCGGAGATGCTTCCTGTCGGCCGCCACGAATGATAAAATCTTTCAAGGATGGATAGAATGTATGTTTAGCATACTTGTCTGAAGAACTTTCAGAGCCAGAGATTGGCTGTTCCAAGTAGATCTTGGAGTTGACTCGGATATTTTGACTGATGTGTAAACATGACAACGGCCATTCAACAACTGAACAACCTTTTGTTACTGATTAAATGGGCTTGACAAATATTGTCAATTCTACACTAGGCTTTAAACGCTAGATAAGAGGTAAAAGGCAGACGAAACTGCCTCTGTTCCGCAAGTCAAGCTGGGTATGCAGATTATTTATTTGCAGTATTGTGTTGTATTGTATTGTATTGTATTCTGTTGTATTGTATTCGGACATTTATAAAGCTCTTCTATTAGGGGAGCCATTCAGAGGTGCTCACAGTGCAAGAGACCCCGAGAGAAGAAACAAGGTTTAAGAAAGGCAAAGGAGGAAGAGATGCTACCAGACAAAATATAGGAACAAACAGGCGGAGGAAGCTCATTCAGTAGTGACTAATGCATTTGGCTTCATATCAAATGATCTGCTCTTAAACTAAGTTTAGGTTTTGATTTGAGTCAACAGCCTAGAACAACAGTAAGCAAAAGAATTGTCTGTGAGTTCCCTTTGCCTATCTTTTGAAAGTTGCTTTATGTATTGTGAGATGAGTTTATGTTGATTTGGAGATAGGAGTAGGTCTGTGTTATTCAACTGTTGTTGTTCGTTGTGTTTCAGCTGGAACTGCGCCAGAGACGCAGAAGGCAAGAGGAGGAATACGAACAACAGCATCCTGGTTCCACTAAGAAGAAGCAGAGTTACGCCGAGAGATACATCGAGGATTTCCTGCCTCCTCCAGAGCCTGAGTGAGTTCTTTAGTTCATTTTGGCTTGATTGTGAATCATTCTGTTTCTTGAGTCTTCAGGATTTGTAATTTTGATCTTGAGAAATGAATTTTAATGTTTATTTAATTGCAGAGATGGTTTCATAGGTAGCCATTAGGTGCTGCATTGACTCTTGTCTGTTTTGTTGAATATTTGATACCAAATGCATCATCTAGGTTTTAATTCCTTGTTAAATCCTGCTAGCCACATGTTATAAGTGTCTGAACATGACACATATATACCTTGTAGCAAACAATTTAACATGACTTGATTTTTTGATGTCATATTTCAACTTAAGGGTGAAAATCCTTCAGCCCTGGAGGCACTTGAATATATTTTTACCTAAAATGGCAAATAACTCAAGACGTGAGTACTTTCGCTTGAAAGACTAGATTTATGTCATTGGGATTGTTATTTTCATGAATAGATTATGCAAAGTTTTCAGTTGTATTGTGATTGGAGTAGTAAACTATAGTGTGTGGATCGAGTAGCAGCAGCAGTGTCATGCAGTCAGTGCTTGAATTCAGAAAGATCACGCTTGTTAAAAGATCACCAAGTTTGCAAATCTTTGTTTTAACCTAAGTATGAAACATTTACGTTGCACCGTTGTGCTGATCAGTAATTAGCAAGCGGTGTTTGTTGGCAGACCCGAGCCAGAACCAGAACCAGTTGCGCCAGTCGTTCGTGAGATTCAGCCAGAGGAGATCCCAGCAGTGATTGACACAGTGGATGCTTCTGGAAGTCCAGAAAGAACCGAGGAAGTTGTTGTTGAAGAAGGTAAGACCAGTGCTTTTTTCAGCCGGAACGGTGTTCCGGCACCTTTTTTCAGGTACTAAAAAATAATTTATTTTTTAAAATAATAACAACAATAATTTAGTTATTTTAATTCAATTTCAGTGTTTTTAACTGTTTTCAGTGTTTCTTGAGACCCCTCCCAACCCCCAATCACGTTTTTCTCGGGATTTCAGCCCGCCCATAATTAATCTGTTTTTCCAGAAAAAAGCAGTGGGTAAGACTCTTTGTGGTCTGTGGTTTCAGGAAGATAAGAAACACTGATGTACAGTGTATTTATGCATAATAATTATAATAATTTAATAATAATAAAAATAATAATAATGATGATGATGATTTACACTTAGTAATGATATCTATTGGGATGCAACTCACGATAATGCTGTGTAAAGGTTCTTAGTACATTACTAGCTGTAACCCGTGAAAAATCACAGCATGTAAATTTAGTTTAGAAACTTTAATGTGATTGAGAGTAAAAATGTAAAAAACATGTAAACTAAATTGTTATCATTGCAATAATTATTGCTTGATGACAACATTTTTGGTAAACGTTCGATGCTTATTGTTGGGCAGCAATTGTCCTAAGTTCAATTGTCCTAAGTAATTGTCATTATTATTAAACACTTAAACTAAACACTTAATTAAACAACTGGTAACCGTAGCAGTCAAATCAATTTCCAACAATGTATCACTTGGCTTCAAGCCAGCCTGAGTGAGGATGAAGAAGGGTAACCCCTCCATTCCTCCCTCACTGGCTGCGGAAAGGCAGGAGGGCCTACCATCCTGTCGGGCATGGAGGGAATCGTGCATGAGGTGTCCGTGTAAATGAGGCGACCTTGGATGGCCATAATAAACCCATACTGTCTTAAGAACTTCCCTTGATATGGGTGGCGAGCCCGCATGAGTGAGTGAATGGATGGACCCGTGCAGCCAGCCAGAGAGAGACAGAGAGGTCGATAGGTCAGGTGAACCCGTGTAAGTGGGGTGTGGTGGCTCAGTGGTAAGTTCGGCGCCCTGTGACCGGAGGGTTGCAGGTTCGAATCCCACTCTAGCCGCTGCATACGGACCTTGGGCAAGTCCTTCACTCGCGATTGCTCGTGGCGCTTCGGCGTGAAAATTCCGACACAGTATCAATGCTGTAGTCGGGAGCGCCTCTGAGTAGTAGTAGTAGACTTGAGGAGGCGCTATAGAAATATCTGAAATAAAAAAAAAGTGAATGCAGGCCTGGCTACACCAGAGATCTGGAGGGGGCCGGCATTAGCCGATACACCAAATTCACACGAACAGTCAGACAGCGGTAATCATATTGTTTGATGGCGATGACCCCTTGGATGAAATCGATTTAAAAGACTAATGGAGATCTGAAACCTAAAAAATCAGGTGATCGACTGGAACTCGGGTAGCTCTCCATGTTAAAATTCTGTATAAGCAGGCTATTGCGAGTGATCGGTTTAAATTAGATATAAAAAAAATTTTATCTTGCAGCACGAAAGGTTATTATTAGAGCAAAACATTCTTGCCCGGGTAACTGCGGACAATGGCTTATAGTAGTTTGTGTTTATATGGGTTTTGTGTTCAGTGGCTGGAGCCCAGGCAGCGGCACCTTCTGACGTAACGGATGGCATGGAAGGAATGCTGACAAGGAAGCATGAGTGGGAATCAACCACAAAGAAAGCTTCAAACAGGTTACTTACAATTTACATGAATCATCAGACATATCGTGTGCTTGGAGTGCAAAGGTGCTATCGGCAATGTTTAAGAATAGGACAATAGTACCTTTGCACTCAAGCACACGAATTATAAGGTTTTGCAAAATTATGCATATGTATATAATTTATATATATATTCGTTTATTGAAGAAAACTGGATGGCACACCGCACCCAGGAAGGAACATTAACACGGGATCATAGCGAAATAATAATATGAATAGCTAAAGCAGAGAAGTAATGTAATGTTAGTTGAATAATGTAATATTAGTTATGTAATCATTCTAACATTAGTTTGCAGAGTAACATCTTAACATTAGTTAAAATCGACAGAATGTGAGGACATTGATTATGCTGAATATGATTGTTTGATGAAGAAAATTACATTCAGGATGATTGATTGATTGATTGATTGATTGATTGATTAAATTCTTTATTGTAACCAAAAATTACATAGTCACAATAACACAAAAATACAATTGTTATACAAGCTGGTCACAAAGGTAGGCCCAAAAGGGACTACTCCTGCTACCAGGGACACCTATTTTCCAGTCAATTTATATAGCACAGGACCAACTTGGAAACAAAACTTAGTTCAAACAAAGTCAAGATTAACTTAAGTTAACAGGTGGGATTGCCTCTACTCGGGCAGTCACACAATGCAATGAGAAAGATAGAAAAATCATAAAATTAAACGAGAAAAAGTAAATGACTATATAGGTGAGTAATTAAATAAGGGAGACGCCGCCCAGGAGAGCCAGGCAATCAATTAGACGATTTTGTATAACCCGTGTAGGTCATACTCGGTTGGTTATTCTTCAAGGGGACCCAGAGTAATCACGCTGATATTCATTGGCTAAGGTCAATTTGGTGTAGTCGTAGTGATTTCTTAAACCCCGTGAGTGAACTCGACTGTTGAAGAGGTGGAGGGAGAGAATTCCATATTTGTGGAATGGAATGTGGAATGATGAGGATGATGAGATGATTATGGTGATGATATTGTAATGGTGATGTAGCTCTTCTGTGTTTGTTTTTATTAAGGTCTTGGGAGAAGGTCTACGTGGTTTTATCGGACAATGTAATTTCGTTCTTTAAAGATCAGAAGCACTCGAAAGTGGTGAGTTTCTTCATCGGAAGTGTGGGTTTCTAGATGCTTTTACAAAGAAGCTGCCCTCGTCAGTCAACCTCTGATCATTCAAGACAATTTTATGCATGATAAACCGGTTCATTTACTATGTTTTACTATTTCACACTTTGTTTGAGAACGGTCAGTCACAGCAGCATCATAATGTGCAGTTTTCGATTAGATTTTGTTGTTGTTGCATATGTTGCAATTTGTTGTTGAAGGAACCAAAGACCTACTTTCACCACGAGATGCCAACGGAGCTCGAAGGTAGCGTTGCAGTTGCTGCAACAGATTACAACAAGAGACCGAATGTGTTTAGATTAAAGCTGGCCAACGGTGCAGAGTACCTCTTCCAATGCAAAGACGAGGTGAGTCATTCTAAACTGACAACAGAGAAATCATAATTTGTTACTCATAGTTGGAGATTTGTACAACACCACTGACCGCCGCAGCTATTAGTGCTTCCAGTGTGAAGGCCTCCGGGAAAAGCAAAAGGTTTTAAGAACAGAGAGGGATGTAGGAAGAGATCCAGAAAGTATGGTTGCAAGTAGAGGGGAAGGAAGAGCATTCCACAGGGAGGGCCGTATGTTGGACAGGGAGGGTCCTATTGATGATTGTCCCTTTTGATGCTATAGTTGAATGTAAAACTGTTGATGCCTGTTGCTTCACTGCATTGGCCTGCCAATCATTTTATGTGAGGTTAAGTATGGTAATTACTCATTTATTGCATGCCTGTCTCAACGGTTGTATGCATGCCTTTGTACTCTGTTGGAATGTGGATGGCCGCAAATGGGGATGGGGAGGGTAATGCTAAATGTGGACAAAGGGAGGGGAAGGGTCTAACGTAGGCCATATTTTGCAGCTGTTCTTCACAGTGGTGGTATTACATAAATTTTTCTGCTGGATTACATGTGATAGTTAGTTGACAGTGCTTGATGCTTTCCGCTTTCTAGGATGAGATGAACACATGGATAACTAAGATCAATTCCTTCTCTGGAGCGGAGGCCTCGTCTTCCACCGGAAAGGCGCAGACGATGCCAGCGTCGGGTGAAGGCAGACGAGACGAACCCAAGAAGAGAAGCTTCTTCACTCTCGCCAAGAAGAAGTAGCGTCGCGTTGTTGGAAAACTAGGACTTGATTTCATACGTATAAATCTCCAGTCACTCTCTTCAGTCAAGCTGTCAGAAACAATTGGAAATTAGATTTAGACTATGATAATGCCGTTTGTGGTCGTCGTGGTCGTCTGCCAGAAGCCTGGATCACGCAGTTGTCTTTACGATCCTAAATGTTGTTTCCTGAAATCCGATTGAGATGTTTTCTAGTTTTGTCTTAACGAATGTATTCAGTGTCGAGAAGGAATTTTTCGTTTTCTTTAGTAACTTTTAGAGCTAACTTTTGCAGCTTCATATTCGTTTGGTGTTTCTCTCATTTGCTTACGTGGCTTGGTAGCTGTCACTCTTTTAGGTCCGACGACGGTGCCACGAATGCATTCCATCTCTTTTTTGGCATTTATGTGATCTTGCAACGAAAACCTCTCGTGTAATGACTTCCTAATGTTGCTGTGACCCTTTGCCCGATGTTGCTTGTCGTGTTTGTAAGGAGATGTGCCTATGAATGGTAGCTTTCCACTCACTGTTAGTCAACCTACAGTCACAGTGTGGACCCATTCATGCGCTCTCGGTTTATGTGCCATTCTGCTTAACGTGAAGGCTATTAACTTAACATGATGTATTGGTTAATGTGCCATACAAGAACTGCAACGTAGCACTAAATATCGACGCTATCCCCATTTACACATGGCACTTTTGCATGCGTATCATAAACATTTCCAACGATTTCGCTTTAATGGGTGCACACTGTACTGTTATTATTATTTCTATTGGCGAACTGGGTTGTCCTCTCAGACATTGGAGTTTGGATTGGCACCAGGGCAAAGACATGTTAAGATTTCTATTTTGCTAGTACTCTCTGGCAAGCTCCACTTTAATAGGAGTACGCGGACACCCTTGATTAGAGGACTGCATTCCAAGGCTAAGAAAAATAAGTTGCTGACATGGCTGCCTTGCACTATTTAGCTGAAGGGCTGCTTTTGTTCTGTATCTTGATTCGCACTAACTGTAGGCCGATATGCCTGAAGCACCTAATGTTGTTGATGTGAAAATCACGAAAATTTATCTTTCTCTACTGGTTTAATTTTCGTAAATTTTCGTTGCCAGACTAAGTAAGCAGGATCCCAATCCTTACACTGTCGCTGCATTTAAATAATTTTAACAGAATTCACTAGTACAGATGCAATCTTGTCACTTTTTAAAGATGATGTTTCACTTATCCAGTGTTCTTGTTTGATAAATGATGTGAACCTGCGTCATTACAAAGGTTTATGACTGTTACGTAAAAGCTGTCACGTTTTGCTACATTTTTATTGCTGCAAGCTATTATTGCTTTTCGTAAGCTTATGAAATTCTGACTGTGCGGAGAGCTTTGCCACCTTCTTGATGTCAGTTTCATTGGATCATTCTTTATATCGGTATGTCCCATCTTCAAATTTTAATCATAGCTAATGATCAGAATCAGTTATCATAACTTATGGGGTGATAACTTGTTATTATAAATAGTGATTATAGTAAAAGAGCCATTGTGTAATATCTTAACTATGACAAGGTGGCCTATTGGTAGCGCTCGCCTTATAATGCAGAGGTTACGAGATTGTGCCTCCCCTTAGATGGTGACTATTTAGGGACCATGATTGAGCTAGTCCTTCGTGCACTTGTGCTTAGTGTCATTGATTGATGCTTTGTCGTAGATAGGGATGCGAAATATATACAAGCATAATAATTAATTCTTAATTTACTAATCTAGTTAGCAGTGATCATGATTGGTAATAGTTTTCCCCAACGTAGTTTAGTGGTCGATAGTATTTTCTGCAAGAAACACAGCGCTCTGATGAGTGTACGCATTGGATGAACGAATGCTTGGTGGCCATTCATCTGGGATTCTTATAAAATCATGCTTATTCAATTAGGTTTCTTCTCAATTCTGTACCACTGAATAGGTCATCACTGAGTTAGGCTGCTGATCGGTCATTCCTGTTTTATTCCTGCTATTCCATTTTTTCACCATTTACTTTGCATTGAGTTAAGTTGCACTTGTCCTCTACACTATTCATTCCTTTTTTAAGCCCTGACAGTTGGTAGAGTTTTTATCGTTATTGATATGACTTGACGGAGCATAATATGGTGTACTTTTGTCATTTACGATTGATAACGTGTCACTTGATCTCAAGTTTATTTTTTCCAGTGCATTTCTTAGATTTTGCCGTTAACTCGAACTGATAGGCAGTTGGTCATCAGTATAAGACATATTTCTTTTGTTTGCCTGATGTATACCTTAGTATCAAAGATGATGGCTAGTTACTTCAGTACACAGTTGATAGTAAGTACTGTACAGCACTGATGATTGGCATTTTTGGAGTATCTTCGGTGTAAAGAAATTCCTGAAATATTAAAGTCTGATTTAGTTGCAATTTTTGTGTCAACATTTTTCTTCCTTGACGAGCCTCGCATTTATGTTGCAGCCATAACCACAATTACACGACTTCATATCGGGTTTAGGAGATGTGACAGAGTTCATGTTTTACAGAGATACATCACATTACAGTTGAGTTTACATTTTACAGAGATGAATCACCGACTCTCACAGATTGTAACACTGAGTTTATGTTTTACAGATTTGCTTCATAGATTTTACAGTGTACAGAATACATCATGGAGACTGCATTTACAGAAATTCAATTTAGGTTTTATAGACAGGCCCAACTGAGTTAGCGCAGAGCTGATCTAATCTATATGAGTAGCATTTACGTCCGTACGGTATTTCTGCACAGATCACATTTGTTTGTCAGACATTTTACATTTTAAGTAAACTACAATGAGTGCACTACTAGTCGGGAAAACTGATGCTGCCGATTTAAATTATTGCTGCTTGCGCTATGGCTTCTTGAGTATTCTTTAGTGTACAATAAATTTTTCATGATTGTTTTCCATCTTGTTTTTCTTACATACATAGCGGACTGTTGTAGGTGAAATTTTTAAAGTGTTTATGGTGAAACTTCAAGACTTTGTCCAAAATGCTTTGCACCAGAGCCTAAAATAGTGTTTTCTGACAAAGTGTCCAGACAAGTCAGCTGTGTACTCCAACTGTGTACACTCCAGACAAGTTGTCTGGAGTGTACTGAGTGTACACTCCAGACAACTTACTGAGTGTACACTCCAGACAACTTACTGAGTGTACACTCCAGACAACTTACTGAGTGTACACTCCAGACAACTTACTGAGTGTACACTCCAGACAAGTTGTCTGGAGTGTACAGTTGAGTGTGTATTGGACTTGTCTGGAGTGTGCAGTTGATTGTCTGGAGCATGCAGTGTGTAGTATGAATTTTTGAGAGATTAGCACTAAGTCAACTACAGATGATTTCTTTTTAATACCTGAAATTTCACATGCCTGCTCAAGTACATGTATCTTACTTAGTACTTCCCGTGCAGAGCTGCACATCGGGCAACGCAGTTCCTCCATTCTTCTCTTCTCAGTACATGTATACAGTTTGAGAAAGAGTGTGCACCTGACATTTCTGAGTATTTTAGGCTTTGCTTTGCACATATTTCAGTCGTCAGGTAAATACTTAACTCATTATACATGTGTTGAAGACACATGTTCAGGCAATAATAATTATTATCAGTGTGAGAATTGTAGAAAAAGACTGGGGGTTAGACTTTGATGAGTTTGGTCCAGGTTGAGTTGAATATTTTATCCGTATTTTGCAAACTGAGAAAATTCAAAAATGCAACAGAAAGCTTAAAGCGATGACATCGCCAAATTTATTAGTGTACAATTCATTTGGTCAAAAATCTCACAATAAACCAGAATATTACTTTACTGGTAACCCACAAAGTGAATTCTGAAAGAAAATGCCACCATGCATAGTCACACTACACAACTGAAGGGGTTGGAAACGACCTCCTGGGGTAAATGTAAATTTAAATCTGAAATTTCTCAGTGCCACACAAATGCCATTTACAATTTTGAAAAGTAAGCGGTCTACATCAACTACTGCATTTTAAGACAAAAACACAAGTAGGCCTAGTATAAATAGTAAGCAAAATGTTTAACTATCTACCTTTTAAAACGGTTTTAGACAATCACCTCACTGACCTTTAAAATTTCGTCTCTCAAGGAAGGTTGAAACAAGGAGGTGTTTAAGACCTATCAAATTTAGATGCGGACGTCTGCACTGGTCATAGCCCCCTCCCCTTGTCCCCTTGTTCGCATTTGAGTGATCCCCTCCCTCCCCCTCATTGCGGACGTCCTTTACGGATGACCCCTATAGATTTTGACTTCGATCCATAGATGATGCATCATATCGTTCCCCGTATTAGTGAAGGACTTGGTTTGAAACTATTTCCCTCTGACCATTGTGATGTGCCACACAGCGAGGCCATCTGGCGAGCATAGGTTAACTTGGCTTCAAACCCTTAAGATGGGTACCGAAGTTCAATAGTTAACAGTTACAGTTAATAGGCTAGGTAAGCTATAGGCCCTATAGAAGCTTTTTGTGCCTAAATCTGCCCAATTTCTGTTTGAAAGTGGTCGAGCTTGCTGGAGATAGGCCTACTATTTCCTGTGGTAGCCGGTTCCAGCGATCCATAATTCTTTGACTAAACAGAATTTTCCAACATCTAATTGCACCGTTTATGATACAGTTTGAGATTGTGTCCTCTCAGATTTCCAGTTGCAGCCTTCTGGGAGGTTTTTTCATCTACGTTTTCGAGTTTAGATCCACAGGGAGCATCGTTATCGTAAGCTCAGAATTCCTAAATCGCCACTCGAAAGCTAAACGCAGACGTCAACTTATTCAACAGCATAATTATGTGTCTAAGTTAAAGTTAAACCCATAAGCGTAATATGTGGGGGTACGAGAGGTAGCCCCACTTTTTGGACTGGGGGATACCGTACCCCAGAGGTTTTCAAACTTTTGGACCAGGGACCCCTATATTTGCTAGGCATAGCTTGCGGACCCCCTTAAACTTTAGTCAAAATAACAGGCAGATTATTTCCACAACACAGGCTAACTTAGGACCAGAGGCGTAACTTTGTTCTAACAAGTGGGGGTACCAATTTCTTACATACGGTACGCGACGCAAAGCTGAGACTTCGATCTCTGGGAAGGCACAATAATAAAATATTGATTGAAATTGTTCAAAATGGGGGGGTACGGTGCCCCAGTCGAAAAAGTGGGGATACGGGTAGGCCTACCCCTCATACTCCCAAATTACGCCTATGAACTTGAGGCATTAAACGCCCGTGTAGATCTGTGCATGATTGAAGTGACCGAAATACACAACACAAAACACCAAAAAAGTATTGGCTTACGGGGTTTTACGCCACGCCAGAGGCCCTCCTGCCAAACAAATGAGCTTACGGGGTTTTACGCCACGCCAGAGGCTCAGCAGGGAAAAGTATGACAAACTACTGGCAAAGTATTGGCTTACGGGGTTTTACGCCACGCCAGAGGCCCTCCTGCCAAACAAATGAGCTTACGGGGTTTTACGCCACGCCAGAGGCTCAGCAGGGAAAAGTATAACTACTGACAAAGTTTTGGCTTACGGGGTTTTACGCCACGCCAGAGGCCCTCCTGTCAAACAATGAGCTTAGGGGGTTTTACGCCACGCCAGAGGCTCAGCAGGGAAAAGTATAACTACTGGCAAAGTATTGGCTTACGGGGTTTTACGCCACGCCAGAGGCCCTCCTGCCAAACAATGAGCTTACGGGGTTTTACGCCACGCCAGAGGCTCAGCAGAGAAAAGTATAACAAACTACTGACACAGGCGAAAGCTCCGTCGTCGAAACGAGAAAGCGCCTCGTCCACCCCAGACTTCCATCCCCGAGAAAACGCTCGGAGCAAAGTAACAATATTGCAACAAAGCCGCGGAAACTATAGAGACGATGACGTCATCGGAATATATGAAGAAACACTGAAATGACGTCATTTATATTTAAAACTCGAAAAACCTGGGTCAACTCATTAATAAATATTTATTATTATTATTAATCTGGCATTTATAGCGCGCCTAAACAAAAGACATCTTGCACGAAAGCGCGTAACAGAAAAAAAATACTAGTCATAGTAGGCTACATCTTAAACAGGTAGGTTTTAAGGTTGGATTTAAAGATCGAAGGTGACGAGGATGTGCGAATAAAGTCCGGAATATTGTTCCATTCAGTCGGTCCGGCTACTGTAAAAGCTCGATTTCCAAATTTTCTAACTGAACGAGCGATGGCAAAGTCACCTTGAGATGATAATAAATACCGATAGCAGCGCTTATTAAAATAATAAAATAAGGTAGCGCCGTTGCGGTAATATTATTAGAAATGAAATATCCAATAGGTCCCCTATAATTAATTAAATTATGTTTGCGAGAGCTATTTCTGGGGGACCGTTTGCTAATTTGTATAGCACCACAATATATTGACAAAGCAACATTCATGATAGTTTTAGATATATAGCCCAAAAACGATGTAGGCCTACCATTATGTACGTTGTAGGCCTATATAGGCTAATGTAGGTCCTATAGATGTAAATCTTGTCCTTCTTGTCCTCTCTCCTCTTCAATTCCGTAGACGCTTGATAACCTTTCTTTCTACCGGTTTTGGCAGTGATGCGGGTCGAGAGCGCCTCTGATTTGAATGGCGCTATATAACTGTTCAATTACAATTACAATTACAATTACAAATCATCTAAATTTCTCTGCGCCACACAAAAGCCACGTCAGAGAGACCAGCTTTTACATCACGAAGCTTTTGTGTGAGACAGTGGGACTGAGAATTTTAATAATAATAATAATAATAATAATAATAATAATAATAATAATAATAATAATAATAATAATAATAATAATAATAATAATAATAATAATAATAATCAGGGGCGTTTCATTCATTTAATAATAATAATAATAATAATCAGAGGCGTAACTTTGGTCTAAAAAGTGGGGGTACCAGTTTCTTACATACACGAAACAATGCTGAGACTGCGATCTCTGGGAAGGCACAATAATAAAATATTCATTAGCATTGTTCAAAATGTGGGGGTACGGTACCCCCCAGTCCAAAAAGTGGGGGTACGGGTACCTCTCGCACCCCCACAAATTACGCCTATGCTTATGACGTTGAGAACTGTTAGCTTATAATAGTCTATAAAACGTAACACGGAATAAAGTATCATTAATCTCCTGCAACAATTATGAAACACAGTCATTTTTGAAGAAATCAAGAACATCGGTTTCGCCAAAAAAACCCAGTAACGTCAGTTGGAGGAATGTGCTTGCTTTGCTTTGCACAAACTGTCAAGAATTATTCTTTGTGCTATTTTGGATGAGCACAGTTTTCTTATGTTTCAACAGGTTATCCATACCCTACCACAAACAGCAAAATTATATAGTTAGGATACCACAGCGAACGTGAACGAAATAGGGATACATGCTTTGCACAGAGTCTTATAATCGTTCATTTAAAGGCTTAACCCGGCTAAGACGCAGTTTATCACGCTCGGCACTCCCCAGCAAATTTCTAAAATATATCTGTCTTGCCTTGCAATTCCCATACCCGTACCTTTTTTTCTCGACCCGAGTCCGGGACTTGGGAGTCATCCTGGACCAGAAACTTACATTCACAAGGCACATAAATCTTCTCTCCCGCAGCTGCTATTACCAGCTCCGGCAGCTCAATGTGATTCTTCGTGCCCCGGTGCAGCTTCCACGCTTGTCCATGCATTTGTTGTTTCTAGGTTGGACTACTGCAGTGCCATATATGACGACTTCCCGGCCTGCCGGGTTGAGCCCCTGAACAGAATCCTGCGTTCTGCTGCTCAGGGCCGCATCCCCAAGTTTGGCAGAGCGTCTGCGTATACGAGGGATGTCCTACACTGGCTCTCCTACCCAGAGCGCACCGCTTACCGAATCTCGGTCCAGCGGTGCTTTGAGGGTTTGGCCCCTCCATATCTGCGGGAGCTCTACTGTCCCATTTCATATTCGCAGCGTCGTTGCTTTCTCCGCTCAGCTGCGCAAGCTGAACTTATTGTTCTCCGCGAACGGAGAGCGATACGGCAGCGCCGTGCCTTCTCTGTGGCTGCCCATGACCTGGAATGGGCTCGATCCCTACCACACTCCGTCAAATACCGACTCCATGGTCACTTTACCATGTTTCTTGCTGACCTCAAAACTGTTTAGTTTGACCGTGTTTTGGCTGGAGGTGCTCCTGAGTAACCAATCTTGAAGGGGCGCTATAGTGTATGAATTTGAAAACTCAGGCTGTTAATTTTAAAACCATTCAGTGTTAATCATTAACGAATATTTTCGGAACGCTGCCGCGGACCCCCGCCCTATCCTTCGCGGACCCCTCTTGGTCCGCGGACCACAGTTTGAAAAACTCTGCCGTACCCCACTTTTCGAACGATGCAAATCAATATTTCATCAGAGATCGCATGTCTCCGCCTTGCTTCGTGTATGTAAGAAATTGGGCCCCCCACTTTTTAGACCAAAGTTACGCCTCTGGTTAAACCCGCTTGACATAACCACGTGCGGCAGGGAACGATCCCTTTCAACTAAGTGCCAGGTGTTATCCCAAGTTGTAACTTAGAGATTTCGGCGATTTGCATTGCAAGAACTTCGAAAAGAGATCAGCATTGATAACTATCACGTCTGTTGTCGATTAGGCCAGGATTAAAATCTAACCTATTTCGAAGTTTTGAATGCAAGTTTACTTAGAGGCAGGGGCGTCTACGCCATAGAAACCTTGGAGCAAATGCTCCATCCAAGAAATAGGGGGATCTGTCATTGTGTGTGCCACCATTTTAAGGGGGAAAGGAACGGGGAGGGGGAAGAAGAGGGGGGAAAGGGACGTTGCTCCAATGACTTAGGGGGGATAGACGCCCCTGCTTAGAGGCGACCGTCGATTGAAGCCTTATGCATTATGATAGCTGCGCCACAGAAGCTTCTAAAAGAGATTTGATAATAGAGATCAAAGTAGGCCTACACACCTACACATAGTTGATTGTTAGCCTGTTAGGTGAAAGACAGGTGAAAGTGAAACGCTTGTCTGTAGAAACTCCCATAGGCGTAATTTACGAGGGTACCCGTACCCCTCACTTTTTGGACTGGAGGGTACCGTACCCCCACTTTTCATACCCATTGATTTTGCCCATTATTATTTTATCTGAGGAAGCACTCAAGATTCACAAAATCATGAGCATTATTGTCAGTGTGGTTATAGGCCTGCCATCATCATCACGCTCATTGTTATTATTGTAGCTATTATTATTATTATTAATTATTATTATTATTGTTATTGTTATTATTATTATTATTATTATTATTATTATTATTATTATTATTATTATTATTATTATTATTATTATTATCATCATCATCATCATCATCATCATCATCATCATCATCATCATCATCATCATCATCATCATCATCATCATCATCATCGTCATCGTCGTTGTCATCATCATCATCATCATTAAGCCTATAATTATTATTATGCTTGTAACAGCCTACAAACGATGCCGTTATAATTATTTAACAGTCGCGAAGCTAAAACAATGCGAAATTTGATATCCCCACTTTCTAGACCAAAGTTACGCCTCTGGAATAAAGGCCTATTGTTAAGTCTTTTCAATTATGAAATACGTTAGTGAAATTTTGTTAGTAAATTTAAATTTTAAGAATAAAAACCCTTTTACAGTTTTACGTACGTCACTTTGATTATGAAACACGTTGATTGTATTAGTTTTAATTTTAAAACCAAAGGCCTAATGTTACGTCGCTACAATTATGAAACACATTATTTAGTAATTTTTAGATTTATACAATAAAGGCATTTGTTACGTCACTTCAATTATCGAAAGTGTAGGCCTATTGTTATTATAAGTTTACATTAAATTTTAGAGAATAAAGGTCTTGGTTACGTCACTTCAGCTATGAAAAGTCTACTGTTATTAACTTTAAATTTAGAAAACAGAGGCTTATTGTTACGTCACTCCAATTGTTGTTAGGCCCTGTATTTTTAACCTCGGATTTAGAGAATAAAGGCCTTGTTATGTTACTTAAATTATTAAAAAGTCTAGGCCTATATATTGTTATTACGTTTAAAGTTACAGAATAAACGACTAGCAATTGTTACGTACGTCATTTCGATTATGGAACACATCTATAGGCCTAATTAGTAATTTTAGATTTATGGAATAAAGCCCTTTGTTACGTCACTTCAATTATGAAACAGTCTATAAGTGTTATTGTTTAAACTTAGAGAATAAAGGCCTATTGTCACGTTATTTCAATTGTGAAACACGTCAGTTGTTTGTAATTTTAGATTTACAGAACACAGGCCCTTCTTACGTCACGTCACTTATGAAAAAGTCTATTGTTATTAGGTTTAAATCAAGGGAATAAAGGCCTACTATTACGTCACTTCAATTATGATCGGCACACGTCTCTTCAATAATGAAACACGTCTAGGCCTAAGGTTAGTAATATTTAATTATTATTATTATTATTATTATTTTAATGTCATTATTATTATATAATTATATGTGTCATTGTTATTATTACGCTTATTGTCATTATTATTAGGCCCTATATTTATTTTTATCATTATTATTATTATCAGCATCATCATCATTATCATTATTATTCGGCATTGAGCATAAATGGCGCCAAATATAGATTCATTGGGCGCCATTATAATTATTTAACAGTCTTGAATGGGGAAACGATGCGAAATTTGGTACCCCCCACTTTCTATAGACCAAAGTTACGCCTCTGGAAACTCCTCAAAATCGTCATCTTATAATAGCCTATAGGGCACACACACACACACGCACACACACACACACACACACACACACACACACACACACACACACACACACACACACACACACACACACACACACACACACACACACACACACACACACACACACACACACACACACACACACACACACACACACACACACACACACACACACACACACACACACACACACATACAGATTTAAGTTCTGTACATTATATTATAGATTCATTGATGTTGGCTTTAAAACCGGTGATTACTGTCTCGAACCTGCTATATACTTGATTACAATGTACAAGACCACCTGCATAATAGCCATGCACCTTAATTGTTATTTTCTGATTTCTACGCCCCCTAGTGATCTCGGCTATCGAATGAGTGCGCTAACCACACGAGTCCACACCTTCGCCACTCTCGAGTGGCGAAGGAGTGGACTGACCACTTGCCTTCCTGTAATAAGGCCGAGAAAATGAAGTTAACGCTTTAAACCCGTTGCTGGTTGATGGGTGGATGAATGGATGGATGGAGGGATGAATGGATGGATGGACGGACGGACAAATGGATCAATGGATGGACGGATGGACGGATGGATGGATGGATGGACGGACGAATGAACGGACGGAGAAATGCATGGATGGATGTGTAGGCCTAGGCCTATATGTATTTGCATGCACGCAGCAGTTACCTTTGGGAAAGTCCCTAATTTTCGAATAAAACATCTTCAGACACCAACTGAACGTCGTTAGACACTTGTGCCGTTAATTACTGGGTTTAAAGATTTTTAAAGGTGAATTATTAAAATTTTAAAATGAGTTTCAACACCGTAACACAGAATAGCAACGTCGCCGTCAACTGCAGTCGCGAGATGTCGCGAACACTCCTCTAAAATTCACTTATCACTTTAGACACCTTTTTTACGTATGTAACCGGCTTTATAATTACCATCAGTTGAGATGTAATTACAATGGAATCCATGGTATTCATTGTGTTGTATTATAAGCGCTTTGGTTTTAAGACAACGAAAAGGTGTGGCAGGACCACCAAATAGTAGAGCAGCATGGATCGGAGAAGGGAGCTGATTGCACAACGAAGGGCCAATGCTAGCAAAGGAACGAGACTGGGCCATGGCTGTTCTCAGAGAACAAATAAGTCAAGTCGATCAGAGAATCGAACATGGGGAAACTGCTCGACAGTGTGCTGATCTCTGTCTGTGTAGAGGCCTATGTGACCGTGAATGACGTGAACGATGTCATGTAATAACTCTGTAATAATAATGACAATAAGCGTAATAATAACAATGACAAATATGTCTGGAATTTGGCTTGAAATCTGGACTAGCCGTCGGCCTAATAATGTTCAATGTACATTTTCGAGAACATTGGTAACATGCTGAATTGCTGATATACCATAAGTTGTTTATTTCCACATGAACATGAACACAACAACAAGTTTCAGAAATGCTTTGTTCCCTTGCAATCCTTGCCCAAACTACTGTACGCTTAGCCTAACAACCAAAATTATAATCATAATTGTAAGGTCACCTTAACTTCAAGATGGCTACCACAATTAGTTTTTCTCTTGTAGGTAAGTAATTGCAATTAATTCTATTGGAAACTTTGCAGCTAAATGTGTATATTTAGACATCAAGATCACGATTCTAATTAAGTGAACTGGAAGCGGAGATATTTGAAAAATCTTTATTTGTGGTCGGCCATTTTGGAAAATGGCTGCCACTGAGGCCAGAGGGCAAATCTGCGATGACCCTATAGCTACAAAACTCCCTTAGGACATGTTCATACTATGTACCACATTTCATGCTTCTATCAGTTAATGAGCAATTGGTTCATATTCTGCACCGGACTGCCCCTTTCAGGTCACCTTGACTTCAAGATGGCTACCACAATTAGCTTTTCTCTTGTAGCTAAGTGATTGCTACTTATTCTATTGAAATCTTTGCCCATAAATATGTATGTTTAGACACCAAGATTACGATTCTAAGTGAACTAGAAGCTGAGATATTGAAAAATCTTTATTTTCGGTCGGCCATTTTGGAAAATGGCTACCACTGAGACCAGAAGGCAAATCTGCGATGGCTCTATAGCTAAAAATTTTCTTCATTGTATGTTGTTACCATTCGCGCCAAATTTCATGCTTCCATCATCAAGTGAGCAATTTTTACACCAAGCTGACTGACTAATTGGAAGTTTTAAGGTGAAGTTATGACGTCATGCTAAACCGTCCGCTAGGAGGCGTAAACCATGAAAGAAAAATTGGCAACAGCATTTTTCTGCTTCAGAACTATCATATCATTAATTTTAACTATCATATCATTAATTTTAACATCATTGCCAAGATTCTACCCAAAAGGTTTCTTCCCTTCCTTTTGGTGACATAAGCCGACGGATTAGATAGTTGGCGTCCTCATCGTTCAATCAGATTTCGGATTTAGACACTTGTAAAACCGAAAACGTAAATGGCGTAGTATACAGGGGCGTCTACACCATAGAAACCTTGGAGCAAATGCTCCATCCAAGAAATAGGGGGGAGATCTGTCAGTGTGTGTGCCACCATTTTAGGGGGAAGGAAGGGGGAGGGGAAGAAGAAGGGGGAAAGCGGAAGTTGCTCCAATGACTTAGGGGGGATAAGGGGGTAGTATACGATTGTGTAGCAGTTAAATATTTAACGACCTATATGATGATTAGTTGCTGTATCATAACAAAGATGATTAGCGTCGTTCTCCTATCTCTGGGCTTGGGACTGGCACTACCATAAGTACGGTTGTGTCGGAGTTATTAAAGAAAAAATCACGCTTATATATAGCTTCGAAAACATTCTATTTTAGGTGTCTGACCAGAGCTTAATATTAGCCGTAGTTTTGAGTAGTTAGCGACATCTTACGCGAAGTTTCTCTTTCTGTTGCTTAAGAACGCCTCATGGCCTCGAGAGCCGTTAACGCCGACCAAACGCTCAATACATAGGCCTATGGGGCAGGAAAGCTGCATTGATTTAACGAAAATTTCAGTCTTACATATAGCGACAGAGAAAGTCATTTCAGAGGTGTCTAAATTGATCTGCAGGTTTTGAGTGCTTCCCGACATAATTTGCGTACATTTTTTAATTTTTCAATAAAATTGTTTATTTACGTTGGTTAGCCTAGTTGCTGTTTAACGATACTGTGCCATAACAAGGATGATTATTTATTTCGGATATTTCTATAGCGCCTCCTCAAGTCTACTACTACTCAGAGGCGCTCCCGACTACAGCATTGGTATACTGTGTCGGAGTTTTCACGCCGAAGCGCCACGAGCAATCGCGAGTGAAGGACTTGCCCAAGGTCCGTACGCAGCGGCTAGAGTGGGATTCGAACCTGCAACCCTCCGGTCACAAGGCGCCGAACTTACCACTGAGCCACAACGCCCCGTTAACGTCACCATCCTGTTTTCACTTTCTCAACGGATACGGTTTCATGGAACGCGTCCCCCCCCCCCCCACTCTCTTGCGAGGTCTCCATGACAGACTGAGCCCCGTTGTTTAACTGTTTTATTTTAGAACTGCCAATGATGAGAGCTCATTGCCGATTTGATTTGATATAGCAGTTTTTGGGTGGCGCTGAAAAATTTCGAAGATTTATATATACGGGATCTGTAAGAGAACTTCTGGTGTATCATATTAACGGCGATGGCCACAGGCTAGCTATCTCCTCGGCTTGACCTCCCGGATTCTGACCAGGCACCGGAACTGACAAAACAACCTGGCTATTGCGGACTTGATTTGATATAGCGCCGGTGCGTAAGCTGGTCTCCGTGATGCGGCTATTGTGTGGCGCTGAGAAATTTTGAAGATTTACAATTACATCTATGCTAACGGACACTCATCAATCAAACTATACCTTTAACCGACTCAATTTGTCTTTGATCTAAGAGCCCCGGGCAGCGTCGCGTTCACGAAAACAGTAGCTCAGCGACTTCTAGCCTATAAGATGGTTGAATAGGAAGTCTTTACATGCCTATTAAAATACTTGAATAAGTTCAGCGTGACTACTAAGTTGAATAAGCTTAGCGTGAGTAAGTTTAGCGTGTCAAGCCGTTTAAGAAATTCTGAAGTCCGTAGGCCTACGATCCGTTATAAGACCTGCATCGATAAGTCTTAGGCCTAATTCTGTTTCAACAATAATAACTCGAAGTATTTCTACCAACTTCCCATTGGTACGGAACAACGATATTTTTAGCTAAATTATAAAGGAGTGTGACGAACAAAGTCAGAGAAATGGTTGACCAACGCTAGTAAGAAAGGTCAGCTGTTAAATTAACAAGATATTTATATACTAAATGTCTGACTAAAATTCTCACCCTGCTAGCATGCAAAACATGGGACCCATATGGGAATGTGGGTCCCACATGGGCTCCGTGTGGCGTACTAACAGAGGTGGCGTTACTGGCGTGTTCAAGCCTAGGCCGTCGCGGCTTAATTTTCGTGACAAACTGTCCGGTCAACATTGCAATCATATATATATATATATATATGTATATATATATATATATATATATATATATATATATATATATATATATTCATCGACAGTTTTAGCTGTGTCCTTTGTTACAAAAAATATATACCTCCAAGACTTTCACTCAGAGTCAAACTAATTTAGTCTGGTTTTGAAACCAAGACAGTCGTTTCTGCGATTTCGATGATCGTCGACCCGTTTTTTCTGGCGAAGAAGTCCTCTCTAGTTTTATCATTTCCAGTTAATCTGCCGACCGACATCCTCCTTCACCGTGTGTGTCTTAGGTTCACGTTAGCAGACCGTGTTAGCCCGAGCTGCAAATCACTGCGAGATAGATACGAGTCCAGCGCCCCTAAGGCCTCTCACTCAGATGCTCATACGAGTTATCGATGTACTATTGTAGACCACACGGAGAATTCAGCATCTTGTTATTTCAGTCAGAGTGAGAATTGTCGGGAGGTTGGGGTATCAAGATTTTTCAACTCCCCTAGTCTTTCTTAGGCCCCACAGTTGAGTCTTCATTGTACAACCCAGGGGGTCGTTTCCAACCCCCTCACTTGTGCTAGTGTGATTACATTGTGCATATATTTTAGCATTATCCTTCACAATTGAACCACTTTGTGGGTTACGAAAAAGTAATACTCTGGTTTATTATGAAATTTGTGACCATGTGAATTGTATACTAAGACTATTGCATTTTTGAATTTTCTCAGTTTGCAAAATGCGGATAAAATATTCAACTCCACATGGATCAAGCTCATCAAAGTCTAACACCCCATGCAGTCTTTTCTCAACAATTATCCTACTGATTTCAATACAGTATCGACGGAAGGGTTTCGGTAAATGAGCGTATCTTTCGATCAACTGTGTTAGAGTTTAACAGTTCAACTGTTCTGGTACAATATGATATGTACAGTTTACTATTTATTTTGCAAATGTAAAGAACAAGACGGCTTAAGTATATCTCGGGTGTATATATATTATATATATATATATACTATATATATGTAAATATTTGGGGGGCCCGATAGCGCATTGGATAACATCTGGCGTAGAGTGCGAGAGGCACAGAGATCGAGTCCCATAGGCGGACATGCTTTGTAGGCTGCAATTTGCGCCGTGTATTGCAGGCTGTCTGTTCTGTTAGTAGTTAAGATTTATCGCATAACATGTACATGTACAGCGCAGTGCGTTTGCAGGCGCTTAATTAAAGAATAAATATTATTATTATTATTATTATTATTATTATTATTATATATATATATATATATATATATATATATATTAATACATACATATATAATTTTTTATATGATATATAAATTACTGTGGTCAGTATGACAGACAATTAGTGTGCCCTATTGCGCAAGTGAAACGTGTGCAAACAACCGTGAAATTTCTGTCATAAAATGGAGTTAACCGTATTGTCTTTGACTGAGGAAGATGAAAAGCAGTCTTGTGATGTGATCAAATGGCACCATGTGATGCATTAATTCATGACATAATCATGTATGTATATGTATATGTATATATGCAATGCATGCATATGTGCTTTTAAATAATTATGTTTATATGCATTTATGTATCTATGTATGCGTGTATGTATGCATTAACGTATATATATGCATGTATGTATGTAGGCATGTATGTATACATAGGCCTATATGTGTACATATATGTATCTATGTATGTTTGTATACATCTATAAGCGTATGTATGCATGTAGGTATATATGTATGTATGTATGTATGTATTTGTGCATGTATTCATGTATGTATGTATGCATGTATGTTTGTATGTATGTATGTATGTATGTATGTATGTATTTATGCATGCATATGCATGGATGTATTTATGTATGTATGTATGCATCAATGCATGTATGTATGTATGCATGCACGTATGCATGTATGCATGTATGTATGAATGTATGTATGTATGTATGTATGTATGTATGTATGTATGTATGTATGTATGTATGAATGTATGTATGTATATATGTATGTATTTCTGTATGTACATGTATATGGAACTGAATGCCCTGCTAAGACAGACATCCAGTCACGGGGATTCGTCGTTCACTGACGTAGGCAAACATTCGTCTCTTCTTCCTTCCTTCCTCCACTTCCTCGTCTCGCATGTCCGCAGGTACAGAGAGGACGGATGGACGGACGAATGGACGACCGTGTATTGGATGTAGGGAGCCGAGAGATTGATGAAGAAGGGATCGATCGTCATTCGATGGACAGAGATAAAGTGTAAATACTACTGACAAACAGCGCGAGAATCCTGCACCCTAACTAACACCGGTTGACCCTGAACCCAAGCCGCCATCTTCGATCTAGAAGAAGATGCAGAGCAGTTTCTTAAATTCACCCTGTGTGGCAGCTACTGGTATGAAGTGTTAGCAACCTAAATTTTCTCGGCATCGGCAGATGAGGGGCGATTGGCCAGTCCCTTCCGCGCCAACTGATCTTCCAACTCGCATTATACATGTAATCGTTTTAGTTCGCGAGATGGATAAATTGGTCCAGAAATCTCGAGAAGTCTGATCTGCCTTGGCAGTGATTTGAAACCCAGACATCCGGGTCACAGTCCCGCACGCTAACCACTAGACTACCTCTGACCTTCGACCTAACTCAGACATTACTCCACCGAACTCTGTAATCCCTTTTCAGTCATCGCAAACATCGTTTTTTCCGTTGGGCTCTTCCATTCATCGCTTCCATCCCCGGCCGGCTGTTCCTCCTTTTGCTCGTCCACCCGCCGCGGCACCCGTCTGGTGATTCCAAGATGGCGTCCGACGCATATCGAACCAGCGACACGTGACGATGTGCCAGTAGGTGCGACGGAAATTTGCGTTACACAGCGCGTAGCAGACCGGGTTGACAGTGCTATTGATGTAACACAACCAGTAGCCTACAACATCAAACAAGACTATGAACGACAATTGCAGATGGCGTTGCTGAGGCTGGGGCTGCTACTGTGGGTTACCATGATGATGATGATGATGATGATGATGAAGATGATGATGATGATGATGATGATGATGATGATGATGATGATGATGATGATGATGATGATGATGATGATGATGATGATGATGATGATGATGATGATGATGATGATGATGATGATGATGATGATGATGATGATGATGATGATGATGATGATGATGATGATGACGATATCTTCTTACGTGAAGTTACACGATGACACGATTAACCATTTATCTAGTATGTCGATTGCAGTGACCGTCTGCCTGTATGTCTATCTGTCTGTTTCGTTATATCTCTGTCTCCGCCTTTGTCTCTGTTCCGGGACATGATAAGGAACGAGTGAAATGAAGATCATATCTTCGCGTCGATAACTCTTTCAACGACTGGCATTATTTGCTCAAACGCACGACCATAGATCTTGCGAATGATCGTAAATGCAGCGCGTAATTGTAGACCACTGACAACTTTTATTTCTTCTAAGTCTACAGAGCGAGTGTATGGCGACGGGTAGGTACGGAACTGCGGGCTTCTGCATGTAAACACGTATACACGGTATTATGTATGTATGCATGCATGTGTGTATGCGTGCATGTGCCTATGTATGTATCTATGCTTGTATGTATGTATTTGTATGTATGCATGCATGTATGTATGTATGTTTCATGTTTGTATGTATGGATGTATGTTTGCATGTTTGTATGCATGTATGTATGTATTTATGTATATATGAATGTATGTATCTGTATCTATGTATGAGTGTATTATGAATGCATGCACGTATGTATGTATGTATATATGTATGCATACGTATGTATTTATGTATGCATACGTATGCATATATGTATGTATATATATACATTCATTCATTCGAGTATTTATATAGCACCTCTGCGATGGGGCTACTCAGAGATGCTCCCGACTACAGCACGGTCAAACTCAAGGACAGTTTCAGCCTAGACGTATCAGAGCGAATTATGGGGAGGGGAGTGGAGGGGAGGGGAGGTATATGTAATGTATGTATCTATACATGTATGTATGCATATATGTATAAATATGTGTATGCATGCATGCATGTATTTACGCATGTATACAACTTATTCAAGTCAAATTGTTAAGGTAACACATCAACGTTGATTATCGAGAGGATATCTTTTAATCTCTCCCTTACGTTGGTTCTCGTTTACCGACCCCGAATTCTCGAATTAGATGGAGGACTCGGTTGTCACCATATGGTACTTAGGAATTGACGACCATTTAATGCAAGCCAGACGCAACGTATCCTCAGCATATTAATGTCTGTTCTTCATCGACTACTCCTAAAGTGTCTTGCGATCAGGAACTCGATGTCATTCGGCGACATCTAGCTGTTATTGTATACTCAGTGGACTGATTAAACTATTGTAAGCCCGGTTATTTGAATGGACATAATAGATTTACGTGATTAGAAGTAGCCTACTCTTAGAAATAAAGACTCTTAGGATTAAAGACTTTTATAAATAAAGTCTCGCGTGTTACTTTTGTTGTTTTTGTCCAGTTGAATTGATATCCAGTCCATCGTTCGTGACTCTTAACTGAATTTTGGTCTCCACTGATTGCATGGTTGGTTACTCTTTAACGACTCTGTGTCATAACAAGGATGATTTGCGCCACCCTCCTCCTTCAGCCAGGCTTGTCACTGGCACTACCAGAGTGTCCTTTGTAACATATCTCAGGAGCATTTTGTACACTGTGTTTCTCAGTAATTTATTATCATTGTGAACAATTGATATTTTACATGACATACGCAAACCACCCTTCAGAACTCTACAGTTCTTTCTTAGTTTGGATATATAAAACAAATTATAAATTGGTTCCTTATAATATAGTTTCCAAAATAATCTCTTATATGTAAATTTTAATATTTTTTGGTAAAACTGAGAGATAGGTGACCACAGGGGCGTCTATCCCCCCTAAGTCATTGGAGCAACGTCCCTTTCCCCCTCTTCTTCCCCCCTTCCCGTTCCTTCCCCCCTAAAATGGTGGCACACACACTGACAGATCTCCCCCCCATTTCTTGTATGGAGCATTTGCTCCAAAGTTCTATGGTGACCATTGCATGTGATTGTTAAGCAAGTATCATAAATGCACTCTTCGGACTACCCTCAGGCAGTCTTGCTCTCATAAAATCGTAATCGTAATCTCCAAACTTCTAAAGCGCCACTCGAAGGCCTAACGGAGGGCACCAGCCTATTCACGAGCGCTGCTTGGTATTCTGTTGACCGACTGTTACTCTGAATTCATCTGCTTACTGAGTTCACTGGTCTACCTACAGTGTGGTAATTTAAATTAAGTCTTAACTTCTGTCATTTTCATCTACTTAAGTTAATTACAATGTGGTCTTCCACATGCTCCGTTTTTTCCATGCTTTTCTGTACAACAGTTGGAGGATATATCTTCATTTGATATGATTTACTAGAACTATGTCACCCTCTGCAATCCAAGATATAACTTATGGCAACTCTGGTAGCGGAACAACATTATTCCTTTTGGGTTTATACAATACAATACAACTGTAATTTGATAATGCCCTCCTTACAAAGGTCAGAGGTGCACAATGAAGCCAGGAAGTTATTAGGTAGACTTGAAGAGTAAGTTTTCAGTCTAGAGGGAAAGACAGTCGCGCTAAGAGAGTTGCGAACTTGAGGAGGTAGAGAGTTCAAGATGAGGGACTGGCAACTGCAATTGAACGCTGGCCTTCTCGGTGGCTGGCCCCTCTACGTGGAATGGGCATGGCTCCTACCTTGCGCTTATTTCCACGAGGCAGTTCACCTACTTTCTACCGCCTCCGTAACTCTTTTTAACCGTGGCTGGACTGTGAGCACCTCTGAATAGGTTTCTTGAAGAAGCGCTATATATATTATCAAAATGAATGAATGAATGAAGAGAGGAGCGACCTTTAACAGAGTTGCAAGGTGTGACCGTGGAAGATAAGTAGAATGGCAGATGAATGCACATCATCATGCTGTGTACACGAGTAGTACCCATTGACACCAATGCATGTGACTGACCGGGAATCTATTATGATTCTGTTGATGATGAATAAATCATTAGAATCTAATTCTGAAATGCATTAAATGAAATAATTAATTTATCGTGCGGTAAATACGATACGTTATCATAGAAAATCGCGGTATTGCTAATTAGGTATGCCCTTCATTAATTAACACCTTCTAAACATAGAAACGACGTTGATACTGCTCAGACTGCATCATATAAAATTCAGCCACTGACAGGCGACCCTGACGTATCTAACATCTACAGAAAATACAGCTCAGCCAGCGCTCGTGAATAAACTGGGCGTGCACTCGTGTGTGCTATACATGGCACATGATGGCAGATTGAGCCGACGATTAAGGGTTAAAGAGGTGAACCGTGCTATACGGCTATGAAATATTTAATGTCAGGGCCGCCTGTCAGCCACGCTGATTTTTGCTTGCGGCGAAAGTAAGAGAAGCTTCACGGTTGTACATGTAGCCCCGATAACTAAAACACCGGTTTAGTCTGGCAGGGGTGCTCGGTAGTCTAGTGGTTAGCGCGCTCTACTGTCAATCGAGAGGTCGGGGGTTCAAATCCCCGCCAGGGCAGAAATTTGGTTCGAGATTTCTGTTCCACTTGCACCCCCTAGCCAACTCAGTTATGATGAGTACACTGACCGTACACTGTCAGTGGGAAGATGAGACGGCGAGGGTGAGGACTGGTCACCCGCCCTCATATGCCGAGGCTAAGAAAATGAAGTCGCTAACACTTCATACCCATGGCTGCCTCAGGGCTAGCTTAAGGGACCGCTCTTCTCTTCTCTTGGTCTGGCTAAGTAAAGAATGTTGAAGCGTTAGGCGTTTAGGGACATTTGGGCTACTAGGATTGAACACTGTTTTCGCCAATTAGGACTAAGTAGGGTACGGCTTAAATCTTTCGTCCCAATAGTCCCGTTGAATAAATCCCGCAGTTATTCCGACCACATCTAAATTTACAGCCACGCTTGTGTAGCCTCTGATATGCGCAAATGCCGGCTGGCGATATTTAGTGTACAAGGGCAGGCGACCTTATGAATGTCAAAAGCCTCCTGGGTGAATCCCAGGCTGTCTTGTCGCCGGCTATTTATTTTCCTAGGAGAGAATCGACCTATACTGACGGTCAGCGTGATGGCTGCGAACGAGGACGTTTTTACTGCGAGCGCGAAGCCACTGACCGCGCTCTTTGTTTCATATTTTGGCTCATAAAACCGTTGGCGAATAGGCGAATTGCATTAAGCAGGCCCTAGCAACCAACGTATGGGGAAACCGGGTGACGTTTATGTGTGTGGACGCCAATAAATGGAAAAATTAGACGACTTTATTGAGAAAATGATTGAAGGATAGTCGAACAGGCGCAGCTGGAGTCCCGCGATGACTTCAAGGCAGCGATCTGTACCGACATTTCGAATAGTATACGATGACCCACGACGCAAGAGAAGGCTGGACGAAGCGAGATGTCCTGACCTGTTTAATGACCTGAACAGGGTCATGAGACTGACGACCTATTTTGGCGACGGTAATACGTCTCCGAAAGTGGGCTACGCAATTAATAGGCCAGACTCGTGCCTTAATCTGACAGTTTTATTAGCAGTGATTCGTTCAAGGATGGTTTCGCGGAACGTCTTTTTTCTCTTTCTCATACATACATATGTGTACTTATAGATATCGGTAAATCAAGGACCAATACACAGGGCAGGATGTTTATTATTTAACGTCGTTTGTGGGCAGCCCTCTGGCGGCCAGGAAAGCATAGCATCTTGTTTATGTAACAAATGCATTGCAATATATAGGGGAACTAGGGGCGAGATGGATCCCTTAAGGAATTTTCGGTTTTAAAAAGCCGCAAATGTGCAACAAAAGAAAACTTTTTGTTCTACTCCTAGCCCACGAGGTAACATAGCTATGGGCAACACAAATTTTATTGAATTACTTTTGGGGGAGGAGAATTCTCTAATTAATTTTTTGGGTAATTATGGTCCATCTTGCCCCAATGCTGGGGCAAGATGGACCACTGTAATCCGTCATTGGGGCAAGATGGACCACTGTAATCCGTCACTTTTTTCTTTTCATTATGGTAAGCTTCCAGGCTATTCTTATGGTTTGGATCCGCTATTCTTGGGGTCCGCTATTCCGGGGGTCCGCTATATGTGCCCCATATACATACCTACATACATACACACATACAGAGATACATACATACATACATACATACATACATACATACATACATACATACATACATACATGTATGTATTTATGTATGTATGTATGTATGCATACATGTATGCATGCATGTATGTATGTATGTATGTATGTATGTATGTATGTATGTATGTATGCATGTATGTATGTATCTCTGCATGTTTATATATATGTAGGTATGTACATAGGGCATATATAGAGGACCTCCAGAAAGTGGACTCCCGGAATAGCGGACCCCCGGCATAGCGGACCCCGGAATAGCGGACCCCGGAATAGCGGGCTGGTACCATTCATATATATAGGGCGTCTGTTATAACAGCTGTTAATGTAGTAAAGAATTTGATGTCGAATAAAAATTGTCATAGGCCTACCACAAGTAGAATTCACACACACCCATTGGGGCAAGATGGATCACAGGGTCCGTCTTGCCCCGTCAGTGACTGATCCAACTCGCCCCATGCAGAAGGTATAAAGTTTTCACTAATGAAAACTAATATCCGATGTGCATCACGCCAATACTGAATTCGTTCTTCAAACACAAAAGGGACTTCTAACAAAATATGCTTTTGTCGAAAACCTGTCACAATGCGTAATTGAATATTTGAGAAATAACCCTCAACTGAAAATAAGATCAGACAGGGCAAAAATCGATTTTTCTTCATAAAAAACGAAAAACTTTCGTTTCTGTTCGCACTTATAGACAAAGAACCAAGTCGTCAACAGTATTAAAGTATTTCAAACACATTCGGTAGATGACGACACCATAGATAGGTTAAATTGAAGGGATCCATCATACCCCAGGGATCCATCTCGCCCCTAGTTCCCCTACGTGCATGCATGCATACATATTCGTGAAGAAAATTATGCTTGTGAAGTAAAAAATTGTCTGTGGAGAATAAAATACCACATGTAGCATGTGGTATAAAATTCGATTGGGGCGACACCTGTGGGTAAGGATGCAGCCGAATATACAATTATTTGAACGAGTTTGCATTCCTCTATGTATATATGCCTAAATACCTTGCCGGTAAATATAAAACTCGCTGTGTCTAGTTTTTCTTCGTGCTAGAACATTTTGTATTTTTCTTCATGATAGAACATTTGTATTTTTCTGCACGATAGAAATTTTTTTCTCTTCACGATAGAACATTTTTATTTTACGAGTATCTTGAAAATAGGCGAGTCGTCTTGAGAGTGAACCATAACACTTCTTCTCCCTGTGGTCTGTTTTCATAGTGAGAAGCGTGAAGGAGGCGACATCGTATTTGCTGCCATGAGATCTGCGATCGTATAATGCATTTGGTCGCACGGTTCTAGGAATTCTGCCACTCTGCAGGATTGTTAGCTCACCAAGTGGGCAGCACATTTGTGAGGTAAACTGAAGGCGTTATGTCATTTGTCTTTATACATATATACAGACAGACAGACATGCATACGTACATGCATACATACATACATACATGCATACATACTAGTGTACACACACACACACACACACACACACACACACACACACACACACACACACACACACACACACACACACACACACACACACACACACACACACACACACACACACACACACACACACACACACACCTACACACACACACACACACACACACACACACACATATATATATATACTAGAGTATTTGCCCGTCATATAATCATATTATGACGGCAGTGTAGGCCTATATAATTATGTCGTTGGTTAAAATGCTCTGATCGCCGTCGTCAAGACGGCAGTACTGACGTCACAAACGGTTTCTGTTTCACAATAGAACAGAAACCGTTTGTGACGTAGCGTCCTCCGACAGACGGACGCTACATAAATATTGTTGTTGTTGTCTGTGCTGTCGGCTCACGGAGCCCTAGCGATCGTCACGATACACAGTCTCCATTGCCGTCTTGCTCTTCCCCAGTAGCTTTTGAGTCGCGCTCCGGCCTGGGAGTCCCACCATCAGCGACAGTCGGCGTTTTTGGTTTGGTGTGTCTCGTGACGATTTTCTTGGCATGATAACAGGGGTGGTTTGCCATTGCCTTCCCCTGGTTTTGCCTGCCGTGCCCGTTCGTTCCCCTTCCTTTGGAAGGAAGGGTACTAACAGTCCGCACCGCGTGAAGGTGGGCACGGAGGACTTTGGTTCACCAGCCCAGGTCGGATCCGAGTCTACGCTCATGAGAGACATCGGTCAGGTCGCCTCCCTGCTTTACTCTGTAACAGAGTGACTGGTGAACCTTTGCGGACTTAAATATTATATGTATATATATGTATATATGTGTATATATATATAATATTTATATATATATATATAGGCGACAGTCCTAACAGTTAATAAAGCAACACAGGCGAAGAAATATGAAGTGCTTTTGTATGTATATATGTATATGTATATGTATGCGCGCCATATTTATGTATGTATGTATGTATGCATGTGATTGGCAAGTATCTGACTGGCAAGTGGAATGCCTCGAAGGACAGACATCAAAATCAACAACGATGCTCTGGTCACCCACTCTATCCGGAAACCGTAGCCGAGCACCGGATGAATGTACGAGTATACGCGGCCAAAATAAACCCCAAAAATGATGACACAAATACAAATAACCGAGGACAATCGAGCTCATTTATTCATACCCATCGCCGCCAAATGGCTGGCGTCAGGAACTGATGATGCTGCTGCTGATGTTGATGTATGCATGTATCTGATAGCCTATATGTGTCTTTAAAAACCTCGATAAAATAAGCATTTCTAACTAATCCAAAAAATTATGTTAAACTTGTATAGAAGACTGAAAAGTTGGACTGTAATCTGTATATTTATATGCCCATGTGCATATACATATGCATGTATATGTATGTGTGCATGCGTGTGTATATATATATATACAATAGGTGGTTCATATTGATTAAGGATGATTATTCTATGCTTATAAGGAGCGAAAGGGCAGCTGCATTCTGAGGCGTTTCTATACAGTCAGATGAAATTGGTCCATTAATGGACTTGGATGGTTTGCTGATCAGCGTCATCGGTTGCTGCCAGACCTTGTCTGACCTTCGCATTAGCCGGGGTCGTCGGCGGTTTATGGACCTCAAATCCCTGTACCACGCAACAGAGTCTGCGCCCCGCGTGCCCCCGTGATCCCTTAGACCCCCGTGCCGCATGCAGTCTCGATGCGGGCCACAGATGCTGGCATTCCCCGTGGATTTCCCACCCTTAATTCCAGTTGGTGAGACGGATGTGCATCATAATCGCGTCTTAAGGCTGCCGATTGGAAACCGAGTGATGATGAAGCGCTACACTAAGCAGTCGATACAGTCTGCTGTTTGTCAGTTCGTCAGATGTCCACGGTTTCAGGCTACATGTACTTGCGTCGCCATGCTGGCTACGTTGCGTAGAGTTCTTAATATCGTGAAACATAGCCTATATGCGCCGACTTTTGCTTTTGTCTCTGGGTGCCTGGGTCCTCCCTCCCCTCCCCTTCCCCTTCCCACTCTCCTTAGGTAGGTGCATGAGTTTTAGCGGATTTTCGGATAAAGAAATTGTTTTCTTGTCAAAGGTTATGAGGTTAGAAAAGTATTGGAAATCGGTGACGACGTTCCAGTGTTATTATTTATTTTTTTAAATAATAAATAAATAATTTATTTATGTACGGGCTGTAACTGTAAGATCATGCAATGTTGGGTATTTGTGTTGTAGTTGTACTTCCCAAGTTGTAAGATTACTTAGTTGTAAAAAAATTTGAATTTAAGGTCCGAATTCTTCTGGGTGCCAGGCACCCACTGAACTTTCTCTCTGGGTGCATTGGCACCCAAGGCTCCCAAGAAGTCGGCGCCTATGTCGTGAAATGTTCCAGAGTAAGTGGTTTGCAATGAACGAATTGAATTTCTAATAATTGAAGGACTTGATAAAAGGTGTGTGTTTAATTACCGAAGACCCAATCAGTTAAAAGGTTAATGAGAGAATGAGAGATGTGGTTGTAACCCAATTTTTCTTAGGGTGATCCATTAATTCGTACAAATTCGGAGGTAAACGTTTCAACCATGTCAGTCGATTAGTCAATGGATATACACCAGTGCTTAATAAATACGGAAATGATAACATCGAATTAAAGACGGCTCAACAATTATTTCACGGTACGACGATCGTTCCCTTTATTACACGCCTCTGTCAACAATAGGCCCCTAATTGTCCGTAGAGACGTTCTCGTATATTCATAGGGTTGATGGACATAACAAATTCCTCATGCTCAAGCACAAAGGCATCGTATACCAATAACAAACAATAGCAACAACATCACTCAGAGGCTGCATGGGACACAGTAGCTGAGTGGTTTATGCGCTGAGCCTGTAACGCTGGGGCTACTGGTTCGAACCTCCACTGAGGCTGATTATAGGACTGTGAGCAAATGCTTGATTGATTGAAATCGTTTACTGAATCACCAACGGTCCAACGCACAAATCAAATTATGACAGTTGGTAGTTACACCTATAGCCTTCCATGTTCTGGCATCGAAAGGGTCAAATGTCACGCTACAGCCTGGATTGTCCTCTCATTTAAACAGTTTACAGGCAGCTAATTCAGCTGCAGCTTCATAATCGTTACAGAGTCTTCCAAATCATCTGCAAAGAACCTAAACAGTTCAGTGCAAGGTAAACAGTAACGAATAGCACATGAAATTAAATCTTGAGTACAGTAGAAGGCGTTTACTGTGTACCTTAAAGAGACCAAGGATAGGAGCTTGAATCAGATCCTGTGGAAGAGCATTCCGAAACACTGGGATGGCGCATTTGATTGAGAATTGCATGATATTCTTATGAGCTGCATGACTTCAATAGTACCAGGAAGACCTTGTATTGTATTGCTGAGTACCGATATACCTTGACAGAAGTAGCTATCAAAAACTAATGGTAGTAGTTTATAGTGGTAGCATGCAGTGGTTGATTAAACCAATTTGACACCTAGTAGTGTTCTCTGGGCGCAATATATTACAGGCGTTGAATCAGGGCATATTTTAACTGTATAACTAGTGGGACAAATGTCCCAGTATATTCTTAGGATTTGTCCCAGTAGTCAGAGCGATCTGTCCCAGGCAATGTATGTATAAAGTACAACTAGTGGGACAGAATTTAAAGATTTGTCCCAGTAGTATTGTTGTATGACCCCTTATTATTGCTTGGGAGACCCGAGAAAAGTTGTAAAAGAAGGCGATGACTAAAAAAAAAAAAGGTCATAAACTTTTTTCGGAGATGAATTTTGAAATTTTTTTAGAAAAAGTCTAAAAGTTGTAAGTTTGTGAAGATTTTGTCCCAGTAGTCAAAATTCCTTAAAATATGCACTGCGTTGAATACAGGCTTAGTGCTGGCAAACCGTGGTGGCAAATGACCTCACGATTGCTCGGCGCCATCGACGCTCTGTCGTATGACCGCGAGTGCCTTCTGAACTTTAGAAAGAGGACAGGATCAATTATGCAATTTCATTTTTTATGGCCTGATGGCTCGTTCTCAGTTGCTTTTAAGCGCTGGGATTTGAACCCGGACACCTCAGGTGAGAGGCAAGTACACTGAAAATAGGGCCTATAGCCTATTAGAGCTAATAAGTGCACAAGGTAGCAAGCCGACATAAAGATTACGCAGTGGGACTTCTTTTTCAAAGGAAATCTGAAGAAAGGCCTCAGAAGAATACTTGAGACATCTTATATTTCGTCACCGAAATTGGTCGATTCGGCTACCTATGGATACATATTATCTGTATATGTTTGATTATAGATAAACATACACGAATATTATGTAGTACATATGCTACCCTTAGATACATATGAGCATATATACACGAATATATGTAACTATGTTAGGGCCTGTATCCATTTGTCTACGTGTGTTTGCTGCTGGGTAATATGGACGCCTTTATCTACATAGGCGGTACTTGTCGCGACATCTACTGCAGTTGGACTCTCAATCACGTGTCGTTCCTCGAGACGTGTAAGAGGCTTTCCAATTTCGACCGACGACTCTTTTGTTCGGCCTCGGCCACTCGCTCTCTTCGCCCAGATATGGTTTAATTTGCGATATGCGAGGAGCAGCGTCCAGAGTCTGCGTCCATTGTCGCTTCTCGGGGCCTCCTTCGTATACATAAGCCCAGCGATCCTCTGTCTCGACGTATGTTTCTCCGTCTCGGTCTATAGCCTTATATATAAAGCTGTGATAATACTGAGTGATATATAATTATATATTATATGCGAATGCGCATGTATGTGTATCGCTTTTGATAGATTTTCAAAATGCGCTTTATAAAAGCTCAGATACAAACGCATTCACATGTGGTTGTGTCTCTGTCCCTGAGTACCGTACGTATGTCTCCATTTTATTCTCCATCTGTCTCCGTATTTCTGGCCTTTGATCAGTCTCCGAGACTCCGGCTTTCTTCCATACTTGATTTACTTCTCACTACCTCTCTTCGTTGTTATTCGCTTTCACACACACACACACACACACACACACACACACACACACGCACGCACGCACGCACGCACGCACGCACGCACGCACGCACGCACGCACGCACGCACGCACGCACGCACGCACGCACGCACGCACACGCACACAGACACGCACACACACACAGACACACACAGACACACACACACACACACACATATATATATATACATATATATATATGTATATATATGTATATTACGCTCTCTTTTTTCTCTACAGTTCTCTCATTCACTCTCACAACTTCCTGTCATTCTAACTATGCCTCTCTACATCTCTCTCTCGACTTTTGTCTCCCTATATCTGTCTGTCTCTCTCATTGGTCGTATCCGCCGCGGGGGATGTTGGGATGCCAATCTGCGCATGCGTCACTCTCAGTCGACTCGGGCGAACACGTTTAATTGGATTTCGTGTGACATTCTGATATCTCCGCGTGTTTGACAAGCGTCATTCTACGCGCTCTTTCTCGCAACGACCGGCCACACTTTGTCACCTCGGTTAATCTACAGACTCTCTACATCGTCCGCCTTCATCCCAAGACACTAGAGGCCGCCACCTCGTGCCATTTTGTGGGGATTTTCTGGGAGGCTAATTGGCCCAGACGCCTAAACGCTTGCGAGCTCTCCAGAATTGGGCTAATAATATGTAGGCCTATAAGACTTAGTGTCAGTCTGCTTATATAGGGTATGCAATATGTGAATTGTAATTGTCTTGTGTATAAACAATACAGTTTGTTATACGCTCAGATGATATGCAAATAGAAGTTAGATCTGTAGATATGTGCAGATATGTAGACCTATAATATAATTATCTAGTTTCTGCAATTCTTTACCTCTTGTTCGACTTAATAAATCCGTTTATAGGAGAGGATTTGCCCTTTGGCGATAATCCATAACTACCTCTATAGTTTAAGTAGTCTATTTCGCTATTCGTTTCTGTTTCTTTCAGCCTCTGTCTCTGTCCCAGTCTCTGTCCCTGCCTCTGTCTCTGTTCCTCGCTCCTTCCCCTCCCTCCCCTCTCCCACCTCTCCCTCCCTCGCTCGCTCCCTCTCTCCCTACCTCCTCCCTCTCTCGCTCTTTCTATATCTATCTATCTATCTATCTATCTATCTATCTATCTATCTATCTATCTATCTATCTATCTATCTATCTATCTATCTATCTATCTATCTATCTATCTATCTATCTATCTATCTATCTATCTATCTATCTATCTATCTATCTATCTATCTATCTATCTATCTATCTATCTATCTATCTATCTATCTATCTATCTATCTATCTATCTATCTATCTATCTATCTATCTATCTATCTATCTATCTATCTATCTATCTATCTATCTATCTATCTATCTATCTATCTATCTATTTATCATCTATCTATCTATCTATCTCTCTCTGTCTCTGTCCTTCTCTCTCTCTCTCTCTCTCTCTCTCTCTCTCTCTCTCTCTCTCTCTCTCTCTCTCTCTCTCTCTCTCTCTCTCTCTCTCTCTCTCTCTCTCACCCACACTCTTTCTCTTTTTCTCTGTGTTTCTGTCTCTGTCTGTCTCTGTCTCTCCTCTTCTGGCTGTTTGTCTGTCTGTCTCTGTCCCTCTGTCTCTGTCTGTCTGTCTGTCTATCTGTCTGTCTCTCTCTTTCTCTTTCTGTATTTACGAATTTATGATTTTTTTAAAGATCATTCACTTCATCAGAAGCTTCTACGATGGCAGTCGATGTGTAGAGAGATTTGAGGGAGAGGTGGGTGAAGGGTTTCAGATCGTGACATGAGGGAACGACAGGGTTGTGTGTTGCCACCAATGATATTTGCCCTGCAGGTTGTGGATTGGGTGATGAGAGTGGCCGTGGATGGTGATACGGGACTGAAGTGGGTTAATGGAGACAGGTTGAGAGACCTGGACTTTGCATACGATATCGCTCTACTGGACAGTAGGCAGTACATGGAAGGGCGTGGGAGTTTTGACACACAGAACACAGGAAGAGGCGACGGAGGTGGTACGCAGTATCAACCCAGATGAAACAAAGATCACGATGGTAGGAAAATTGAATGAAGCTGACAGGATCATGATCGATGACCAAGAGGTTGGGTCCGTGGACGCATTCTGTTACCTCGGCAGCTTGATAACAGTGGACGACTATTATCGTGACAAAGGTAAGGATAAAGATACGCATGGGGAAGGCAAATGCTGGAAACTCGGAAGGATATGGGAGAACAAAGGGTGCATTGCGAAGACTAAGATTTGTCTTTATGATGCCATAGTGTTGAGTATGCTGCTGTACGGAACTGAAACATGTGGCCAACAAGAGAAGACTGGAGGCGGCACATCTTAGGTGGCTGAGGCCTGAGGAGAATTCTGCATGTTTCATGGTGTGATAAAATACCGAATAAAACCACAAGAAAGTGGATGGGGGAAGAGGCTATAGAGAACATTATCAGAAAGAGAAGATTAAAATGGATGGAACATGTGGTTCGAATGAACAAGGCTAGAAGAACCAACCAAGTGATGAACTGGACCTCTGAGGGAAGAAGGAAAAGGGGAGGACCACGGAAGAACTGGCCAGAGACCATCAGGGACGACTTGAGGTGCTTGGAGATGTCATGGGATGAGGCTGAAAGACTGCATGGCAATGGACAATGACTAATGGAGAAGATGCGATGTGCAGACCTTCGTGGGAAGGATTAAGTTACGCAACTAAGTTTTTTAAGAATGTTGTTTGCTTCAATGTTTCAAAATTGTGTCGTCGTAAAAACGTAAGTGACTTTTCTACTGAGTACAGTCATGTCTAAATATACCTGAGCATTTCCAAAGCGTGTTTTCCCAAGAAATTCCCAGCAGAGCTTCTCGCTATATAGTATAGTCGATGCTGTTACAGACTCGCTCGACTCACTCTAAGAGAACGACAAGTGTATTTGTTGCGTGGGCTGAGCGGACTCACTTCGTCTGGGTTTTAGATTAAATGCAGCATGGTTGTCTCCATTACCGACGTGTCCACAGTAATCGTCTTTCAATTTGTTCAGGGTGTAGCCAGCCAGGGGCACCCTGGGCTCGGAACCCCAAGCTACAACCAGGTTCAGCGACTGGGTTTGAACCGACAGAGTTTAATTTGAAATGGGGTTCCAAGTTCCAACTCCTTAGCTGCATTATGACCGATTCTTTCCGTCGAGTCAGAGAAATAGAGAAATGCTCGAATAGCTGAACACAGAGCCTGAATACGCCCTTGCGTTGAGAGAGAAGGTCGGCTAAGTGCATTGGTATACTCGGTCGTCGTTGGAGGCGCTGCGGAAGTTGTCGCTATCAGGAGTGGCAGAAGACGCGAATCAATTAATCCGAGCGACATCTATCGTCCAATTACACGACGTACTGCGGCGGAGAACAGATGTCGCTAGCATTCTCCTACTGGCCGTTCGTTCGTTCGTTCGTTCTTAAATTTATATGCGTGGGCTTTTAAACAACTCCTATTAAACGCTTCGCCTACACCACTTCCAACACCCTTGCAGACATACATATGCATACATATACGTATGTTTTCGCTAACATACACATACATACATTCATTCATACATTCCTTCGTACATACGTACATACATACGCGCATACATGCACGCATACATTCATGCATACATACACGCGCACATGCATACTTACATACATACTTATATATGCGTACTTTGATACACGCATACCTCCATGCATGCCTACCTTCCGTATACACGCATAATATGTACATACCTTCGTACATACATATGTTAATACATACATACTTTCGTACATCAATTTACACATACATATGCACATAGACACATATACACGCATACACACACGTGCATGGGCGTCCGGAAGGGGGCCAGAGGGATTTGCCCCTGAATTTTGATAATTGTCTGGTTTTCTGTGTTCATGAATAGCATGCAAAAACGTCATTTTGGCCCCCTACAGAAAAATTTAGCCCCCTACAAAATTTTTGTCCCCCCCTTCGTAGAGAAAATCCTGCGTGCATGCATGCTCTGTACATATGAATGCGAAGTTTTGGCGCTAATCCAACCTATACTCGGAGGAACTCGATAGCGCTGTTATTGTAACATAAGCGATAAGAGACACTTCGAAATTTAAAAAGTGACCTGTGACCGAATCCGCAATCTCATCCAGCGATACAAATGTCTGGTTAAAGTAGACATTACTTTTAGAGTGGCTCTGCCTTCTCAGTCTCTACTGAAACAAAGACGAAGCATTTGCGTGGGGTGCAGCCCTCCCCCCATAGGAAACGATTGGGTGTTGTCATGTGCATGGCGGGTGTATATATTCGCATCAATGCTGTGTGTACTTGTATCGAGTTCGGTCAAGTCTCTGGAGCTGAGTCACGCTCGTCGTACACACTAGCCAGCTAGATTTCGGCCCGAGATATCAGGATGCCCCGGTCTAGAGTATACATGTCGTTTGCACAGCTCTGAAACTCGAGTCTCTCAACCTTGCAGAACGGTTGTGGATAAGCGACAAGGCACGTTGGACATTTCGACGTGTTTGACTTGTTGTCTTGCAGACACGTTTTACTTCAGGGACAACACTCTGGGTGTAAATTAACGGTCGAGCTTGTTTGTAAATGCTTTGCAAGGAGCTGCAAATGTCCGTGCATTAGCAGTATTCACGAGATCCGAAACATTTAGCAACTGCGCTTTAAGTGCATTCAGTACATGCTTGCAACCAGTGCTTTTTCTAGAAGAAAAGGCTCTAATCACGAAAATTGTATAGGCTACGTCACACTAAATTAAAATAACTACATTATTATTATATTCGTGGGGTGTGGTAGCTCAGTGGTAAGTTCGGCGCCTTGTGACCGGAGGGTTGCAGGTTCGAATCCCACTCTAGCCGCTGCGTACGGACCTTGGGCAAGTCCTTCACTCGCAATTGCTCATGGCGCTTCGGCGTGAAAATTCCGGCACAGTATCAAATGCTGTAGTCGGGAGCGCCTCTGAGTAGTAGTTGACTTCGAGAGGCGCTATAGAAATATCCGAAATTAAAAAAAATTAAATTTTATTAAAATAACTAAATTATTTTTTAATAGCTGAAAAACGTGCCGGTGTCACAAAATAGAGTCACAAAATAGAGTATCCCCCATACATGCGTATCCCCCTAGCGAAATGGAGTATTCGTTTTAGTTTGCATTTTTGGCGGTTTCTAAGTGTATTCAGTCGTACTGTTTGGATTTATTGCACACATAAATTTTTTAATTGCGTAGGCCCCTATCTTTAGTTTGTACGTCGACCTGAAATCAATTTACTTTTTTGGTGATTTTGACTGGAATTTCGTCGAGGCTATCGTGATGCGTATGACGAGGGGGGATAGAATGGTGCATCCCACCGGATACTCTAAACCGGTTTATTCCATCCGGGGGATACGCTTTAGGGGGATAGAATATCTCGGGACACCGGAACGCCGTTCCGGAGCGGTCCGGCAGAAAAAGCACTGCTTGCAACTATTATATTTATATAATCGTCATGTTTCTAAAAGCTTGATTTTCATCACAAGCTTCCCAGGTTTAAACGTTTATAAGGTTCCTGTTTATCATGGCTTTGTTTATAACTTAAAGTCTACCGGGCAACCCATGTAAATGGCGTGTTTGTCCATAAATAAAATGAAACGTGGTATGTCCTAAATACCTGGATACGTCATTGAAACAAATGGTTTTCAACCGCTAACAAAACTCAGTCAAATATAGACTAAGACATGAGCAGTTCGCGTCTCAGCCGTCAAATTCTTAAGCACGAGATCTGTGCCTCTATGACCCTTTACCTTACCTTATACCTTACCTTAACCTATACCTCACCATCAATTCTTCAGGACCAAATCTGTGCCTCTGTAATCAGTGACCTTTTACCTCACCTTACCTTAACCTATGACTCACCTTACCTTATTTACCTTACCTCAAGTAATTGCCCTTGTCGGGTAATCGTAATCGCAGTCTCGAAATGTCTAAGGCGCTACTGAAAACTAAGCGGAGGCACTAACTTATTCACGAGCGCTTCGTCTTGTCAGAGAGGTTGTCCAAAGAACTATGTACAAGGTGGAAATTACGGTTTTAGATTCTACGATGAAGACGTAGTCGCCACGTGGTATGCCTACACCTCTGCTAAGAGGCACCAGGGCTATGTGCTGACATAGGCCTACTCCCAATAGAGCGGATTCATGCACCCTTATATTATGATTTCAAGAGAACAGGAAATTCGCGCGAACTTCGGCCAGAGTACAAGCCTACTGTATACATTTGCCTAGTCCTATATCCCTCTTCTTCATACTGCAGGAGCGGCAGTCGATGCTGACCTATGACCTACTTCGGTCGCTTTGTTTTCCTACACTGGCTTCCTGCTACTCCACTGGTCTTCAGGAAACGGTTCTACAACTCCGACGACCATTGACTCTTCCTCGCCATCCAACCGACACGAAACTTATTGCCTTCGAGTTGATTGCAACGACTGATTTATACCAACTGACGACATCCTACGTACACACATCTATACCTACACACACACACACACACACACACACACACACACACACACACACACACACACACACACACACACACACACACACACACACACACACACACACACACACACACACACACACACACACACACACACACACACACACACACACACACACACACACACACACACACACACACACACACACACACACACACACACACACACACACACACACACACACACACACACACACACACACACACACACACACACACACACACACACACACACACACACACACACACACACACACACACACACACACACACACACATATATATATATATAACGTGCCTGCTTGTAGGCACAGATGTGTGCACGCGTGACATATATATATATGTGTGTGTGTGTGTGTGTGTGTGTGTGTGTGTGTGTGTGTGTGTAGCCGATTGGCTAGAGCGTTTGCCTTGTAACGCGGAGAGTATGGGTTCGAGCCTTCATTGAGACGATTACTACCGTCACTGTGTAGGCACATTGAGCAAGACCGTTACTCAATTGTTCAGTGCCATTGATTGATGCTTACTCAATTGTTCAGTGCCATTGATTGATGCTTACTCAATTGTTCAGTGCCATTGATTGATGCTTACTCAATTGTTCAGTGCCATTGATTGATGCTTGTCCATTAGACAATTGAAGGGCTTGCAGCAATAACCAGGTATGTCGGATTTTTTGAGTTTTGGGAAAATGGCTTCAAAGATTTGACACTTCAAACTGTTGTATCTAAGCTATTTTACGAGATATCGACAAGGTGTTTGAAGCACCATGTGAGTTATTATTGTCTTTCACGAAATTGTTACATAATGCAATGCAAAAGATAACTTTAATGTTTTTTTACGACATTTTGCTTCGTACCTGGTTATTGACACTCAATAGCCCAGTATGAAGCAAATAGCGTCTGCTGTTAGTCGACATACCTTATTCTTGCACCAAATGGTGATTAGCACACAGTACAAATTAATCGTGCAATAAGAAGGTAAGTCACCATAGCTACATTAGGCCTACAGTAAGAAAAAAATAACGCAAAATCAGTGAATTGTAGAGTAAGTAAGAGACAATAACCGGGTATGTCAAATAACCTGATTATTGCAGCGGTTTTAATACAAAGATTACAAGAAAAAAGGGGCAATTTTTGTTATCATACCGGGTTATTGCATTGGAGTAATGCTGCCGGCTGCTAAATACCATATGTCGACAAACTGTTTTATCCAAAAGCCAATTAAAAAATAATCAGATTTGCACCAAATTTGCAGGGTATATAGAATACAATATTCCAAGCACGCTGGCATACTTTTTCACATAAACCAGGTATGTCGACATACCTGGTTATTGAGGCAAGCCCTTCAATTGCGTTTAATATATGCGTTAATATTAATAATGTATAGATACATGTATATGTAGCCTATATGAATATGTGCATGCATCTCTGTATGTATATGCATACAATGTATATATACACAAATATATACTCTAAATGTATGTGTATATGTGGATTATGTATATATGTAGATTAGCATATACACGTTATATATATAATTTTGGAGATGTATGTGCATAGAGCAGCGTTTCCCAAACTGTGGGTCGCGACCCAAAAGTGGGTCGCGAAGCTCTGGCAAGTGGGTCGCCAAAGTTTTTCGAGAAACATTTATTTTTTTGCAGCAACAATATTTGGCTATGATAGCTATAATTACCTAGATTGCAATAAATTGTGAACTGTTTTTACTTAAGTTTCCTTCTAATGCCTTAAATTTTCTAAGCGCTGTAGGTAAATCGGAATATTTCGATACCAATTTACGAAGGAAATTTTAGTACACAATGCTTAAGCCTAATTTCCCACAATGGATGCCGAGACTGCCAAGACATTCACAAGTGGGTCGCGACCCAGAGAAGTTTGGGAACCGCTGGCATAGAGAATGCATTATTGAACCACTTCAGCTGGCTAAGTCGCCCACTTGGCTCTTCTGATCGTCTTGACCTATTTGTTCCTCGTGTGAGAACGGCCATGGCCCAGTCTCGCGCCTTTGTTAGTATTAGCTCTTCACTATGGAATCAACTCCCCTCTTTGGTCAGTGCGGTCCTTGTCTGATAGTACTGCCACATTCTTTCGCTGTCTAAAACTTGCCTTTATTCCCGAGGACTTTCGCACTGGGAGCGCCTCTGATTGGTGAGCACTGGGTAGAGGCGCTTTACAAGTTTTGAAATACAATACATTACATTGCAATTATATACATGTGTCTCAAAATAAACTGTGCAAAATTGTTTCTGTCAGAACTTCGTCAAATTTCCACCAATTTTAATAATTTTTGGTAGGTAGATGGCAAAAAGGCTGAAATTTTATGCTATAGATAAATTTTCCACCTCACCTGACTCATGTCACCGCACTACCTTGTTAAACACAGATGTACGGACGTAAAAACGATCGAAAATACCATTTTTAATCAACGATAGCGCAGCTTAAAATAAACAGTTACGTCATTAATACGTAAATAATGATTGCCAGCTATTCTGAGGGTAGACTAGTTAAAATTAGAAATTTAATAAATAACATCTGACGCCCTCTAACGAATTGATGAACAAAATCTACTCTAGTTGTTAAAATTTAAGCGTTATATAAGAAATTGGTACATCTGTGTTTAACAAGGTAGTCCGGTGACATGAGTCAGGTGAGGTGGAAAATTTATATATAGCATAAAATTTCAGCCTACCAAAAATTATTAAAATTGGTGGAAATTTGACGAAGTTCTGACAGAAACAATTTTGCACAGTTTCTTTTGAGACACGGTGTATGTATACATAATCTTAACAGTATTGTCTGCTCTCAGCAGGCGATCTTGGTGCCAGTAAATTTGGTTAAAAAAATAGCCAGACATAAAATTGTTAATCTATAAAATTATACACAATGATGATTGATGCTAATCAACAGTGTTCGTTGGTCATCGTCAAACGTTTGTCTTGTAATAATATAATAACAATAATCTTCGTTTAATATTTTCAAACTGACAATTACGCAGTATGATAATCAGTATGAACGGATGATCACAAGTTATTACAGGAGTCGAATTTAACTGTATACGGCAGCCATGCAAGGCGCTCATCACGTCCTACATCTAATTTTAACAAACGCGCCATCTCGCGAATGAAAGGCTGAGTGAACCTTTGGGAGGGTTGCGGGAAGCGATCCCGCTACCTCTTGCTCTTCACGCCAGTGATGTTACCACTACTCTATGGACCCTATCGCTGAGTTGGGCATGCTAAGGCGCTTCCGTGAAATATCCTTTAACATTCCAGTTCGTCACTTTATTGCATTATTATTAAATATTACTTTAAATTTTAATGTGCCCCTTTCTGCTAATCGAGGTCCGCAAAGACCTCGCGTGTACGTCATAGTCAGACATTTACTGCTGACGGGCGCTTTGGCCACACAACAATTGACAGTTTGCATTTGACGGCCTTGTATTGGGCGAATTTCAAGGAGAGAATGAGTCAATATTGACCTCTGAGTCGACCGAGGGTTTGAAGAGACTGCGCAGTCGGACGGTTTGTAGCTCCTAGTGCCACTCCATCTGCTGACCAGTGACCACTCTCAGAAGTCACAGAGTTTTTCTGTTTCTACCTGTCTATGTCTGCCTGTGTCACTCTTAGACTTCGCCTGTCTGGCTCTCCCTGTCTGTCTGTCTCTCTGGAGTTCTGCGAACCTATGTCTGTTTGGCGACGTTGCAATCTGTTTCTACGCCATGTACCGGTATGCCTGAGTATCTTTCTGCATGTCTGACTCTAGTTTCGTCGAGTGCTTTTTTTCTAGAAATAGGTTCCGGCGCGTTCCGGCTGAAAAAAGCACTGGTTCTGTCTATCTGCATGGGATGAGAAACAGAAAAGGTGGTAGAGACGCACAATGCATAGGACCTATGTTTCTCTTGCAATCCACCAACATGGCGGCTGCTGCTTCAAGATGCAAGCTATAGCCTCCATTTTGGAGACCATACTGCAGACAAAGCCATAATCTCGCATAGGTCTACATAACATGATGTCTCAAGACAATTGGTGACGAGTTAAAGTAGCACATTCATCATCATCATCATCATCATCATCATCATCATCATCATCATCATCATCATCATCATCATCATCATCAGTTCCTGACGCCAGCCATTTGGCGGCGATGGGTACGATTAAATGATCTCCGTTGTCCTCAGTCATTTGTCGTCTATTGCCCCTTAGTGTTAGTCCAAGTGATGTTATGTCCTCAGTTATATTATCTATCCAACGTAGTCTTGGTCGCCTTTATGTCTTTTTCCTTCGATTCTTCCATGTAGTGCACTGTGTGGGATTCGGTCAACTGGCATTCTCTCTACATAATCCAAACCGTCGGAGTTTTCGATGAACGACTTTGTCTAGCAGAGTTGTTTGGATACATACTGATGTAATGATTGTCTTACGTCATCGTTTCTTATTTTCGGCAGTCTTGAAATCCCTGCCGTCTTCCGCAGCCAGCTCATTTCTGCGATGAGAATTCATTTCTCATCATGTTTTCGCAAGAAAACAAGATGCGAAAACAAGCATATTAATAACTCTAACAAAACATCTGTATCGCCGTAATTCATGGGCGGCGATCCCGAGGGATCGAGGGGACAAGACCCCACCTTTAACAGTGGGGGGAGACACACCATGCATTTCCCCCCAAATTTACATACATACAACGCTCACCAGTCTACATCTTTAAAATATTACAACTCTTCATATAAATTAAAGCAGCCATCATCGTTGGGCTTACGTACCACCTGCGAGCAGTGAACATCCCTGCCAGCTATAGCACAGTTTGGAGGCGTTTGATGCGGTGGAAGATACGAGCGACTTATTGAAAAATTTGGTTCTGCATTAATTGTGATGGAATAATGTTACTCCAAAGATATCATCAATCTGTTTTAGTTACTAGTGAAGAAACATCGCAGCAAAAAACGTAATGCGTCGTTTTGTTAGAGGAGATTTAGTCTCTGTTGTAGACCTGTCCTCTTTTTGACTTGTCTGCGCTTGGCTTTGGGCCTATGTTTAATTAGTCGCATTTCTTTGTGTGTATGCATGTATGTATCTATATGTGTGTGTATTTATGTGTGCATGTGTGTATGCACGTAAAATCCACATATGTATGTATGCATGTCTGGACGGATGGATGCATGTATGTATATATGTATGAATGTACATGCATGTATGTATGCCTGTATGTGTATATGTATGTAAGTATGTATGCATGTGCGTATGTGTGAATGTATATGTAAGTGTGTATGTGTGTATGCATGTATGTATGTATGTATGTATGTATGTATGTATGTATGTATGTATGCATGTATGTATGTATGTATGTATGTATGTATGTATGTATGTATGTATGTATGTATGTATGTATGTATGTATGTATGTATGTATGTATGTATGTATGTATGTATATACATGCACATGTAAATTTACGTGTGTCTCGGAATGCTTCTATAGCGCATTTTGCAAATCTCTCAAAGGCGCTGTTTCTCTGTTCCCAGTCATTGTTCTGTCTCGTTCTTTTGATCAGCACTGTGCTTCTACGTTTGCTTCCTACTCCCCGCCTATACTTCTTGATGTCTTGCTAATCCTCCGTCTGTGTAACTGGGACGAATTTATGCATGGGTCTGTGACTCTGTGTAAGCTCCGGTTTCATCCAAAATAAATCTCGTTTAGCTGTCGTACTTTGCTCAGTCTCGGTTTACGTCCATCCATCCATCCATCCATCCACCCATCTACCCACACACCCATTCATTCATCGACAATCCATCCATCTACCCGTCCATCCTTACATCTATTCATCTATCAGTTCATCGATTCTTCTTCCATCCTTCCGTTCGTCCATCTTTCCATCCATCCATCCACATATCTATTCATCCATCCATCTTTCCATCCTTCTTTAGTCCACCCATCCTTACATCCAACCATCCGATATCCATCCATCCATTCATCCATCCATCAATCCATCCATTCGTTCACTTACCATCTATCCATCCATCCATCCATCCATCCATCCATCCATCCATCCATCCATCCATCCATCCATCCATCCAATCATCAATCCATCTATCCACCTATCATTCCATTCATCCAATAGTCCATCCACAATCAAACGATCTATCCATTCGTCCATCAGTTCACCCATTCATCAATCCATCCATCCATTCATACATTTACCCATCCATTCATCCATTCATCCATCCATCCATCCATCTATCCATCATCCATCCATCCATCAACCATCCGTCTATCCTTCCATCTATCCATCCATCCATCAACCATCCGTCCATCCTTCCATCTATCCATCCATCCATCCATTAACCAACCGTCCATCCTTCCATCTATCCATCCATCCATCCATCAATCCATCCATCCTTCCATCTATCCATCCATCCATCAACCATCCATCCATCCTTCCATCCATCCATCCATCCATCAACCATCCGTCCATCCTTCCATCTATCCATCCATCCATCAACCATCCGTCCATCCGTCCATCCATCCATCCATCCATCCATCCATCCATCCATCCATCCATCCATCCATCCATCCATCCATCCATCCATCCATCCATCCATCCTTCCATCCATCCATCCATCCTTCCATCCATCCATCCATCCATCCATCCATCCATCCATCCATCCATCCATCCATCCATCCATCCATCCATCCATCCATCCATCCATCCATCCATCCATCCATCCATCCATCCATCCATCCATCCATCCATCCATCCATCCATCCATCCATCCATCCATCCATCCATCCATCCATCCATCCATCCATCCTTCCATCCATCCATCCATCCATCCATCCATCCATCCATCCATCCATCCATCCATCCATCCATCCATCCATCCATCCATCCATCCATCCATCCATCCATCCATCCTTCCATCCATCCATCCATCCATCCATCCATCCATCCATCCAACCGTCCATTTGTCCGTCTTTTCCACGTCCGTCTTCGACCTAATTGGTAATCAGCTTAAGGCTAACGTAACGCATTTAAGTCAGATTGGCCGTTAATGACGTCGACGTCAACGTCATCAACTCATGTCACGCAACGCATCTAATAACAGCACATGTCGGTCGGCGAATCGTCTAGCGATAACACCTGTCTCCCATATACTGTTCACTGCAGCGCAGGAGAAAGTTGTGACACCCTACCCTAATTTATTGCGTCCCTCGAAGTCGGCTCCACTATAGGCTTATTTTATGCATATACATGTATGTATATTTATATGTGTATATACATGCATGTCTTTATGTGTGTATGCATGTACATTTATGTATATATATATATATATCTATGTATGCATATATATTCTTATGTATGTATTTATGTACGTGTATATGTATGTATACATGTGTGTGTATGTATGTACTATTCATGTATGTATACAATTACGTATGCATGTATGCATGCATGCATGTACATTTATGTATGTATGCATGTATGTATGCATTCATGTACATTTATGTATGTATGTATGACACATTGTATGTATGTATGTATGTATGTATGTATGTATGTATGTATGTATGTATGTATGTATGTATGTATGTATGTATGTACATTTAAGTATGTATGTATGAATATATGAGTGTATACGTGTGTATGTATGTGTGTATGTATGTGTGTGTGTATGGCATTGTATGCATAACCTATAATGTCAATTAACGATCGCAATTCTTCGCATAGTAGAACGTACGGAAGCAGTCATTGCCTTTTCGTCGGTCCTTGAGCGAGCAATTGACGAATCCTACGCATGGTCTTGAACAACGTCGACCAGAGCACATAAAGTCTAGCCGTTTATTTCCCAGCTGGCCAAATTATACTGTTTGGTGATAGAGACGAGTGCGCGCGAACAACAACATGTCCATGGTCTTTCCATGTGAGGCGGAAATAGCGGAGATGGTATACGACCATAAATGAGCCATAGTAGGGGCCTATATCGGATCCACGTTTACGGTGACGTCCGCTCAGCATGGCCGAACAGCAACCATCGCTGGATTCCAGACAAAGAGAAACTACCGAAAGTACTTTGCGACGCGATTCTGTAGCAGTTTTGAGCAGTAATTTGGCAGTTATTAGAGTTATTTAGCTGTTATTTAGCTGTTATTTATCAGTTATTTGACGATTATTGGCAGTTGCTTGGTAGTTGTTTAGCAGTTATTTGCTAGTTATTTAGCAGTCATTAGCCTTTATTCAACAGTCGTTAGCAGTTATTTAGTAGTTTTTAGCTGCTACATTGCGATAATTAGCAGTTGTTTAGTTATTATTTAGCAGTTACTTAGTAGTTATTTAGCAGTTATTAGCCTTTATTTAGCAGTCGTTAACAGTTATTTAGTAGTTTTCAGCAGTTATTTAACGAGTATTAGCAGTTTATTAGTTGCTATTTAGCAGTTATTCGGAGTCATCTAGCAGTAATTGATTGTTATTGATTGTTACAGCTACTTAGCAGTTATTTAGCAGTAGTTATTCATCAGTTATTTAGATTCCTGGAGAATGATGAACCTAGTTGGTTGTTTTTTTATTGATTGTTACAGCTACTTAGCAGTTATTTAGCAGTAGTTATTCATCAGTTATTTAGATTCCTGGAGAATGATAAACCTAGTTACAAAGGAATCAGATAATTGTTTCATAGATGACCCTATACTCGTTGTCTATCTTCTGAAGCCGTTCCATGCTCAAGCCGCACAATTAATAAACGGATTACTGGTTTAAAAAAAACATGCACGTAGGCCTACTAGATACGTGAGTGTACAGAACGGCCTGGAATGTTCTTACTATAACTCAAGTCGAAAGATCCTTTAATCTCGGAACCATGCTATTAAAGTTCCTATTAATGCGTGCAAGGCAAAACCCACAGGCTTTCCACTCCAAATTGAAAACTCACCTCTTCAAGAATTCCTACCCTAATCCATCTGATCCTCTGCCTTCCAAGCTATCTCGTCCTCAACGAAACCCCCTCCGTAACAGGTTCTCTCTCTCTCTCTCTCTCTCTCTCTCTCTCTCTCTCTCTCTCTCTCTCTCTCTCTCTCTCTCTCTCTCTCGTCTCTCTCTCGTCTCTCTCTCTCTCGTCTCTCGTTCTCTCTCTCTCGTCTCTGTCTCTCTCTCTCGTCTCTGTCTCTGTCTCTGTCTCTGTCTCTGTCTCTGTCTCTGTCTCTCTCTCGTCTCTCTCTCGTCTCTCTCTCTCTCGTCTCTCGCTCTCTCTCTCTCTCACTCTCTCTCTCTCTCTCTCTCTCTCTCTCTCTCTCTCTCTCTCTCTCTCTCTCTCGTCTCTCTCTCGTCTCTCTCTCTCTCTCTCTCTCGTCTCTCTCTCTCTCTCTCTCTCTCTCTCTCTCTCTCTCTCTCTCTCTCTCTCTCTCTCTCTCTCTCTCTCTCTCGCTCTCTCTCTCTCTCTCTCTCTCTCTCTCTCTGGCAACCCGACTCGGACCACCAATGGACATCGATCTCTGGACAACCCCTCTGATACGACGCAGCGTTCGTGAATAAGCCGGTGCTCTGCGCTTAGCTTTAGAGTGAACGCTTTAGAAAATTGGAGATTACGATTACGATTACAAGTAAATCCCTTGTCTCTTACCTTTATTATTTTGCATAACTATAAAGCTTGTTCTCTGTATACAATGGACTAAACACAATTGGACACAAATATATGTATACCATATCGAGGTATGTTTACCGTTTACTCTTAAAATCTGTAGGACTTAAAACCTTATTCCCTCTTATAAGACTGATCCTAATCGTAAAACCGGTTAAGTAGATCAGAACACCTACAGAGGGGCGGCGTGCGATATAGGTATAGAAGCGCGTAGAACAAACTATTCCGCCGCTTTGTCTTAATCCTTTTTAAGGGACTACAAGACTTCAGCCATTTAAGAATTGTCCTAATTCTGACAATGCAGTAATTATGAACGTTGATACGCTGCTGGCGTGCAAAGAGGACGCGTGCACGAGGCACTTGTAAATGGAATCTCGGTGTAAATCCGGTCGCTAGGGTCACAAAACTAATGCAGTCGGTCGCATGCATAGTTTGACCCCAGTTGCGAGATGACGGATTGTCTATCTTGTCATCTTGAAAGCATTCCAGTGTATTCTTCTTCTTCGTATCAGGGGCTATTATGCTTAACAAAGGAACGACGAGCTGCATTGGTTCCAAGTCGCTTTTTGTAGACTCTCGTCGTTGGGATGCTAGAGAACACTGTTCGTCTTTCTGTCCGCCTCTATCTATGTGTATTTGTCTTTGTAAGTATGTTTGTGTGCGTATACTTCTTTGGCTGTCTTAATTTCTGTGTGTCTGTTTGATACCTTCAGTAGGATGGCCGTCTGCGCGCTTCTGTATGTTTGAGTCTCTCTTCCTCCCATTCCGTCTCATCTCTGTCTCTCTGTCGCTGTCTGTGTTTGTTTGTCTTTCTGTATCTGTCTCTTCCTGTATCTGTACCTCTCAGAATATACACGGGCGATTTTTTCCATGGATTCTGTTAAATCTGGCTCGTCTTTTGACTGGCTTCCACGCAGTCGGAGCGAATCTTCCCTCTGCTTCTTTAGCTGATTGGCCTCTTGTCTTGACCGGAAGCAGACGAGCCACGGTGGCTTCTGCGGCCAATTGCACTAAGCGAATAGGAAACCGAGCTACGGTGGTCAATCAATAGGAGCACGGGGCTTATGACAAGACCACAGATTAGGAAAGTGGGGGGGGGGGGGTAAAATCAGTCCAGTCAGCCCATGACTGAGCATCAACGCACCCCATAGATCCCTCTGGAAAAGGATCTTAAAACTATAACGTAACCTAATCCCTGTTACAAAGAGCAACACAATGGCAGGCCTGTAGTTTCATTTTCATATTAATATCTTCGTAAGCTATAAATTCATCTCCATATCAGTACAGTAAGGTATAAATAACCTCATCACTATAATAACCATCCTAAAATCATAACCGTCTTCATCCTCATATAAGCTTCATGAAGCTGCAGACTCATCTCTGCAAGTATAACCTCATCCTGTAAAAGTACCTCAGTGCATGTTAACCTGATTCGTATGATAAGCATCTTAAAGGTACAACCTAATCCATATTGTATTGTATTGTATTGTATCTAGAAACTTATAAAGCGCATCTCGCTTTATGACAAGCATCTTATCCCATATAAGTCATCCCTCATACCTATAAGACCGACTCATAGCTATGACCTCTTCTGTATTTAAGTAATTGAACTTTATCCCTGCAACATTTACGACAGCATGGTAAGCAGGTGACTGCTTGCTTGTTGCTCATAGCGACGACATTCACGGCACATACAGTGTAACATGACCATGAATTTGTTTTGCGCCTTTATTTATGCGAATTCTACAACACTCCAAATTCCTCTTTTTATGAACCGCCCATATTCCAAATTGATGTAATGTCACGCAATCGTAATCATGTTACGTCGCGTCACATGTGTTCCGTCACATCATGTTATGCGTTATGTTATTCTGTTAAAACTAGTTTCCCGGGTTACTTAGTTCAGTGTTCTTACTGCACCGTTGCCAGCCTTCGGCAACGTGGCAGCCAATCCTGACACGGTGACCTAAAGATCGAATTGTGCGTCCAAGCCGAATGTGAGATGTCAGACGAAACTTAAGTCTTCATGATAGCTCTCTCACGCCCACGTCATCCGAGGCACAGTCCCGTCTGGCGGGCGGGCGGTCGATCGGCTTTGGGTTGTCGGTGAGATCGTGATTAAATAAATCAAGCGCAATTCCTTGCCATTTCAAACCCTATCGATCGCTGAAATTGAAGCTGGTAATAGTTGCGGGGTCTGGTATGCATGGTCTGGTGTAGATGCAAATGTAGGGGCCTACGCGTTTTTATATATGGCCTCGACCCTGCTCATTTTTCAATGAATTGATTGATCAGAGGAGATCCTATATACCATCGCTGTCCATTAGAAAGGGTGACACGTCTTTCAAGGTGTCCGTGTGCGGACCGTGTTAGGACGAAATTCAAATATATTAGATAAGCCACCATTGGTATGCAAAGCGGTATCTCACGCACAGAGGGGCAAGGGACGTAAGCGCTTTAACCAGCGTATCAAACTGGGCCAGTGTCGCATGGTCTCGTCTATTATGATCTAGCGTTGCCTGGTCTCGTTTGGTATTTTTCAGAGTCTCCTAGCATCGTATGGTCTGGTTTAGTATGGTCTGGTTTTGTGTGCTCTCCTGTCTTGTCTGGTATGGTCTGGTATCGTCTGATCTCAAATGGTCTGGTTTCGTCAGATCCTGTCTAACGTTGTCTGGTCTGGTGTCTAGTGTGGTCTGGTCCGATCTTATGTCGTCTGGTCTTGTCTGGTAAGGTCTTATGGTCTCTAGTTTCTGGTGTCGTGTCTTTTAGTTTACAGTATCGTATCGTATCTGGTAATTTATAAGGCGCCTTTCGCAGTATAAACTATTCAGAGGCGCCCTCAGTGCAGAAGCCCCGTGGAAACAGAAACATCTATTGTGCTGTAGTCCGACCTTGATTCCTCCGTGTGCAACACTTCATCTCGTCTTTTTGATGATTTCCGCCCCTATTCCGCACATTCTCCGATCCCTTCCAACTATATTCTGTCGTTCACCCCTCATCACCTGTCCCAAGCCCCACTATCCATAATCGACTCAGGCTTTCCATACAGAACTAAAGTCCCACCCTTTCAAGATATCTCGTATTATAATTAATCTAAACTGAGATTAAGTGGGAAGTGCTTCTGTCAGCAGACGTTTGGATAAATATTCCAGTTGTATGAACAATAAGACGTTCTAAGTAGAGGAGAAGTTACAAAGAGCTACAAACTTTCAAACTAATACAGAGTCAAGCAACTGTCTTCGGGTGAATGCGTATCAGGTCAAGATGCAGGTCACTGCAAGTTAAATGGCCTTCGCCGGAGATCCCTGTATACTAAGTCTATTTAAAGAACTACATGGTCGAAGGGGCGTCCTCTATTGGACCGGTATAGCGGTCGCTCCATCTTTGACTCGGAGATGCTGCAGTAGCTGCTGCTTCAAAGCAGAAGAGAAATTGGCATCGACAAATAACTGGAGTCACTGGATGAGGCAGAAACTAATCGCACAAACAAATGGACAGAAACGCAGACAGACAGACAGACAGGACGCACAAACAAACACAACTCATACCTTATCGAGAGCATCCTAGTCGAAACATGGCGTCTAAAATAAACCAGTCGATGCGCATGGCTGAACGCGGAGACGCGCTCGGTTGAACAAACAGGCGATATTCCCCGTTGCATAGTTTGTCATGCAGACGGTGCTAAGGAAAGGTTGTCCATATAATAGAATACAGTTGTCCTGCTGTCCGGTTATTGTTGTCTTGTCGCAGGATTATTGCTCCTAGGTTATTGTAGCTCTGTTGCAAGACCGTGACTGTCACGTTGGATTATTGCTGTCCTGTTGAGACAGAGATTTTGACGAAGACCGAGACACAAGACAGATGCAAAGGGCAGAGATGCCATACAAATCAACCTCAGTTTATTGTGCTGGACATCATTGTATCACGACTCGGTTGGGGTAATTATGTATCATGAGCCAGAGATGCCACAGAGATGAGTATCAGTTTATTGCGCTAAAAACTGTTTCATGGGTAATAATTATATCGAGCGACCGATATAAGGGAATGAGATTTGAACTTCATTTTCTAGACCGACATGACTCTTCTCTATCCACTGCTGCTATAGATCATCCTCTTCGAACGTTAGCAGGTTGTGTTTCATCAGTAAACAGCTATAGATACTGAACATAAGACTAATGCTACAATAGCTACATTGCATAATATCACGTGAAATCAGTTTAATGCGCAGTTTAATCCTTCATATGCATTATACAAGACAGAGAGAGCCAATGGTGGATAAAACACGCAATTGAGACCAGTCCGTACAGATTTCCTGTCTAAATCAACTGATCTGCCTATTGCACTTGAATTTGGTATACCCCATCGGTCGAAACCTTGTGCATTAGATTCTGGAGGGATAGAAGTTTCTAATTAAAATTAAAATAACGTTAAATAGGTCGGACTTAGTATTACGCAGTACACATTTTAACTTCCTTCTTCTGTATTCGCTTACTACTCTGAGTTTTTTCATATATATTGTATTTGTGATGTTGTTCTCTCCTCAGTAATCCGCCATCTCGATTTTTATTTTCTGTTGTACCTTCCTCTTTATTTCCATTCTATTTTCTAGTAATTATAGTCCTACCGTACCCCTTGTAGCACCTGCCTCACTTAACACCGCCCTCCTCGTTTTTAGACAATTCACCACATGTTGTATCGTACTTATTGTTATTATCATGTCCATTTCATTCTGCGCATTAAACTCCTTCGCGATCGCTTTTCTCAGTCTGTCTCTCAGTCTGTCTGTCTGTCAGTCTGTATGTCTGTATGTCTGTCTGTCTGTCTCTCTCTTCTATCTCTGTCTTTCTTTCTTTTCGTCTCTGTCTATCTGTCTGTCTGTCTGTCTGTCTGTCTGTCTGTCTGTCTGTCTGTCTGTCTGTCTGTCTGTCTGTCTGTCTGTCTGTCTGTCTGTCTGTCTCTCACACACATACTCCCTCTCTCTCTTTCTATCTAACAGACTGGCCGGCTGTCCGTCTGTCTGTCAGTCTACCTATTATTCACATTCTCCGTCTTCTATCTAATCTAAACTAATATAATCTAATGACTTCACAATTATCGATGAGTTTAAGTTTAGTTCTGAATGACATTAGGAAACTGACAGAAGGCTAAACTGTCTGCCACCTGTTTCCAGTTGTAGCTAATTACTCACCTATGTCGTAGAGAGTCGGTGGAATGCAGTCGGGGCAGAACACCTGTACGACGATGAAGACGTTGTACGGAGTCCAGGTGAGCACGAAGGCCAAAAGGATGGCGCTCAGCGTCTTCGCCGCCTTCTTCTCCTGCTTCTTCTCCTGGTGCTGCTTCCGTTCTCTGTACGCCCTCACGGCTTGCGTCAGCCGGGCAGCGGCACACGCCTGTATAACGACCCTCTGCATGGTCATCGCTGGTCGCCGTCCCGCTGTTGTAGACATCGTCCTGGTTACGATCTTCTCCTCCCCGGCTTCCGTCTGGCTCTTGTCCGCCGTCTCGGTTGGACCGTCCGCCTTTTCACCTTCCTCTCCTGTCACCTGGATCCCATCATCCTTTGTGGTAGCTTCGTCGCCTTTGGTTGCTTCCGGTTCAGTTGCTGATGCTGCTTCGTTGTTTGGGTCTTGATTCACTTCAACGATGAGCTCTACACTGGCTTCCTGGTCGCAGTCCGTCTTCTTCGTATTCGTCGGACTTTCTGGAATGTCGGTTACAGGTTCGTCTTCAGGAGGCGGACTGGTCGTTATAGCAACGGCATCCTGATCAGGATGCGGAATCTGCGTCTTGGGGATAACTGCAGCCGTGGGGGTAAATGAAATCTTTGGGGTAACTGCAGCCATGGGGTCAAATGAAATCTTGGGGGTAACTGCAGCTATGTGGGTAACCGCAGATATGGAGGTAACTGCAGCCATGAAGGTATCTAAAACCATGGGGGTAACTGCAGTTATAGGAGTAGCTGAAACCATGGGAGGAAATGCAGCCATGACGGTATCTGAAACCATGGGGGTAACTGCAGCTATAGGGGTAACTTCAGCCGTGGGAGCAACTGCAGCCATGGGGGTGACTGAAACCATTGGGGTAACTGCAGCTATGGGGGCAACTGCGGCTATAGGGGTAACTGCAGCTACGGGAGTAACTGCAGCCATGAAGGTATCTGAAACCATGGGGGTAACCGCAGCCATGGGGGTAGTTGAAACAATGGGAGGAGTAACTGCAGCCACTGAGGTAACTGCAGCTATGGGAGTAACTGCAGCCATGGGGGTAGCTGCAGCCATGGGGGTAACTGCAGCCATGGGGGTAATTGAAACAATGGGAGGAGTAACTGCAGCCACGGAGGTAACTGCAGCTACGGGAGTAACTGCAGCCATGGGAGTAACTACAGCCATGGAGGTAACTGCGGCCACCGCAGACTCGTTTCTGCGATCCACCCTGATGAGTGGCACCGTTTGTCCATCCATCGTTGAATCGAGACTGAACTGGAAATCGCTGGAAGCGTCACTCTGTCCGCTCGAGGTCTCCTTGCGGACCTCGGTGTGCCTCGGTGGTTCCGGAGGAGAAAACGAAACAGTCGACTTCGTCGGAATCATCAGTTCGTACATTCCTTTCTTCCAGCTCTCCGTCTTTCCGCGGTGGTCCCTCTTCATAATCCACCGACACGAGTAAATGTTTGCGTGGACTTTCTCCCCCTGCAGTCCCCCGTCCGCTTTCGTCCATCGCCCCCTCGTGCCGCTTCCAGAGTCATCTTCGACGCTTCCTTCGCGCTGTTGCTCCGGAGTGTCGCTCAAGCGTGACTTCTCCGTCGTCGTGTCAACTGAACCATTACAGCAACACGTCACTCTGGACTCTGCCGGGCGTCTTCTGATACAAAACCACGTCAACAGCAGACGAAACGGCCACTCCCTTGGACAACCCATCCTAGGACAGCATCTTCGACAACGCCCCTGCGCAGCGAACCGTGAACCACCGTGACCTTGATCGAGGTCATCTTCGTCCTCCTCGCGTGTCTTAGGCGCTTTCTTATCAGCGACCTTCTTGCCGAGCTGTCGTTTTGGTAGGAGAGGAATGCTCCCTCCAGCCGCTCCTCCCTGGAGCTCCGCTAGACCCTTCTGACGCTTCTGGGTCTCGCGGTAGATCATGCAGAACAGCACGGCCATGATGATGACCGGCAGGTAGTAGGCAGCGATCGCCGTCACAATCGTCAGGTACTGGTTCGTCTGTAGGAACTGGATGTAGCACCGGCCGTCGGGAACCGTCCTTCGGCCCTCGATGTACGGCCAGGCGAATATCCACGGGGTCCAGAGCAGCGCCGAAACGCCCCAAGCGACGCAGATCATAACTACAGCCTTGGTCGGAGTCCGCTTGGCTCGGTAGGTAAGTGGACGAGTAACGGAGAAGTAGCGATCGAGGCTGATGACGAGGAGGTTCGCGACCGAAGCGTTACTCATCGTGTAGTCAATGGACAACCAGGCGTCACAGATGAACGCGCCGAGGGGCCACCGTCTCATCAGTAGGTACACGCTGAACAGGGGCATCGACACGGCCCCGATGGCAAAGTCGGCAACGGACAGACTGAAGAGGAAGTAGTTGCTGACCGTCTGCAGCTGGGCGTCCATCTTGAAGGAGACGATGACCAGAAGATTGCCGCCGGCGGTTAGCAGGGACATGACGATGACCACAATGGACAGCGAGATGACCTCTATCAGAGACGGTTGGTCGTCTATCCAAAGTGGCGCATCTGTCGTTGAGTTGTCTGATTCGCTCGTGTTTGTCGTTGGCGGTGGAGGAGGACCAGGAGGAGTGGCCATAGTCGGGGGCCAGTGACCGAACGTCTCTGTCAACATCATCGCTTGTCCATCCTTTGATCGGCTGCTGACGAAAAGACGGTTACTATGGCATCGTTTCTATAGCAACCGAAGTAACAACGGGCAACAATAAGCCGACTAGGGAAAGAAAGTCAATGACCCCGAACAGCAAGTTCACGTGTACCATCGTCATCGTAACCGTCATCATCTTTGTTATTATCATCGTTGTCACCACCACCATCATCACTGTCATCACTGTCATCATCATCATCATCATCATCATCATCATCATCATCATCATCATCATCATCATCATCATCATCATCATCATCATCATCATCATCATCATCATCATCATCATCATCATCATCATAATCATCATCATCACCATCATGATCATCATCATCATCAACAACAGCAACATCACCATCATCATCATCATGATCATCATCATCATCATCACGATACCACCGTCGCTGTCATCATAATCACCATCACCGTCATCCTTAACAACACCGTTCTCCTACTCCTGCTCATCATCATCACTATCACTATCATAATATTATCATCATCGCCCAATCACCATCATTATCATCATTACCTTCAACACCATTAACATCATATCATCACCACCTTCACCGTGATCATATCATCATCATCACCACTGCGATCACCATCATCATTATCCTCATCATCATCACCACCATCATCACCATCATAATCACCACCACCACCACCATCACCACCGCCGCCGCCGCCGCCGTCATCATCATCATCATCATCATCATCATCATCATCATCATCATCATCATCATCATCATCATTGTCGTTGCCGTTATCATTGTAGTAATCTTTATGCAGCTATTTTATTGCCTCCTTTGACGTAATCGGATCTAATCGGCGTACGTCTTGAAAAGTTGACCAGTTCTTATTTATCGTAAAAATGCCCAATTATCTTCGCCGCGGAAAACCGGATGACGCATTTTGCGTGCGTGGCCTCGTAGTGCTTTAAGCTGATCGATAGAATCCCCTCTTTATTACCGACGTCTTCTGGCAGAAAAAGTAATTTCGTCCTACGCACATTTACTCTACGGAATAATTATATTATTATTCATTCACTCGTTCATTTAATCATTCTTTCGTTCATTCGTTCACTCATTCGTTCATTCATTCATTCATTCATTCATTCATCTCTTCGTCTGTCCATACATCCATCCATTTATTTATTCAGTCGTTTATCTTAATCAAGTGTAAAACTTCTATATGGAATCAATCACTGTTATAATGATCCGACCGTAGCTGATATCCGAGAGAGATTATTCCGATGGAAATGTCGCTGAGCAAATGTGGGAAAAAGGAAAGGTGAACTAGAACATGGTCGATGGTAGTTAGAGAAAGGACACAAGCGCTCTCATTAGGCTGAGTTACGCATTAGTCCAACTGATTAGGCTTCGTCATTCAATTAGACCTTTTTCTTGTTATGCTTCGTCAGTCGTTTAGGCCTATTCAGTGGCCTTTTAATTCAATTAGGCAATTGACTAGGCCTTGTCATTCCCTCTATCTACTCATTGAATTGTATAATTCACTTAGGCCTGTTTAATTGGCTGTTTGGCTCAGTTAGACCTATCTTTAGGAGTGACGAACCCTTTCCTTTATAGAAATTAATTCACCCAATAGAACGGCATACACGATTGTTTTAGTTGAAATGCCTATTTCTGCCGAAGTCAGCTTGACTCTCAAATTACAATTCAATCAAATCCTATTAAACAGAATTTCCGACGTCCAGTTGTATTCTCTTCTATTCTACGAATAATTCTATTCAATTATATCGTGACCTACTACAATAATATCTCACGTGACAGCGTGTCCTAAATCAGACCCTTCATAGTCTGGTCTATGATCGAGCCTATCATAACAATCCCGTTCTTCTCTATAATAGCAGGCGGCACATCCTGTAGTTTTCCGTCATATCTTTTCATGGCATTCTATCCTGTCGTTGCGTTCGTCTTTGTTTTCTTTCATCGTCTTTCATTTCTTTCAAACGGCCGACATCGGTCGCTAGGTGTCCCCCTAGTCGTGTCACCTCCTAATCAAAGCTGATGAATGAACGTCTGAAATCCTGGACAGCACAATTCAAGCCTTAATATTCCATAATTTCCGTTCCACCAAAGCCCGTTAATCCCGTCACGACCACTCCGAGAAG
>OY744616.1:19431090-19448590 GCA_963556255.1 Allolobophora icterica
AGGGAGTAACAGAGGTTAAGACAGGGAGTTAGATTGAGAATGAGTGAGAGAGAGAGAGAGAGAGAGAGAGAGAGAGAGAGAGAGAGAGAGAGAGAGAGAGAGAGAGAGAGAGACAGAGACAGAGACAGAGACAGAGACAGAGACAGAGACAGAGACAGAGACAGAGACAGAGACAGAGACAGAGACAGAGACAGAGACAGAGACAGAGACAGAGACAGAGACAGAGACAGAGACAGAGACAGAGACAGAGACAGAGACAGAGACAGAGACAGAGACAGAGACAGAGACAGAGACAGAGACAGAGACAGAGACAGAGACAGAGACAGAGACAGAGACAGAGACAGAGACAGATACAGAGACAGAGACAGAGACAGAGACAGAGACAGAGACAGAGACAGAGACAGAGAGACAGAGAGACAGAGATTGGGAGAGGAAGAGAGGGAGAAAGAGAGTGAGACTGGAGAGAGAGTGAAAGAGAGTGTGAGAGATATTGGAAGAGAGAATGAGAGAGTGAGATAGAGAGTGTGAGAGAAAGTGAGAGAGAGTGAGAGAGATTGGGAGAGGGAGAGGGAGTGAGAGAGAGTTAGAGAGAGTGTGAGAGAGTGTAAGAGAGAGTGAGAGAGAATAAGAGACAGAGATTGGGAGAGGAAGAGAGTGAGAAAGAGAGTGAGAGAGAGAGAGAGTATGAGAGAGAGCGAGAGAGAATAAGAGACAGAGATTGGGAAAGGGAGAGAGGGGGAAAGAGTGTGAGAGAGAGAGGGGGAAGTAGTAACATCCAGTGTTTAACAACGTGTATCGTACAGCCACCAGGACCGTTGAAGCCGACTTTACTACAGAGTAAATCGTAAATGAAACACCAGAGAAGAAAACCTCAGAAAGACAGCAACAGACAGATCAGAGGGAGGACGAGCGGTACACAGATGCGGCATCAGAGGGACGCTGCAGCAACAGCCGGGCAGAGGGACGCTGCAGCACCAGCCGGGCAGAGGGACGCTGCAGCAACAGCCAGGCAGAGGCTTTCCTTGTCCGTGTCATCACTTAGGACTTGGCTGCTCCGATATCTTCGTCATGGCATTGCTGAGCGTCCGTTTTTGGTTGAGGATGCAGTCAAACGACAAAGCCTGACTCCCAGGGACATTGTCCGTGTGAGGCAGGATAGACATGTCACCCTGCCCGGGAATGTCCTTTTCTAAGCATCCTCTATCTGTCAACGTCAGGGTGTTTGTGTGGGCTGAGACAGACAGACAGACAGACAGACAGACAGACAGACAGACAGACAGACAGACAGACAGACAGACAGACAGACAGACAAACAGACAAACAGACAAACAGACAAACAGACAGACAGACAGACAAACAGAAAGACCGACACACAGACAGACAGACAGACAGGCACCCAGCCAATATGCATACATACATTTATACATACATACATACATACATACATACATACATACATACATATATACAGACAGACAGAAAATCAGAAAGAGGTCCTGACACATTAGCCTTGTTAGACACTGTATGTCTCGCAGATACAGACAAACATGCACATTGCGACCTGGCGATTTAACAGACAATAATTCACAACCAATTGTCCTGATTAACATTGTATGATGTCTCATGCTCTGTTATTTGTCAAAAAAGCGGCAGTCCTTAAAACAACGGTCAGAATCACAGACTGCAACAATGGATCCTCGTTTAAAAGGTTTCAAACCAAACCAAACGCTGAATGCATTTTCCCGTATCAATGGATTTCCTATGTTCAACATGAATCGCCTCAAGCGCAGAATTTATCGACTCCAGGAAAACGTCTGTCTCGACGGTAATTCAGTTGGTTAATTAGTATTCCGGACACTCATCGTAACGTCTTTAAAGTAGATCACAAAGGCGCTGCCTACGATAGCATAAATGGTGGTAATATTCGATTAAAAGCATAAAATTCATGAGTACGCAAACACTGCCCAGTTCATTAGAAGACTCAGCATATACGAGAGTTAGCGTTAACAGGAAGAGCCCAGCCAGACTAAATAAACAACCTAAACATGGCTAAAGTCGAAACTAAGGTTGCTCAGTGTTTGGGTAGTGTCATTCCCATGCCTGGATAAAGGAGGAGGGGAGGGGGATGACGTCAACGGCCCTGGCAGCCATTGTAGCAGTAGTAGAAGAACAAGAGGAGAAGGAGGAGGAGGAGGAGGCAGAGGAGGAGGAAGAAGAAGAAGAAGAAGATGATGATGATGATGATGATGATGATGATGATGATGATGATGATGATGATGATGATGATGATGATGATGATGATGATGATGATGATGATGATGACGATAAGGATGATAAGGATGAAGATGAAGATAATGAAGATGATGAAGATGATGAAGACGAAGAAGATGAAGAAGAAGAAGAAGAAGAAGAAGAAGAAGAAGAAGAAGAAGAAGAAGAAGAAGAAGAAGAAGAGCAGTCCCTTCAGCTATAGCCCTGAGGGAGCCATGGGTATGAAGCGTTAGCGACTTAATTTTCTTAGCCTCGGCAAATGAGGGCGGGTGGCCAGGCCTCTCCTTCTCCGTCTCATCTTCCCACCGACAGTGTACGGTCAGTGTACTCATTATAGCTGAGTTCGCTATAGGGTTGCAGGTGGAGCAGCAATCTCGAACCAAACTTCTGCCCAGGCGGGAATTTGAACCCCGACCTTTCGGTTGACAGTCCAGCAACCTAACCACTACACTATCAAGCACCCCAACCATAAGACATAAGAAGTTGTTAAACACTGGAAGCAACTACTATAAGTTAACGATTATCTACCGCTGCTCACCTCTGTAAACAATAGGTCGTTAGTCAAACAAGCGAGATCTGAGGTAAAGTGAGCTTTCCTTTGATTCGCCGACATCAACCTAACATTGTGAAAGCCTTTAGGTTTTGCTAACATGCTTCGACGTCAAATCTTCTGTTTCACAGGACCGCCAGGAATTTCCGGAAATCAAAACCCAGACGCTGCTGTCCTGAAAGCCAGACTAACAGCTTACAAACTAACACCCGTTCGGCCTTAGCGCTTGCGGGTCGCGTTACTGGATGAACACGTTAAATAAAGATTGTTTTTATTTCAAGCTTTTAGATGATCTATGGAGAATTGTGACTCAATGAACCTAATTTTGTTGGCGATAATTTGAGGACATTTTCACCGAAGGAATAACACGGAACGCATGCGGACAATATTTCATCCTTGGCAGACGACAGACGTGACCCTCCTTCGACCATCTTTCTTACGATCTTTTCTAAGACTGTCGGACCTTATCTGTGTCTGTGCGCCTGCTTGTCTGGGTCTGTGTATGCCTACTTGTATGTCTGGTTATTTCTGTATGTGTGGTTTCGTTCTGCTAGCGTGGCTGGGTTTAGTCTGTTCATCCACGCTTGACTTATAAGTATTCTATGATCGATCGTCCTTAAGTGTTGGTAATCCCTGTGCCACTGGCTGTCCGTCTCTTTGTCTGTGTGTCTGCGTCCGTTTGTCTGCGTGCGTGGACTCCGATGCCTGACCATTTAGATTACCGGTATAGTCTGTAAATTTATATGTAGTATGTCTGCCAAAGTCTGCATGTCTGTCTGTCTGTCTGTCTGTCTGTCTGTCTGTCTGTCTGCCTGTCTGTCTGCTATTCGGACTGCCTTTGTTGGTCAGCACTTCAGTGTCCTTGGGTATCTGCCTGCCTCTCTTTCAGTGTCCATGTGTATGCCTATCTGACTTACTGCATACCTCTCTGTCTTTTACTATGTCTTATATGTTTGTCTGCCTGCCTGCGTTGTTGTCTGTCTGCCTATCTTTGTATTTGTCGGTCGATAATCCGTTTTCTTGCGCCTCATCTTCGTTGGTGTCATCTGAAATGCCTGATATGCAGAAGAAACCCTTAATCATATCTGCGTCCATTGGAATCAGATGCCAAGACTAACTATCGAATGACTAACTAACTGACTGGCTGACTGACTGGCTGACTGACTGACTGACTGACTGATTGACTGACTGACTGACTGACTGATTGACTGACTGACTGGCTGACTGACTGACTGACTGACTGACTGACTGATTGACTGACTGACTGACTGACTGGCTGACTGGCTGACTGACTGACTGACTGACTGACTGACTGACTGACTGACTGACTGATTGACTGACTGACTGACTGACTGACTGACTGACTGACTGATTGACTGATTGACTGACTGACTGACTGGCTGACTGACTGATTGACTGACTGATTGACTGACTGGCTGACTGACTGACTGACTGACTGACTGACTGACTGATTGACAGATTGATTAGCTGTTAACTAACCGATTGATTCAATGGTGATCGAATGACTGAATGATTAGGTATTTAACTAACGAATTCATTGAGTGGTTAATTTGTTGCCTCCTTCTACCTTTCCTTGATTGACTGGCTGATTGATTGATTGACTGATTGAATTATTCCACTGAATAATTTACCTAATGATTGGCTGATTGATTGATCGATGGTCTAATTGACTGACTGACTGATTGATTGATTGAATGAATGGCTAGTTTGTGGCTCATCGATCTAGGTCTTGCACTCCGGTCCAAATCGAATTTCAGTCTCGTCGATGCTGCCTCAATCACTGTCCGAGGCTTAACATTGTCAATGGGTCAACCGCTTGTTGATTACGCTGACGGCTTGATCCTCCTCCTCCTCTTCCTTCTCCTCTTCATCCTCCTGCTACTTCTCCTTCTCTTCGTCATTCTCCTTTTCTTCTACTGCGCTCTTCCTCTTCCTCCTCCTCTTCCTCCTCCTCCTTTTGCTATCCATCCTGTTCCTGTTCCTGTTCCTCCTCCTCTTTTCCATCTCCTCCTGCTTCTCCTCCTCTTTTTCCTCCTCCTCTTTTTCTTCCCCTCCCTCTTCTTCCTCCTCCTTTTCTTCCCCTCCCTAATCCTCCTCCTCTTCCTTCTCCTCCTTCCTGTTCTTTATCCTCCTTGTTTTCTTCCTCCTCCTCTTTCTTCTCTTTCTTCTCCTCTTTCGCCTCCTTCTCCTCTTCTTTATCCTCCTCCTTCTTCTTCTCCTCCTCCTCATCATCAACATCGTCAGCGGCAGCAACAGGGTACTACGGACATTATATATGTTGCTGATGACGTTCTCGTTGCCATGGTGACAAGGTAACAACAACCCGTTGCCATGCGGACGAAGCGGGGAATTGTGGCATCGATTGGCGCTAAATTTCAGGGAAGTGGGCCCCGAGATAAGAAAAGGCGTTTGGCTCATTTCAATTCCAATCGCCTCGTTCTGGCCAATTGACCAACGAAGGGATCGATGCCTTGAGAGGACGAAAGAGGACAAAGGAGAGCGGATGGATGGAGAGGAGGTAGAAGAAGAATGAAGACGAAGGAGAGAAAGGGTGATTCAGAAAGAAGGACATGGAGGCAGAGGAATTGCGATACAGGAACAATGAGATGGAAGCTGATGAGAGGGTGACAGAAAGGAGATTAAAGTAGATGAAGGGTGGTACAGAAGGCACCAGTTGGAAGCAGAGGAAGGGTGATACAGGAGGCAGTCAAGAAAGTAGTCAAAGTCGAGAATCATTTGTTCTGTAACGGAGAAGAATAAGGACAAAGAACAAAGCAATAAGAGGAGGAAAAGGAGATTTGAATGCCAAGAATGCTAAGAATGCAAAGAATGCCAAGAACTGAAAAGATGAAAGCGACGACGATGATGAAGACGACAACGACGACATCAGGCAAATGATAAAGATGGTAAGCATGTTGTGAAAGAGAACTGATTAAGACAAAGAGAAAGAGGCGATAAGGCAGTGTGGGTTATCTTTGATATCATCTTCAAAGAGAGGTAAATGGAAGGAGAGCCAGGATTATTTGGATGCTGGAAAGGCTGAGTTATGGACGGTAAGACAGAGAAAGCGATTATGAGAGAAAGAGAGAGAGAGAGAGACAGACAGACAGACATACTTACAGACAGACAGACAGACAGACAGACAAAGACAGACAGACAAAGACAGACAGACAAAGACAGACAGACAGACAGACAAAGACAGACATACAGACAGACAGACAGACAAAGACAGACAGACAGACAGACAGACAGACAGACAAAGACAGAGACTAAGACAGAGGCAGAGGCAGAGACAGATGCAGAGGCAGAGGCAGAGACAGAGAGAGTGAGAGACAGTGAGCGAGACACTGGGAGAAGGAGAGAGGGCGAGAAAGTGTGTGTGAGAGAGTGAGAGAGAATGTGAGAGTGTGGGAGAGACTGAGAAAGAGCAAGAGAGAGAGAGATTGGGAGAAGGAGAGAGGGAGAGAGTGAGAGAGAGTGAGAATGATAGAGAGTGAGAGAGACAGGTTGAGATAAATAAACGAGACAGACAGACAGACAAGCCGGAAGAGCTGAAGAAAACAGCAAGATCAGTGAACAGGCAGACAGACAATCAGACAGACAGACAGACAGACAGACAGACAGACAGACAGACAGACAGACAGACAGACGGACAGACAGACAGACAGACAGAGAAACAGAAGAAGGCAAAGAGAAGGTCAGGGGATGATCCAGCAGAGGGGATAAACATGACTGTCGGAGCAGAAGACAATGGAAGAATTGTGAGAGGAGAGCGAGAGATGTATACAGGCATAAAACCAAGTATAAAAGTCGAACCGCCAAACGACCCAGCGTCGTCAAGCAGCATGATCGACCCTTCCTCTCTCCTCACATCTTCCTCCTCCTCCTCCTCCTCTTCCTCCTCCTCCTCTCCCTGTCTCTTTCTCCTCTTTTTCCTTTTTCATCTTCCTCTCCTTCTTGACCTCGTTCTCCTCTTTCTTTCCTCCTCCTCTTCCTCCTGTTCCAACTTCTCCTCATTCCTCCTCCTTTTTTTCGCTTCTTTCTCCCCCTCTACCCTGTCACTTTATCCTCTTTCTTTCCATTCTTCTCGTTTCCTCCTTCTCCATCTCGTTCTCTTCTTTCTCCTCTTTCCCTTCCCGTCCTCTTCTTCCTCTTCCTCCTTGTCCAACTTCTCCTCATCCATCCTCCTTCTCCTCCTCCTCTTCCTCCTCCTCCTCCTCATTTCTCTCCTCCTTCTCCTCCTCCTTCTCCTCCTTCTCCTTCTACTTCTCCTCTTCATCCTTCTCTTCCTCCTATTTCTCCTCCTACTTCTCCTCTTCTTCCTCTTCCTCCTCCAACTTCTCCTCATCCATCCTCCTTCTCCTACTCCTCCTTTTCCTCCTCCTCATTCTCCTCCTCCTACTTCTCCTCTTCATCCTCCTTCTCCTACTCCTTCTCCTCCTCCTTCTCCTCCTCCTCCTCTTCCTCCTCCTTCTTCTCCTTCTGCTCCTTCTCGTCAGTGGCATCCGACTTCTCCGTTGAATCTATTCACAGTCGGCCATGTCATGTAGGCGAGGCGCTAAGAGAAATGACCAACGGTTTAATGGTCATCGTGATTTTGTCATCCTCGCTGACCCTGGTCAAGCCCCTACGGTCAGTCGAATGACTGTTAACATCGCAGTTAACATAACTGCCAGTCATGTATGCAAACGCACTTTGCTTGCTCTGCACAGTATATCGAGATACGTCTGTAAATGTATTGGCCTACTTATATATGTTACAGGGAATGTGTATTTTCAGGGAATATGTATATTCCCTGAAATTTCAGGGAATGTGTATAGAAATCACTTGAAGATTTCAGGGAATATGTATATGATTTTCATCGCTAATCCAGCTTCTAGCCTTAGTTACATTTTCATCGCTAATCCAGCTTCTGGCCTTAGTTACATTTTCATCGCTAGTCCAGCTTATAGCTTCTAGTTACATTTTCATCATAGATCCCGCTTCTATACACATTCCCTGAAATTTCAGGGAATATACATATTCCCTGAAAATACACATTCCCTGTAACATATATATTGGTTCCTTATATAAATGGACGTATGCACGTACATATATATATGTAGGTACAATGTATTCTTAAATATATAAGAACATATATTGAAATAATACTTAGAGAGAGAGAGAGAGAGAGAGAGAGAGACAGACAGACAGACAGACAGACAGACAGACAGACAGACAGACAGACAGACAGACAGACAGACATATATTGGGAGGGAGAGAGGAAGAGAGTGAAAGAGAGAGAGATGAAGAGAGAGCGAGAGACAGAGACAGAGAGAGAGACACACACAGAGACACAGAGAGATAGACAGAGACACAGAGAGACAGAGACAGAGACAGAGGCAGAGAGACGGAGAGCTTTTTTATAGTTTATGGCTAAAGAACTATGAGATATGTGAGGTGACTGGATGTCGTTGGAGCAAGTCTGTCTTCCATAGCTCCGTTCTGTGTCGCATAAAGATGCGTTCTTCAAGAATTGCGCTTCCATTAGATTCTCCGCCAAATATAACAATAGACAGCCAACCGATTCTGATCTCCTCTCATCTGATCTCTTGCAGTACATTTCAGTTCAGTCAGTCGGAGCAAATCCAACTGACCCCAATCGAACAAAATTCAAAGGAATGCCTCATACATCGTCTCGCCTGGAACAACTATACTAGTGGCTGAAAGACTCATTTCTATTAAAGTAGAAAGATTCGTTTCTGTTAAAGTAGAAAGATTCGTTTCTGCTAAAGTAGAAAGATTCGTTTCTATTAAAGTAGAGTCCGGGACAAATAGACTGTTGAGCAGAATAGATCAGCAAACCAGTCAGCCAGCCAGCCAGCCAGCTAGTCAGTCAGTCAGTCTATCTATCAGTCTGTCTGTCTCTAAGTAAATCTGTCATTCCGTCTGTGTTTCCATCAGTCAGTCAGTCAGTCAGTCAGTCAGTCAGTCAGTCAGTCAGTCAGTCAGTCAGTCAGTCAGTCAGTCAGTCAGTCAGTCAGTCAGTCAGTCAGTCAGTCAGTCAGTCAGTCAGTCAGTCAGTCAGTCAGTCAGTCAGTCAGTCAGTCAGTCAGTCAGTCAGTCAGTCAGTCAGTCAGTCAGTCAGTCAGTCAGTCTATCAGTCTGTCTGTCTGTCTCTAAGTCAATCTGTCATTCTGTCTGTGTTTCCATCAGTCAGTCAGTCAGTCAGTCAGTCAGTCTATCTATCAGTCTGTCTGTCTGTCTGTCTCTAAGTCAATCTGTCATTCTGTCTGTGTTTCCATCAGTCAGTCAGTCAGTCAATCAGTCAGTCAGTCAGTCAGTCAGTCAGTCAGTCAGTCAGTCAGTCAGTCAGTCAGTCAGTCAGTCAGTCAGTCAGTCAGTCAGTCAGTCGTTCAGTCAGTCAGTCAGTCAGTCTATCTATCAGTCTGTCTGTCTGTCTCTAAGTCAATCTGTCATTCTGTCTGTGTTTCCATCAGTCAGTCAGTCAGTCAGTCAGTCAGTCAGTCAGTCAGTCAGTCAGTCAGTCAGTCAGTCAGTCAGTCAGTCAGTCAGTCAGTCAGTCAGTCAGTCAGTCGTTCAGTCAGTCAGTCAGTCAGTCTATCTATCAGTCTGTCTGTCTGTCTCTAAGTCAATCTGTCATTCTGTCTGTGTTTCCATCAGTCAGTCAGTCAGTCAGTCAGTCAGTCAGTCAGTCAGTCAGTCAGTCAGTCAGTCAGTCAGTCAGTCAGTCAGTCAGTCAGTCAGTCAGTCAGTCAGTCAGTCGTTCAGTCAGTCAGTCAGTCAGTCTATCTATCAGTCTGTCTGTCTGTCTCTAAGTCAATCTGTCATTCTGTCTGTGTTTCCATCAGTCAGTCAGTCAGTCAGTCAGTCAGTCAGTCAGTCAGTCAGTCAGTCAGTCAGTCAGTCAGTCAGTCAGTCAGTCAGTCAGTCAGTCAGTCAGTCAGTCAGTCAGCCAGCCAGTCAGTCAGTCAGTCAGTCAGTCAGTCGGTTAGTAATTCAGTGACGCCAACTAGTGCATATAGTTCATGTGACTCCACGATGCTTAGTTTATTATTACAGAGCGCACGGTTCCTTTGCTGTGTTTTATTCCAGTTTTCACTGCGATCGAAACCCGAGCTCCGTCTGGGAATCTGGAAATCGGATTTCAGGTCGACGGCGCTGCGTATTTGACTCGAATGCCAAGCATTATATTACTTCTGATTAGCTGTTGTGAGCGACCGTCATCGTCGTCGTCATCCTCATCACTTCAGCCTCTCTTATCTTCGCCGCCTTTGTCGGCGCATAATCCCATTCTTTATGCGCTTGGGGGAGAAAGGGACACAGACTCGATGAGGTAAGAGGGCAGACTCAGACACGCAGGCGACAAAACAGAAAGAGACGGGGAGATGTTAGGAGACGGTGGATGGATGGTATAAGGATGGAAGTCGTCGAATTGGACTCGCAGAGACAGGTTGCTAACAAAGGCGTGCAAATAAGCGCCACTGGCTCAGCTCGATCCTCACATTCATCATTCATTTGGCCGATTACACGTAATCCGCATTAATCCATCAATTCAGAAGCCGGACGAACGCATAGGCGACCGGACGGAAGGCCGCCGGCGCCTCACCGCCGCGGGCAGGGATGGCGAGCGACCACCTCCACCGAAGACTTCCTGCTCGAAGTGGAAGACGCAGAAGCGAGGGATGGGAACGGGGATGAGGAGTTGACGAGGTTCCTGTCGCTTGATTAACGAAATGATTAGTGCAACGAGGCAAAGAAGTCGACAACGAAGGCGATATTTTATACGTCTGATCAAAAGCAGCGACGTCGTTGCGTTTCTGCGGTGGCTGAGGGACTGTATCACCGCAGCTGAGAACGACTTCAATTGATCAACTCAGCGAGTGCGACCTTTAATTGGATGAAAACTGGAACAAAAACCGCAGAAAAGCTAAATTTAGTCTCTTTTAAATCTTCAAAGTCTTACAGTGGGTGATAACTCCCACTGGAACTAATTGTTCTCTCCCTCTATCTGTTCATTCTGATCAATCGCTTATGTCTTTTCTCATTTCTCCAGACATTATTTTAAGAACCCGAGGAATCATAGCTAACTCGGGACAAAAATAAAAACAACAGCAAAAACAATAATAAAAATCTCGAATCGCTGCGCCCCATCAACCGCTCTGCCCGGGAGTTTTTGATGGATCTGGGGGGCGGGGCGCATGACAGCCGTCTCCGGCGACCCTAGGGAGGCCACGCACCTTTTTCAACGTTTGTCTGTATATGCACACAGCGATTTAACCCCGTAGCCTTCAGGGACACGTTTGCGCAACTACCCTGGGAAGAGGACCACTAACTCCTGTACGAGGATAGTGTTTAAGATCCTGATGGAATCTTTTTACTTCGGGCGAAAAACAATAATAATGATAATTTTTATTCCGGATATTTCTATAGCGCCTCTCGAAGTCAACTACTACACAGAGGCGCTCCCGACTACAGCATTTGATACTGTGCCGGAATTTTCACGCCGAAGCGCCATGAGCAATTGCGAGTGAAGGACTTGCCCAAGGTCCGTACGCAGCGGCTAGAGTGGGATTCGAACCTGCAACCCTCCTGTCACAAGGCGCCGAACATACCACTGAGCCACACCGCCCCACGATAATAATAAATGATTATAATAATAATCAATTTGGCACCAGCACGAAGTCAACGAAGACCAGGAAAATGCCATCCATAATCTAATAATAATAATTACTATTGTTGTCATCATCATCATCATCATCATCATCCACATCATCATCATCATCATCATCATCATCATCATCATCATCATCATCATCATCATTGTTGTTGTTATTATTATCATTATCGTTATTATTATTGTTGTTGTTGTTGTTATTGTTATTGCTATTGTTAATATCATTTTGCTTCAAGGTACACATTACTTAGGCTTATAAAGAGTGAAGTAACATCTGGAAAGGTACGTAGCCTATTCGTCGAAGTCATTACGGAAAAAGTATAATTATAATTATTATTTTAACCCGAGGTACAAATGATTCTTCAGGATTTCAAAAATTAGGAATATCGTTTTTCTAGAAGGACTATAGTCTTCGTGCTCAGTGCAAAACGTGCTGTGAAAAGTGACTGCGTTGAATCATTGGATAGCTTTTATTATTTTTTTTGTCCCCAGAAAGATAACCATAACCATAACCACAACCATAACCACAAATTTTAGATATGATACCTGAGATACGATACCTCATGTTTTAAAAATCATGTTCGGAGACTATTTTTATCATTAACATTATTAGGATGACTTTAGTCTTCGTGCTCAGTGCAAAAAGTGCTGTGAAAAGCGACTGCGTTGAATCATTGGATAGCTTTTATTATTTTTTGTCCCGAGAAAGATAGGATACCTCATGTTTTAAAAATCATGTTCGGAGACTATTTTTGTCATTAACATTATGTACGTATGTATTTATGTAACTCCTGTACGAGGATAGTGTTTAAGATCCTGATGGAATCTTTTTACTTCGGGCGAAAAACAATAATATTGATAATAATAAATGATTACAATAATAATCAATTTGGCACCAGCATGACGTCAACGAAGACCAGAAAATGCCATCCATAAATCTAATAATAATAATTACTATTGTTGTTGTTGTTGTTGTTGTTGTTGTTATTATTATTATTATTATTATTATTATTATTATTATTATTATTATTATTATTATTATTATTATTTTATTTTATTTTTTATTTTTTATTATTATTATTATTATTATTATTATTATTATTATTATTATTATTATTATTATTATTATTACTATTATTATTATTATCATTATTATTGTTGTTGTTGTTATTATTATCATTATCGTTATTATTGTTGTTGTTATTGTTATTGCTATTGTTAATATCATTTTGCTCCAAGGTACACATTACTTAGGCTCATAAAGAGTGAAGCAACATCTGGAAAGGTACGTAGCCTATTATCGTCGAAGTCTTTACGGAAAAAGTGTAATTATTATTATTATTTTAACCCGAGGTACAAATGATTCTTCAGGATTTAAAAAATTAGGAATATAACATTTTTCTAGGATGACCTTAGTCTTCGTGCTGAGTGCAAAAAGTGCTGTGAAAAGCGACTGCGTTGAATCATTGGATAGCTTTAATTATTTTTTTTGTCCCGAGAAAGATTATGATACCTCAGGTTTTAAAAATCATGTTCGGAGACTATTTTTATCATTAACATTATTAATGTACGTACGTACGTATGTTTGTATGTATGCATGCATGCATGCATGCACGCGTGTGTAGTGGTTAACTTCTATGGCACCAGATCATTGGAAGGCATGCACTTAATGACACGGCTAATTGATGGGTGGGTGGATGCATGCACTCACACCACACAGACTGACAAACAGATTCACAGATTCCAGACCACGAAGGCGCCGATTAGTCTGAAGTGCGAGCTTACTGGCCAACTGACCAGATGCCACGTGTACAGGAATATACAGACGGACAAAGACGGATACGGACAGAGACAGAGAGAGACATGAACAGACACAGCTATGCGAGTAACCAAACCGACTGACTTGACTATAAATAGAGGCTGAGCTTAAACTGTGGGAGGAGAGAAGAGTTGTCACGAGTTATAGTAGAATGTTGTCGTCGTTATTGTAAACCGTGAATAAACGTATGAACTGATGCTGAACGTCGTGTGAGTCTTTCCTCGGGCCATCGGCCTGGGGCCAGGCTTGTCATCAAGCCCGGAGATGCTCCGTCCGGTCGTCTTAGGGACGCGCCGATAACGTACGACACAAACCGATCTACTACAGAGTACAGACAAGAGCGTCAACTACCTTACCCTACATGCTCTCCTACAACATACATCAACCTCCTCATCAGTAACCACGCTACACATGTATATATGTGTGCATGTACAATTGTACATGAATGACTACACACACAGACACAAATATATATATATATATATATACATACTTGAATGCACACCCAAATACATACATGCATGCACGTTACATGCATTGATGCATGCATACATACATTCATACCCACATATATACATACATACGCACCTACATACATGCATACATACATACATATATGCATACATACATACATACATTCAGACATACATAATTACATACATACGTACCTACCTACATACATACATACATACATACATACATACATACATACATACATACATACATACATACATACATACATACATACATACATACATACATACATACATACATACATACATACATACATACATACATACATACATACATACATACATACATACATACATACATACATACATACATACATACATACAGACATATGTATACACACATACATGCATGCATACAAGTACATGCCTACGTAGTAGCCTACATACGTACGTATATAATCTTGAATGTGAAATTGTGAATGCAAACACATGATATTTCTTGCTGCAAGACTTTGTGCGATCAGTCACAGTTTGTGGCGACATCGCGCGAATGAAAGAAGAACTTTGACGTAAGGCAACGACCTGAAAATTAACCAGTTAGGTCTCCTAAACGTAAAAGTAAATGCATACATTTATATAGCGACCATATGGCTTCTACTGCAGTGTACCTCTGCACCTCATCTCCCTCTGGGGCCAAGGTCAGTTGGGTTCAAACGATTCTTCTCTTCCCATCCGAATAAACATTTCATCATCCTTGCTCTCACCAGCTTCAGGCCAGCAATGCCCAGCATTGACCACTTTTCTGAGAGCTCTCTGCCTCTCTTCCGTTGTCTTTGAAATACATGTTTTTATATAATTTTTCTGTAAACCCGTCCTGCCTACTTGACCTTTGTATCGGGCTTTGAACTAAACCTGATCAAAATGTCTTCACTGAATTGATTGTTTACTTTTAACGCCTGTCTCGAGACTGTCACTACTTAAAATATTCGGTCGCTGAAGAAATGTGAAGATTACGATCACAATCGTAATCGTAATAATAAACTCCAAAATTCTTAAGTGCTACTCTAAAGCTAAGCGCAAAGCTCCAGCTGATTAACAAGCGCTGAGTCATGCCAAAGGGGTTGTCCAGCGATGGTTAAGGGAAGTTCCAAGTCCGGTTGACAGAGAGTCTAGAGAGATGAGGCAGAGTCGCTACAAAGGCAGGTTTCTTTGAGGACTAGAACATTTGGATGGGTTAGTATATAGCCTACGAAATCTAGAAGAGTTAGGATTTTAATTTGGAGTGGAAAGCCTGTGAAGCGACAAGTAAAGCCACGTGAATAATTGAGGAAAGAAGCAGAGAGAACTGGAGCTCACTGATCTATAAATTATTCATTTGGTTACAATGTTAAATTCTTCGAAAGTCATTCAGATTCAACTTAAATATGTGGGCTGCTTTGACGTTTTTGATAGTTTAAGATGCTAATTCAGTCGCCAGGTGCCGTTAGTAGCCAGTCAGTATTTGAAAGTGACGCTACTGGAATACTTTAAACCGGCTTATGTATTTCGTTGACAAGGTACACACATTTTGCATCGTAGATCATTTAAAGCACATCATATACAACGTAAAACAATGTCATCAACTGATAAGCCAAGGACCAATAATGCACAGGATCGAAAAGTCCTATTAAACAATCTGGAGAACCGCAGCGCCCCTGGCGGACAGAAGGCATCACGTCCTGTTTTTACATAACAAATGCATCTCGGTTTATTACATCTATGAAGAAAAATCGACGAATCTTATTTTCACATTACAGAATTTCCCGTAAACATCATATTTCCTATCCGGTGTAAAATTGAAGCGTGGCAACACCTGTGGATAGGACTACCCGGAAATTCAATTATTTTTTAACGAGTTTTTATTCATATATATATATATATATATATATATATATATATATATATATATATATATATATATATATATATATATATATATATATATATATATATATATATATATATATATATATATATATATATATATATATATATATATATATATATATATATATATATATATATATATATATATATATATATATATATATATATATGCTTTATATTCTTCTCTGCTGAGCGGATCAGCTTCGTAACTGCATAGCTAGTGCGCCTGCGTAGTCAGTACAGGTCATGGGGTAACAATGACTGTACTGTACATTAATGTGTCATTTTACTCGAGGACCCTAAGCAGGGGCGGTGATCCCGGGGTGGGGGAGGATGAGTGGGACAAGTCCGCTCCACCTTTAACAGTGCGGGGACACAGCATACAGATGTCCCCCAATTTTTAAAGACACTTTTTTATTGCAATTTTTTTCTTGAATAATTGCCAAGTGGAAACGTGATCACTGAGACTAGACAGCTGACTCGTCAACACGTTTCCTCCAACAACTGACAAAAATTAATGAGTTTTTTTATTAGTATTCTGTTTATATTGTTTCGCACTATGTTACTTACTATTAAAAATCAATTAACTTTAGATTTGAATAGGTTTGCATGTGATAATACAACCTGATGAAAATATGTATACGTGTCGTTACAAAGTGCCTGCCCCTTGCATTTTTCTCTTTAAAAAAAGAGAGGTCAAAACATATCGCGTTCACGCGCAAATAAATGTTTACCCAGGTCAAAAGCCTCCTCCCACCTGTCAATCAAGATCGCCGCCTCTGAAAACAAGTATAAATCAACTCCTCATTTAAAATTTTTTGTTTGCCTTGCCTGCGATTGCGATCTCTTAAATGACAAAATGGCAAAGCAGAGCATTTTCGAAGTGCCATTCATAATGAATCTAACTGCTTATGATAAATGTAGCCATCGACTGGTGCCTTGAGCGGTAGTGCAGGTGGCGCTAAGGAATTTCTTAAATTATTACAGATTGTTTATTTTGACGTTGCCAGGTTTCTTGACGTCGTCCCAGGGTGGGAATTGTCGGGGGTTGGGGGTTCAACCCCCTAGTCTTTCTTAGGACCCAGTTAAGTTTTTAGTGCGCACCCAAGGGGTCGTTTCCTACCCCCTCAGTTGTGCTAGTGTGATTTAGCATTATTTGACTCCGAGTCTCTGACAAAGAGAAGATTTTTCCATGGTGTATCATATATGCATTTTTGAATTTTTTCAACAAAGGATTGATTTTGATTCAAGTGTGACTTGCAAAACTGCTAGCGTTGAAATCAGCTGCTTTCAAATTTCGTTGATATCAGTTTGTAAAATACGGATAAAATGTTCAACCCCCAGTCATTCTTTCTACAATTTCCACACTGCGTCGTCCGACTTGGAGTTGCTCAAAGTCCCGATGTTAACAGATAAAGATCGTCGTTAAATCTGCAACTTATTGCGACTCCTCAGACGACGTACGGGTGGCTGCAGATTTGGGCTTATATTAATAATTCACGTGAACCCGGATCCGGGTTCACGTCTAATGAATATTAATGAGGCCCGAAGACAGCGGCGCCGCAAAATGGAGATTTCCGAGACGCCGGCGCCGCCATTAGAATTCCGATCTCGCGGCGCCGGCCTCGACTTCATCTTTATCGGCGATGGTGGCGCGGCTCGCTTAAAAACTGAGACGGGACTTTGCGTCCGTCCGATCGTCGGTCTATCCACCTGGGATCGACCGCAGACGGTAGGTAGCCAGAGGGAGGGAGACGGACCGA
>OY744616.1:19458590-19471090 GCA_963556255.1 Allolobophora icterica
GCGATTGTTGACGTATCCGAATGCATTGATCGGAAAATTTGCTGTAAAATATCAACAGAAGATCTAGCCGTCTGTGCTTAAGTTAAGCATTCCCATAACCGTAATTTGTGGGGGAATGAGGGTATCTGTACCCCACTTTTGGACTGGGGGTACCGTACTCCCCACTTTTTGAACAGTGTCAATCAATAATCAATATTTTATTATTGTGCCATCCCAGAGATTGCAGTCTCAGCCTTGCTTCATGTGTGTAAGAAATTGGTACCCCCACCTTTTAGACCAAAGTTACGCCCCTGAGCATTCCTAATCAGAACACAACATGGTTTCTACGAACGTTACAGCAGCCCACGGTATCCATGTCAACGATAGACCACTTCTATTTTTTCAGAAAAAATTTCGTGCCTGGTAATAAAGTGGTAACCGTGAACCAATCGCAATATATTTCGGAACTATTTTCGCCGCCGCTGTTTTGGCTCCACTCACTCCGACGGCCCGGCGTCTGTATCGTTGGGTCGGTTGATGCCAAAATGCAATTTACACGAAGCAGTTTCTGCCTGGTTTAGGTCGACTTCTCACGCGAAGACGCACTCTCATTCGTCGGACGAACTCAGGCAACACGATCGTTATATATAGTAAAATGAATATTTCACATAAATCTCTTAACCGTTACACAGGTGCAGATGGACGACTAATTTCGTCAGAACGCGCATATGCGGTCTATTTTTAGCGCGGGCACCTCTTTTCTCAGAGTGAATGGCACGTGCTGAAACTTAGACGTTTTTACAATTTCTAAGCATATTAGACCTATTGACTAGAACGGGAGCACAAAGGCCAAAGGTGTCAAAGGGAGGTAGGGAGTGGTGTGAAATGACATTTAAATGAACCTCATCGTGACAACAGATACTGTAATGTTCACAAACTCTTGACCACGGGTTAAGTTTGGCCAGGGTCGGACAATGCATTTTCTGCAACATTTAGACCTACATATTTTGCTGTTGCTGTTTTCTGCTATTGGGACTGTTTCACTTTCCATAGATTCATGGTGTTTTCTGAGACTGTGTCTGTTATTTCAGTGTCAAATAGCAAATTATAGTCTTATTCAAGAGTAGTTTTGAAACCTGCCCCATGTTCTTGCAAAGTCCAATAATTAATTCCCTTTGCAGCTGCTCTTTTATTTCAATGTCATCAAATTTTCTGAGCAAGTCACTCCTTATCGAAATATCTAGAAAAAATTGTTTGGATCTAAACAAGACAAATCAGCATGAATCAACCGTGCTCAGAGAATCTCTGTTTCCAACTACTAATAACTTGATCTATTACCATGTTATGAAAAGACTCAAAATTTATCTTTCGCATTTTCCATTGGCTGGTCTTTAGCAGGTTCTCCTGGCAATTTATTTCTTGGCCTAATCCTTTTCTGCTTCAAAGCAGTCTCAGCATCAATATCGAGATTTCTTTGATCTAGTTCACTTTTAGCAAGTTATGAAAAATGTGTAGCTGCTTCAAAAATGCTTTTTAAAGCCATTATTGCGGCAGATGCGCAGCATGCGCTATAATCAACGGTAAGTTAAAGTGAATATTGGCACGTATGTATACCGCACGAGTTTGGCCTGCAGCCTGATTCACTTGACTCGCAACGCTTAAAAATTATTTTAAAAAAAATTAATTAAATTGATTAATATTTCATTTATATGTTTACTGATAAGTTTAGCAGGAAATAATTGTTTCAAGGTTCTATTTATCTCGTGATTTCCGCCACTTCTACGGTACATTGAAGTATATAACAGCTGTGACTTTACGTGCACGAATTTGTATAGCCCTCGAAGACTATACATCTGTGACTTTAACGTACTGATCTTCTTGATACATCTGTGACTTTAACGTACTGGTATTCTGGATATTGACCTGATTGCGGTTTGGTTTTGGTGTGCCATTGGTTGATGCCTTATGCAATAGACACCGGCGTAATATTAGTTACTAATTACATTACATTACATTTGTTTTTATGCAGACCCGACTTGAAAACAAATACGGATGTCTACAAGATCTGCTCTTAGGAAATGACTCACTGGAATTTACTGAACGGATTAGGTTTCGAATCTATGCTGCCACCTGAAAAGTCAAAAGCAAGTCGCCTTTCGGCCTATATATGTATACCTCTGACTTCTCAAACAGAATTGTAGATGGCAGTCTTGGAACATGAAAGACATGCCACTCCTAATTTTCCAAGACCACTTCATCTCGTATAAGACAAATTCTGTTGATACTTGTACGTATTTAATGGATACAGTTCAGTTTAAAATCAAATCCTCGATTAAAGAAAACATATAAAAACAAATCGATCTAAAAATTATTGGTTTGCATGCTGCTGCATTAAGTATTGTATTATTGCAATTGTATTGCATACCGTGCTCAGATGCGCTGCCGTGTAGGCCTATTGTTTTATTATAACATTGTTATATTGTATTGTATTGTATTGTATTAGATTGTGAGATTAATTTTATTGTGCTGTGTATACGTATTGCATTATAGCATACATATTGTGCTGTATTCTTATTGTACTTTACTTATCACATTATATTGTATTATGTTATGAATTATTCAATGTCATATGACGTAGAGTGATATCTAATACAATGCAAAATACTGCACAATATTAACGCGATCTGCTGAACCCGATAAAAATGCAATTGAAACTGAAATGCACGCGATGAAATATGATTTAGGAAGATGCGATGCAGCTGTTAAATTGCATTCTAATGCATTGTGTTTGATTGTATTGTACTATACTGTATTCTATTGCATTGCATAGTATTGTACCGTATCTTATTGGTGAATTTGTATTGCGCCCCATGCTGAGCAAGCACTCGGCGGCGCGTGTGTTATTGGAGTCCAAAGGAAACAAGTGAGTGAGTTTAAAGCGGCAAGCTACAATGTTGTTGCCTCCCACACATGGTAAGAATTGTCGGGGTTTGAAGGCTCAACACCCCTAGTCTTTCTTGGGACCCACAGTTAAGACTTCAGTGCACACCCAGGGGTCGTTTCGAACCCCCAACCCCCGTTGTGACAGTGTGATTATAATGTCCATAATTATATTTTAGCACTTTCTTTCACATTGTGGGTTATTAATAAAGTAATGCTGTGGCTTTTTGTGGGATATGTGACCATGCGAATTGCATACTTATAAATTTGGTGATGTCATCACTTTAAAGAGTTTAAGCCTTCTACATGTATTGCATTTGTGAATTTTCTCAGTTTGCAAAATACGGATAAAATATTCAACTCTACGTGGATCAAACTCATCAAAGTCTAACCCCTCCACACAGTCTTTTTTCTACAATTTTCACACTGCTCCCACAATCACGTGAGCGCAACTCAAACCATACAATACAATACAAAGCGACTTATGGAGATTCTAAGACAGCGTTATATAAATACCTAGATACATTCATACTAATACAAGGTAGACCAAAGGTTACACTCACTGTATCGCCTTCAAAGTACCTCACAAAAATGCTGTATGTCTTTCTATTGTGTGTCTGTCTCTTTCTGTGTTTGTCTCTTTATGTGTCTGTCTCTTTCTGTGTTTGTCTCTTTATGTGTCTGTCTCTTTGTGTGTTTGTCTCTTTGTGTGTCTGTCTCTTTCTGTGTTTGTCTCTTTATGTGTCTGTCTCTTTGTGTTTTTGTCTCTTTATGTGTCTGTCTCTTTGTGTGTTTGTCTCTTTATGTGTCTGGCTCTTTGTGTGTTTGTCTCTTTATGTGTCTGCCTCTTTGTGTGCTTACTTGTCGTGGGTCAACGAATGTGTGCTTGTGTCTGTGTACATCGGTCTGTGTCTTTCTTTCGTCTCTGTGTTTACCTGTGTGCCTCTGCATATCAGTTCATCTGTATGTCTGTTTCTGCTCGCTTAGTGACTACGTAAATGCCTGTTTTTTTTTATTGTTGCGTGTACTGTCGCATAGCACTGCTTCCACCTCTCCATCCTCCTCCTCCTCCTCCGTCTCCTGACCTTCGTTCTCCATCATCTGCCTCAGCAGTCGACCTAATACAGCATCGTCTAACTGTTGCATGACAACTCCAAGTCGTGACGCGCCAAACACCGATCGTTCGACGTCAAGCCGGAGTCACGTGCGTGCTTCGACGTAGTGTGCGTGACATTAAGCAGGGAGGGCGGGGTGGATATGAGGAGGCCGGTGGGAGGCTGGGTGGGTGAGTAATTGAGGGCGTAGGATGTTGAGTGGCACATGAATGCAGGGAGGCATGGCAACAACAGGAATTATAGGATGGATCGACGTGGGAAAAGAAGTGAGGCTATAGTTGTTGTCCCTATGCGATGAGGAAAAGGGTTCTGGCTTCGTGTGAAGGGAGATTTCTGCGTTTGAAGGAGTTACTAGACATGAATTTCTGACTATAGAAAGAGGTCGGTATAATAGAAAACAGGGCACTATAGTTATATGGCTAATTTATTATTAGTGGTAAAAGAATTCTGACTATATCTAAACACTTTGACGGCGATCTGCATTGATTTCCCAGTCACTTTAAGTACACTCTCGTCGTTAACCTGCTAAGAGAACCAGCGAGCCAGAAAACATTTGATATATGGTTAATTGCTTATTCTATTATTAGTGGCGAAATAATTCCGGCTGTGAAAAAGACGGAGAAAGACATGAGTGCGCCTATAATGATCAAGACCATCGCGGTTCAAACTTTGCTAGAGTGTGCGAGTGACAGCAGACAGCGATCTTCGCCAGTTCTCTAGAAAATGGAGAAAGATTGGGGAAACAGAGACGTGCCAAAAACAAGGAAAGGGAGCAAGGGATAGGGGGATATAGAAAATTTAGAGAGAGGAAGATGGTTAAGTGACGGATGCGAGAGACGAGAAATAGCTGAATGACTAAACTGATCTCTACTGGATATTGGACTGAGTTTCAGCATGGATTTGATGTGCCACTGGTTGATGCTTTATGCATTAGATACCTACACCGTAGAAGTCACTAATTGGTAATAATAACAGACAAGACTAATGGGAAAGAAGATATAAACTGACTGAGGGGTTTGATAAACAATTTCTAAAACTTCAGTCATATAGCCTAGTTCTAACGCAGCTGCACACTCTAACCTCGCAGTTAACTAGTGAGGGGCTGACCGTGGTTTACCATGGTTTGAGCCAACGCTATATTACACATACCGAATATGCCACTTGTATGAAGGGACGGGTAAATCTCTTTCCTGTCCATTTTTACTCCCACTATTTCTAAACATAGATCCTTTTCACCAACGCTTGAAAACTGTTTTACTTTTCGACAGGGCTGGGCTGGAAGCCATGGAGGCGCATCCCAGTGTATATCTTAGAAGGGTGCTATATATAGAATGAATACAACTCCATTGGCTCCCTCTCTCTGCGCATATACATATTATACAATTCAAAGTGTTTATTCTTGTGCTTAAGTCTCAACTGTCTTGCTCCACAGTACTTGCGTGATCTACAGTATCTACTCCTACGGCCTCATTCTGCTGATTCGCTGCGTCCTCTCCAATCTTCTGATCGTCTTGACCTCTTAGTTCCTCGTGTCAGGACTACTATGGCTCAATCCAGATCCTTTGCCTGCATAGGTCCCTCACTTTGGAACCGACTTCCGACTTCTGTCCGCACCACCATTCTCTCTGGTAGCGTTGCTTCTTCCTTTTCTCACCTTAAATCTTGCTTTTTCTCTCTGGGTCTCGCGCACTGGGAGCGCCTCTGATTGGTCTATACAGCGAGAGGCGCTTTATAAATGCCCATATGCAATACAATACAATAAGTTAATGAATGTATGTATGAATGAATGAATGAATGAATGAATGAATGAATGAATGAATGAATGAATGAATGAATGAATGAATGAATGAATGAATGAATGAATGAATGAATGAATAAACAAATGAATGAGCCACGAAGTTCACCAGCAACAGACTCCATTAACGAGCCCATTGATTTATTGAACCGCTCTCCTCGCGTAGTGGTACGCCTATACTATCCTGTGTTCAACGACGTCTTCGGCCGTCGGGACGTATAACGGTATAACGTCACCCTCACTCTACCTAGATGATTTGTCCTCATACTGACAACTCGTTTACTACAGAAATGGCAACATAGGACGTGGAAAAGGTTGTCTAGGTTCTCGCATTGTTTGCACCAACGATAGAGCTTCTTTCAAGTCATGTCAAAAGCGCTCTATGGCATCAATGTTCGAGTCTTTTGGGCGACCGGCGAGATGAGACTTCTCCGGTAGCCTGCCACTATATCTGTATTATGTGTTATTGCTGTGATTATTTCATTTGGTGGCGAATAAATTACTTACTTACTTGTTTACTTACTTACTTCTTGCACTGAAAGTCCTTTTCGCACTATAGACTTCGGGAAATCCCCCAACTCGTACCGTTGGCGACATCTGAAGGCGCTTTAAAAGCACCGTATTACAAGATGAGCCTCTAACCAATCGGATACCGTTTATAAATAACTTTCTGTTTACAGTCGCTCTGGCCACGTTAACTGTCTGACAGATGTTACCTTTAAGAATTACATCAGTTCAGACATAGGCACACGCCAACGGTGGTGATAGTGGTAGCAGTGGTGGTTGTCGTTATGGGGATGGTGGTGTACGTGGTAGTGGTCCTCATTGTCAGCCAAGAACGTCTGACACGTATAGACCGACGACTGTCAGGCGCCCTCACTATGAGATGGCGGTGGTTAATGGCTAGTGCACGAGATCTGAAAACTTAGCAGGAAAGACGCTAGATACGTCCATCTTCAGCAAAGCTTCGGTCACGCCAGATCGTGCCTAAAAATACGTTATTGTGTATCCTTCGGTCACGCCAGATCGTACCTAAAAATAAGCTATTGTGCATCCTTCGGTCACGCCAGATCGTACCTAAAAAAATACGCTATTGTGTAGGCTTCGGTCACGCCAGACCGTACCTAAAAATACGCTATTGTGCATAACATATCTACAGGTACACACTGCAGTACATAAATCTGATACGGCCTACACATTGCTTTTCTAGCACAATAGGTTATGTGGGCCAACGTATGCACAACACCAGTGCATATATTATTTAAATTGTAATAAACATCTGTGCGTGTCTATAGGGAGATATACGAGAGGAATCGTGCCTTCAAGCGACTTAGATAGACATAGAATCTGTTCGTACAGAGGGGTTCCGTGCGATTTTATGAGCGACTAACGTTCATCCGATAGCCATAAAAATACGCGCCGCCGTTTCTATAGCCAAAGAACGCAACGTGTGGCATTTCATTCGTACAAGACAATCTGTTTCTTCAAAGCGTTTTAAACAAACATAATTATTTATGTCTATATATGCAGTTGTGTGTTCGGTAGCGCGCTGCGTCTCTAATCCGCCGATTGTGTGTTCGAGTATGCTGCGTGGACTGCGAGTAATCACTATGGACAACTGCTTCCCCCACACTAGCCTCTGTCGCCATGCAGTGTAATTTGGTGCAGATGTAGACCCTAAGCTGGGAAGCAAAACCTTTAGTCCTGGGATTCGTTTATTGTAAGCTCAAGTCGTCTCACACCTCTTTGGATTCAGATATACTAGTGACCTTGGGCGCCTAATAAGTTCTAAAAAAATCAATAGATAAACGTGCCTGCTGATAAAGACATAAGTCTGGAGAGTAGGTCTGCTTTTCCCAGGCTCTCGTCCTTGAGACTGTCTATATAACATAGACATGGACATCATTCGCACCGCAGATTAGGTTTATACGTGTTTCTGTATTATGTTTATGTATTATTAATATCCAGGTTGCATGTCATCCGCGGAAACTTTGCATGTCTCGTCTCGCATTTGAAAATTCACGAGTCTTGTTCTGTGTGTACGTCTGCGTCTTTGCCTGCGTATCTGTGTGTGTGTGTGTGTGTGTTTGTGTGTATGTGTTTGTGTGTGTTTGTGTGTGTGTGTGTGTCTGCTTAATTATAGTCAGGTAGAATTTGTGTCAGCCTCTATTTTTATACCGACTTTGCGAATAGCCGCGACGTGCATTTATGTAGCGCCTTTATTCGGGTGAGAGAGAGACTTCTCGTAATTTCATTATATGCGAAGTGTGAAGAGCATTGGTCGGATTTCAACCAAATGCACGCAGCAAGAGGAGATTTAGAGTTGGCGGATTTTGACTTTCTGCCGGTTTTCAAGTTATGGGTGGATAGCTTGGTGAGGATTGACGGACGGACGGACGGACGGACGGACGGACGGACGGACGGACGGACGGACGGACGGACGGACGGACGGACGGACGGACTGACGGACGGACGGACGGACGGACGGACGGACGGACGGACGGACGGACGGACGGACGGACGGACGGACGGACGGACGGACGGACGGACGGACGGAAGGACGGACGGACGGACGGACGGACGGACGGACGGACGGACGGACGGACGGACGGACGGACGGACGGATGCATGGATGGATGGACGGACGGACGGACGGACGGACGGACGGACGGACGGACGGACGGACGGACGGAAGGACGGACGGACGGACGGACGGACGGACGGACGGACGGACGGACGGACGGACGGACGGACGGACGGACGGACGGACGGACGGACGGACGGATGCATGGATGGATGGATGGATGGATGGATGGACGGACGGACGGACGGACGGACGGACGGACGGACGGACGGACGGACGGACGGACGGAAGGATGGATGGATGGATGGATGGATGCATGGATGCATGGATGGATGCATGGATGCATGGATGCATGGATGGATGGATGGATGGATGGATGGATGGATGGACGGATGGATGGATGGATGGATGGATGGATGGATGGATGGATGGATGCATGCATGGATGCATGGATGCATGGATGCATGCATGCATGGATGCATGGATGCATGGATGCATGGATGCATGGATGCATGGATGCATGGATGCATGGATGGATGGATGGATGGATGGATGGATGGATGGATGGATGGATGGATGGATGGATGGATGGATGGAAGGATGGATGCATGGATGCATGGATGCATGGATGCATGGATGCATGGATGCATGGATGCATGGATGCATGGATGCATGGATGCATGGATGCATGGATGCATGGATGGATGGATGGATGGATGGATGGATGGATGGATGGACAGACGGATAGACGAATGGACGGACGAACAGAAGGATGGATAGATGGGTGCATGGATGGATGGATGTTGGATAGATGGATATATCGATGATGTAATTAGTTGGATGGATAGGTCTAAATGTATGAATATATGCTGATAGACGAGTATTAGTTTGCTCTGGTTTTGGTAATGGTGAGGGAAGTGCTGTGGATGGTTTAGTTCAGTTGGTGAATGAATGAACGAATCACTGAATAGGATTTAGTATGGTTGATGATAGAGTGACTTTCAAATCGATCATCACAACGTACTATAGGCGTCGTTGGCATTTTCAAGCATAGAAGTTTAAGGTACGTACATGCTGTGCATGCTTAAGAAACGTGTAGGTGCAAGGATCACAGATTTGTAAGATCCAGAATTAAGTAGAGTCATCCAGGCGCGTTCAATTTCGCTTTGACAACTAATGAAAGGCGACGCGGAAACAGCAAAATCGACTATCGGAGTTAGAGGCATTGTTAGCGACGACGCACTTCGAAGACAGGTGCCCTCACGAATCGTTGATGTCCGTAGAATGCGAGTTCATCTCCATTAAAATATTTAAAGGCGAACAATAGAGCGGAAACAAGTTAGGCAGGTGTTAGGTGAAAGGGACCTGTCACCTCGATTTGTTTGGATTCAAATCGTGCGAAATAATGTTCGATCGTATCGTCATCTGAAGAGTTTCACGCGGCATCGTTATATAGAAAGGAAATCCCGACTTATAAATAATTATAGAGAAGACTCCTCTGCAGAGGAAATGTTTAGAAAGGATTGTCTGTACATGATAGATGGCTGAAGAGGAAATTCTTTATGGGAAAACCTGAAGAAGAAAATATAAATATATGAGCATAGTATGCTACTTACCTGGGATAAAATAAAGTCTACTTTAGCGGGAAGTTTGAAAGTGTCTGTTCGCCTCCCAGTTAAATTTGCGCTAATCTCAGTTAAGTCGTCTTAAACCTACCAGACCGGGTGCGATTTCAATTTTCGAGTGGATAGCCTACTTTTAAAAGCTGTACGCGTCAATTCAACGTGAGAATCCAATTGTCTCCACGAGCCCTGGAGCACTTCTAGTGTACGGCGGACAAGACTAGTGGCGGTGTCAAAAAGAGCCTGACACACTCCAGGCAACTTGAGTGAATGCTTGAGCTGAAGACCTTTATCTGTTGTCTGCTGCGATAAGATAATGTCGAGCGGAAAGTGGACAAACCACGCGATTCGAGTCACTCCTATCATCCGCCCGCGCAGTTTGTTGCCACTGACTCGCATTTTAAGATAATGTTATGATTTTAGGCTGATCTGAATCCAGCAGAATGGTTACAAACTCGGGCTTGTTGACTCGTAAGCGTGTGTAGTTGAAGGAATAACTCAAACTGCGTTCTTCCTGTGGATGGGCCCAAGTTTGAAATTTATTCACACAACGTGTTATCCCATGAAACCTCAACAGACAAAAACTGAGACTCGACAGAACCGTACGTATACTTACGTAACCTCGGGCTTGGACCTTCACCATATCTCTCGACAGTTCCTTCTGACACGACCTAGCGCTCGTGAATAAGCTGGTGCCCTGCGCTTACCCTTCAAGTAGATTACGATAACGAAAACTCTTACACAAGCGCCGTGAAGTCACACCTGTTACTTGGTGTTTACTCCTGAAATGCCATGTCATTCCACCGCAACCACGAGCTGCCCATTCCTGCCTATATTATAAACGATTATCATCATATCGGGGCTCACACGCTGTGTTCCAAGAAAACTCTGATCACGAGGCATGACGAGTGCTTTGGTAGGAATTACGTGGGGGCTGGGGAGTGGCACTGCAATTCCGAGAGAAGAATTTTCGTCTCCTTCGGAAGAGAAAGCGTCAGTACACCACCAGAATTGCATCGCGTATCTTTCGAAATTAGAAGATATTTATCTTAAATGTGAGGAATACAAGAAAATAGCCTAAAGATGCTATAGATTTGTATGCATGTATTTATGTATAATGTGTGTGCGACATCTGAGAAGATTAGCCATCCCAGAAATTATTTCTTTCTTGTCTAAAGTAGTTTTCCATACGCTTTGGATCTCACCCTTTGGGTTTAAAACTAATAATAATACGTGCTATACTACAGCGTATGTATGTATGTATGTATGTATGTATGTATGTATGTATGTATGTATGTATGTATGTATGTATGTATGTATGTATGTATGTATGTATGTATGTATGTATGTATGTATGTATGTATGTATGTATGTATGTATGTATGTATGTATGTATGTATGTATGTATGTATGTATGTATGTACACATTGCACAGTGTATGAAGGAGAGTAATGTGTATGCTTGGCTACATACATTAATATGATATATTAATGTGCTTTACTAGTAGACAACCTTAGATATAAATGCAAATATAAATGTGTACATTTTTCTATAGCAACAGTTTGGCGTCGACCCTGATAATTTTTCAATGAAATGAAGGGGATGAGATCCTTCACCATTGCTGTCCGTATGAATGGCCACCTCAGTGTCTACTTAACCAGACACCATGCACTTGCCATATTGCACGTTTTGAAAATGGCTGTGAAGAATTGTGATCGGATGTGAAGCGTGATTCGCAGAGTGATTCGCAGACGATCGATTCGATTCGAAACGCATTGTTTCCCCTGAGGAAAACGAAAGACGTGACAGTGTCATTCACATGCGTGACTAACTTACAACAGTACTTCGTACGAGAAAGGAATACTGAAACGTTCGCTTCAGTACAACGCCCAGAGGCGTTGACATGGATCTCGAGTCTTCTTCCATTTGACTTAGACCTGGTCTTCATTAACAAATTTTCTTTGATATTAATGGTTTTCTTTGTTGAATTAGAATTGTGTGTGTGTGTGTGTGTGTGTGTGTGTGTGTAGGTGTGTGTGTGTGTGTGTGTGTGTGTGTGTGTGTGTGTGTGTGTGTGTGTGTGTGTGTGTGTGTGTGTGTGTGTGTGTGTGTGTGTGTGTGTGTGTGTGTGTGTGTGTGTGTGTGTGTGTGTGTGTAACGTAGATCCCAGCAGTTGAATCTGCGACTTCCCTTAACGAATGAAGTATCTTTAGTACGGATCAATTCAGAAAGGAAGCGTCCTTGAAAATTATCGATTGATCATTGCTGCGCTGCGCTAGTTATAACAGTAGATTAGAGTCGTTTGCAGACAATTATACTGTCAACAGATATATATATATATATATATAATTATATGTAATATATATATATATAATTTATATATATATATTGTATGTATAATGAATATGTACTATACATAGTGTGCGGTCGAATTTTTGAAATATTATATAGGCTGGGATTATCCG